>JAHKNS010000003.1:7623610-8036110 GCA_019054645.1 Fusarium sporotrichioides
CGGAACAACCCCAGGGTCAGGACAGGTGTCACGAAAAAGAAGGAAGAGCGTAAAGGGCGCCGGTAAGCGGGGGGGGGGGGGGGGGGGCGGGGGGGGGGGGGGGGGGGGGGTGAATACTTTACTTGCTCAATTGATCAACTCGAAAAAATGTGTTTAGTAAGAATCGACCATGTCGCAGGATAGCACGTTTCGTCGAGATCCCCGGGGTTTATAGAGCAGTCAGAAGAGACTTGGTTCCAACTTTCCAAACTCTTGTTCCTCCCAGAGTGTTTGATGTAATACCGGTTTGCAAGTAGACGTAGGAGAGATCCGGGCCAATTATTCAACAGAATATCAGACGACACTGATCCGAACTCAGCCTGGCTATATCAAATCCAGAGAATTGGAATTGTCACGAGTGAACAACGTATATACATGCACTGTACATAGTGACCGATGCATGTTGAAAAGTACAAGTTAAACAAAACAAATGGTTAATCTTGGAAGGAAGTGGAAAATGGCTAGACACGAGATTGGGTGGCTGCTAAAGAAATCTCTACAAAACCGTTCGATGTCTTCAAGAGCTATTTCATAAGTACTATAGTCAGGTGAAGTAGCTGCATATTCATTCTGCCAGTCAAGTCATATTCAGCGTTCATGTCTATTCATATCGGCAGTGGTGTCAGCTGTTCTATCCATCTTGCAGAGCCCAGTCTTTTCCTTTCCGGATTTGACCGCTTGAGCCATGATGGCTCTCAGGGTCAGGATGGTATCACCATGTTACGAGGAACACTTCGCCTGTCTTGCAGCAAAAGGACCAAGATCAAATCAATACGGATAAAACTGCAGGGTCATACAAGCATCAAATGGGTGAACGACGGTGGGCCAGATTTCCACGAAGAGAACGACGTACAAATCCAAACGTCGACGCCTTTCGACGCCATGGAGAATCGAGAAAAAGACGATTTTGGATTCCAGTGTAGATACTGGTTGCAAACTTCATCACATACTTATGTTATCCCATCTGATCCTATATATCGAACAAACATCTTAGCATTGTCAGACCCGAGTCACCACAAAGATATAGACGACAAAGGAGGCTTATCTATCAACTATTCACAGACTCGCCACCCTAGCCAGGATAGACCAGTCGCTTTCGCGAATGAAACAGAACGTTGGAAGATTTTCTGTCCAGGGATATACGAATATGATTTCGAGTTTCCAGTCACACACCACCAACTGGAGACAATCCAGGTTCCCCATGGCACAGTCAAGTGGAAGTTGTTTGCAACAATGCGTCGTCCTGGTTTATTCCATCCCTCTTTTCGAAGACAGAAGGAAGTTATGATTGTGAGGACCCCGGATCAATTGTCTCTTGAAATGGTACAACCTATCCTCTTCCGTCGCCACTGCGAGGATTGGTTGCAATACGATATCACTGTTTCTGGGAAGAGCTTCCCTATCGGCGGTCTGATTCCGATTGCTATCAAGCTAGGGGCAATGGATGAGGCCATACTACAGGGATTTGAGCTGTTGGTAAACGAGTCGATAGAATACTGGTTCAAGGATAGGAAGGTCAACAGAAAAGGCCCGACTCATTCCGTTCTCCTTCTGAAAAAGACGGGTGGAAGAGCCATTTTCCCCTTGTGGACAACATCAGAACAAGTATCTGTCCGTGAGGTTAAAGCTGAGGCAGACACAATACACGACACCGACGAGACAACCTTGCAACAACGAGGCATCAAAGCATCGGGTGAACGCATCTCATCCAGTAGCGGTACGGAGACAGAAGACATTACTGCGAATAATTCGGATGGGAATTCAACGGTATGCCTGAATACAGTGGAGATTGAAGCAGTTGTACAGATCCCGACGTGCAAAACCATGTCAAGGCGAGAAGATACAAGGCTGCATCCAAAATGTACCTGGGAGAATGTCGTGGTAAAACATAGTCTTAGGGTGAGTTTATGAGTATACCTACTTCCTGAGAATTCGCACTGACATCGATTGACAGGTTGTGCTGCATATCACTCAGCCTGATCCAAGTGATCCAGCTGGAAAGAGGCGTATGCATCGCGATACTGCTATCAGCTTACCCATCACCATCCTGAACTGTCGATCGAATCAAGCCAACATGAATCTCCCCACCTACTCCCATTATGAATTTCATTCGGTCAGCTGCCCTCAAACTTGTGGATGTCCTGATTCTCTGCCCTTGCAGACTGGGGAGCTACCTCGCCGTTATTTGGGCGCAATAGTTACGCGCCACCTTGTCAATAATAGGACAAACACACCTTATAAATTGAGCTTCAGTAGTAACACTATTCTCTCTCTCTCTTCTGCCTTTATTACTAGAGAAGTACCCCCTTACTATAGCGATATAGTAGATAGGTCTACTACTATAGAGTAGTAACTTAAATATTACTCTACACTCTTAGTAGATTATTCTTTAAAGTGTAATAATAAATCTACTATTATAATAAATTTACTGCTATAAGGAATTTATCACTAGTTATAATAGGTTTATTATTACTTACTATTTTTATTCTTATTAATATTTACTAAATGTAGATAAGTTACAATTTAATATAGAGCTCTTTACCTATTTAAAATACCACATTAGTATAACTACAGTAAGGTATAAAAAGGTAGTAGATTGCTTTAAGTAATGTAATGACTCTGCAAACTCTCAATTCTATAAGCCTAGCTGAGGAATATAAATGCCCGAGGTCGTCCAATTTCGACCAGCATTTAAGATCACATGCATTGTATTGTTCAAACCCATGCGAGGTACGTTATCAGTCATTTAAACTCTGAAATCGTTTGGCGATTGAAGTGCGAATATCTCTACCATCAAGATACATTGGTCGCTGGCTTCAGAGGCGCCATTTTACTTGTCCGTCGTGTAGGTCGAGCAATTTTGTAAGGCTAGGAAATGCTCAAGCATCATGCGAATTGGTGGTCCATGAGAAAGCGATCTGTTTACCTGTTTAGGTTACTCTGTCATTAAGCCATAATCAAGTATGACTCCATGTCTGTCACACATTATTCGGTCAGTGGAGAATCCCGAAGAACGCTAACTAACAACTAACCATAGATAAAGGATTCATGTCAACTTCTTGCTGACAGGTACATGTGGGTTGCATGTGTCCTTGTGTCATCTTCATCCCCTTGGTTTAAACTCTGACTAGTTAGATGACGGAGAAATTCCACCCCAAGATGACATGCAGTATTGCAAGGGTATGTCACAAGCGAACGTCTTCAGTCATTCAATCACCAATTGGTCAGCCGCATTCCGCGCCGCATGCACGTAAGAATGGCTAATGTGCTAGCACAATTCAGGGCAACTTGGCAGTTGGTTGCATCGTAGATTGACTTTCATTCACATGTCTTTCATTGCTACAAATGACAAAGCCCTTCGCTCCAGTCTAGACCTTTTCATGGCACGGTCATGACTTCAGGCGGTCTCAGTGGCGCTGTTCAATACTGTGAACGACCAGTCTGGATTCTTCTCTGGATCAACCTGCCACTTTCTCGTATCATGATCATCACACAGTTCGTGCGGAGAGTCTGGTTGTGGACTGATGGCGTTTACGATGTGCTACAACAGAATCGCAATTCACGGCCTGCAAATAACAAAACTTGAAACAATGTCAAATGCTGCGTCATGGTGATTCTAATCAAAACACCTTAGTGAGTTGGCCGATGGGTGAACATTGGATACCTTCCCTGTATCGAAACGGTGAAAACTTGCATCTGCAAACACTATATAACCACCAAAGATTCAGTCAACCTTACCACAAGTCATCCATCAATATCCTCAACTCTATGTCAACATGGCTGAATCTGGAGTCGCGCACAAGGTTATTTCCGTTATTCTCCGCCTTTCGGAACTTGCCTCAGCTATAATTGTCTTGGGCATTCTCTCACGCATTTGCTATCTGGTTGGGATTGCGGGAGCTAATGTAGATGGAAGAATCATCTATACCATCGTCGTCGCATGTCTGGGCATTATGTACTCAGTCCTCTTTTGTGCGCCATTCAAGAGCTTGTTCCTGGGATTCCCCTTTGACTTTGTATTATTTGTGATGTGGCTTATAGCATATTGCTTGCTTCAAACGGTACTGTATCCCCTCCGTGTTCAGCTAAGCTTTGATGAAAGCTCTTTACTAACGATGTATAAATTGACGATTCACAGAAAACAGGTACCCACACTTGCACTGCGCGTTGGTATTACAACTACTGGGGTTACTACTGGGGTCGTTACTATACCCATGGACCCGTTGGAACTGTCGCTGTCAATAGCGCGGGCTGTGCCTCGTGGAGAACGGTACTGGCATTCTCGTTCATTGCCTGGTTTCTCCATCTTCTGAGCGGAATCCTTGTAGGCCATTTCTTAAATTCCGTTCAAATTACAAGGGCAAAAGAAAAACATTAACGTGACGAATTCCAGGGTATCTATGTTTTCCGCACCTACATCAAACTTGACGAGACAAAACGCGACCTCCAACTACATGCAGAGAAGCTCACAAAGTAAGTCATCCATTATTATGCAAAAGTAAACATACCGTGAAATTGATGAACTGATATTCCCTGTTACCAAGACCCGACCCCCGAGCACGTGGCTACGACCGAACTAGTGAACAACAGACGACCACCACCGAGGCTGTTAGTGTCTAGTTTACGATATTTTTCGCTAAGGGATGTGTAGGAACGAGATCTACTGCCTGGGCGGAAGCTACAAATAAAGCGTATTACAATATGTTCGAGTTAAACAATACTTATAATAAGGAGTGGTTCAACGATGGGAACAGGCACAAATTGACACAGAAACTTGGAATACTGGACCAGTACTAATGTAGTGAGCTACGTGAGGAATTTCATCTCGAGGTGTATCAGGACCTTTCTGAAAAATCAAGATAAAGTTTTGACCTTTTGAGCATCCCCCCATGTGTGAATAAACGTAGATCCGCGTAGCAAGTGACGTACCACAATGGTATTGTTAGTCGCAACCAAGCCATGTGCCATCAACACCACCACTACATCCTCTAGTCTCCAAAAAGCCTTTGACAAATTTGTCAATTCATTGTGTTGCATCCCCAGGCCTCTCACAATACTGCTATTGTGACAGTACCCAGACTCACGTGGTGAGGTTAGATCAGTAATCAAAAGGCTTCAGCCCGAGTATCTGATCAAAGAACGAGGGGTCCGTTCGTGAGCGGAAGTGACAGACTCAACCTAGACCGCTCGATATCAGATATGACAAAACATAGTTGGGCTACGCAGCCAACCCCCTCTAAACCAAAGCATGATTTTGCTTTTGTTTGCAATACGTATCGAAGTACACATGATCTGATATGGTAATCTGTTGTGACAAAAATGCACCGTAGAAGGATGACATGAACCTTACTGTTCTCTGACTTGCTTGTCGTGATACAGAGTACCTGGCTGTTATAGCTATTGACATTACACAGAGCACATTATATCACCTGATAGACGACTCTTCCAACGAGCCCGTAATAATCGTAACCAATGATATAGTGTCGTGCTTAACTCTCGGAAATCTGCAAGTGTATAATCTTTACTACGAGCTGCTATCATAATTCAATTCCTATACAGCTTCATGACTTCTAACGACGAAGAGAGTCTCGGCCAACTTGCAAATGGCTATGTGCATACAATTACGAATGATCATGCATATTTTAAAAAGACACATCCTGATGATGAAAACGGGTGAGTAACTCCAGAAGACTGGTGATGTCGTGGCATCGTATTGGAAGTACATTTGTCATCTAACACATCGTAGGTCCAGTTACTGGTGGTTTCTTTCCACGGCATTTCCTATGATTGCTGGCACTTTGGGCCCCGTTGCATCAGCTTTCAGTATTTGTTCCATAACTGAGCCCTGGAGACAACAACTCAATTCTGGGGTAAATATCGAAAATGCCCTCTCTATTGAGGATCCCCCGTGGTACGCTGAGTGATTTTCCGATCTGCCTCCATGATTAGTATTAACCACTAGCTTCCACATAGGTTGATGATCATTGAGGCTATCCAGCTTCTTGTCGGCCTCTTCTCAAACCTGATCCTACTTCTCGGTATGGCAAAAAGGATCCGCTTTATTGTTGCCCTACCGATCACAATAGCTGGATGGTACGAAAAACAAGTTAATATCCAAGTCCTTGCTAACATGAGACAAATAGGTATATCTCTTCAATTTGTCGCGTTACCTTAACTGTGGTTGTAGCGAGACGTCTCAAAGATGTCAATATGTCTGAAGGAGATGTTATATGGTCACAATCATTTTACTACGGGATGTGGGCAGCTATCCTATATTTCATCGATGCCACCCTACTCACCATTACACTGCGGGGCACTTGCAAAGGTCACTACCGCAACACCCTGCCATTGACTAAAAGTCAACGGACTCTGATGCTACAGAGTATCATGCTGCTCCTATATCTCCTCCTCGGTGCCTACATGTTCTCACAAATTGAGTCTTGGTCCTACCTTGATGCTGTATACTGGGCTTTTGTCACCCTTTTTACAGTGGGCTTCGGCGATTACTATCCTAAAACAGATCTGGGGCGAGGACTCTTGATACCCTTCGCGCTGGCTGGTATCATATCTCTTGGTCTAGTCATCAGCTCAGTGAGAAGCCTCATCGTTGAAGAGGGAAGCCGAGTTGTTACTACGGGCATTAGCAACAAGAGGCGAGAAAAGATGATCAAGAAGATGGTTCTCCGTGGTCATAACTATGCCCTCGAGCCCATTCATGATGACTTTTCGATATCCATTACAGGTCCAGATGAACCACATCAAAGCGAGTTGGAGCGCCGTAACGATGAATTTACGCTGATGCGAAGAATCCAAGCAGAGGCATCAACTCGCAGAAGATGGGTAGCTATGGCTATCTCTACATTTTCGTGGCTTGTCCTGTGGTTATTGGGTGCTGTCATCTTTCAAGTTGCTGAGAAGGCATACCAGAACTGGTCATACTTTGATGCATTCTACTTTTGCTTCGAGGCATGGACGACTATAGGATATGGAGATCTGACCCCTGTATCCAATGCGGGGAGATCGTTCTATGTTTTTTGGTCTCTACTGGCTCTGCCTGCTATGACGGTTCTTATCTCAAACGCCAGCGACACCGTGGTGAGAATCATTCGTGATGCAACTATATTAGTGGGAAACGTTACTATTTTACCAAATGATCGACCGTTCCGCCGAAACGTCAAAGGCCTGATTAACAAAATCACTCTTGGCAAACTCTTCCATAACCAAGACTCTGAAACTGTCGTCCCAATAACTTGCGACAGAACTTTCGAGAAGGGATTGATAGGAGATATGGATAGATTGCAGAGCAATTCTAACCATGACAGACAATTGACCATTGCTACTGTAACTGGATATCCTATTCCGCCTTCCACAGGACCTTTGAGAACCAAATTCTCGTCAAACTCTACTCCAGATCTGACCCATTGTGCCCAGCCGCTCATCACTACGATAGACTTTCAGGTAATTCTGCTTTCCGAAATTCAGACTGTCGCAAATCATCTCCAAGAATCCCAGCCACACCACTATACGTTCGAAGAATGGACATGGTACCTGAAGCTTCTCGGCGAAGATGAAAGCAGCTCAAAAACACACTGTAGAGTAAGCCTTCAAAATGGCCGACCGGGCTTTATTCAGGATGGTTCAAACAATGGCCTCCCGTGGTCGTGGATAGGGGAGGGCAGCCCTTTGTTAGGTTACCAGTCGGAAAGCCAATGGATATTGGAAAGGCTAATTGATCGGTTGCGAGCCTCTGTATTATCCAACAGGACTATTCAACTTCACAACCATGGGAGAACACCTGATCAAAAGGCACGAATGGGTTGGAATTGAAGTTTGATATTTAGATCTCAAAGCCAGATACTACCAGTACGATTGGAGAAGGTACTTTACTATACATGGAAAGGTCTTAAACTGGAACGACTCTTAAATAACTGTCCCATATACACCATAGAATGTTTCTACTCAGTCCTTCTCCTCCGAAGGAGCTGCTTAACTCTCTCAACTCCTAAACTGAAAAGTCCCAATCGTGACAATGAATAAAACAGAAATGCCGCAACAATATTGAAAGATATATAAGCAAATCCAAGGGCCCAGTCCATCCATCTGTCACGATAGTACATACCAGAACGAGCCAGGATCTGATCAGCAGACTTCAAAGGGCAATAGGAACAATTTGTAGTTGCTCCAGGGTTGAGTAGGGTTCCGGAACCACCTTGCTCCAGATATGCCTGCATATACGATCCACAGGTCTGACTCGCTGGTGGTTGGAAAATGGCAAGCTCGGACTGCGAACAGACAACTGGATTCCCCGAGAGCCCCGAGACAGCGACACCCCCAACAAGATACGTCATTGGTGAAACACGATACATGAATATCCAGAATCCTGGAAGAGCACTGGGGGTCTGAAATACACCAGCAAAGAGGAGCATCATCGAGAACAGGACTGTCGTTATACGGCCAGCTGTGGTCGCATCAGGCAGAGGAGCGGTGATCATGATGGCAAAAGTGCCAATAAGCATGTAAAAGTAGGTGAAAAATAACAAAACTAGACCTTGATCTTGTGGCGATCGTATGCCGAATACTGTGTAGTTGAATGTCGCAAAGGTCATCACACCGAGGGCGATATGGTACGGTATCTCCACGAGAATATTGGACAAAATGAGAACAACCCAGGAATACATGTTGGAGTGTTTTTCACGCACTTCGTAAATCGTCCTCAGCATAATGAATTTGGGCATGATCTGTGGTGTCGTGTCAGTTTCATGTCACCTTTACCACCATAGCGTGATCGCTTTCTTACCTGCTGGACCAAGCTACTGAACATCGCACAGATCATGAGCATGGAGAAAATGGCATTTTGAGTGCCTAGAATGGAATGACCAGGCTGGAAGAATGAAAATCCAATGAACAACGTGCCGGAAATACCCAGCATGAATTTACTTGCAATGTAGGTTGTCGATCGCCAGTATTGTTGGAAGACTCGCCGACAAACAATTGGTAGTTGAGATCTCAATGGAAGAGAATAAGTTCCAGGTCTTTGAAGCTGGGTCGACTCATCTGAAAGAGACTTGTTTGACGAAGGTCGAGAAACAATTTCCAACTCGGTCGAAACTGCGTTAGCTTCTGTGGATTGATTCCACAACTCAGGCCAGTCGATATCTTGATTCTCTGTATTGCCTATCATGCCAAGTATATACTCAGCAGGGTTCTCAGCGTCTTTGCATTTTCTGGGTGCGCGAGCGTCGAAGTATTGTAGCACAACAGTCGAATCTTTCCCTATGTCTCCAAAATATGCAACCTTTCCGCCACGTGCCATCAGCAGCAGTCTATCAAACCGCTGGAATAGCATCGCACTTGGCTGGTGAATGGTGCACAGTATGCCTAAACCACCCGCAGCTAATCTTTTAAGTAAAGCCAAGATTGCCTCGGAGGACTGGCTATCAAGTCCCGAAGTCGGCTCATCCAGAAAGAGTAGGAGTGATGGCTTGCCTGCTAGCTCGACTCCGATACTGAGGCGTTTTCTCTGCTCTGCGTTGAGTCCCTTTCCTGGTAACCCAATGATAGCATCAGCAAAGTCGCCCATGCCAAGAAGATGGATTGTTTCTTCCGCGAAACGGAGCTTCTGCCGTATAGGCACATCGCGAGGCTGTCGGAGCATTGCAGAGAACTGTAGAGCTTCCCGTACAGTGGAAGTCTCAAGATGAACATCTTGCTGCTGCACGTAGCCCACGTTGCTTTTGAAGGACGGTGGCAGAGGCCTACCGTTCACAAAGAGTTCGCCCTTGACTTGACCTGCGGGCATTCTTTGAGCCAATGCATTCAGAAGCGTCGTTTTACCCGCCCCTGATACTCCCATCAAGGCGATCATGGAGCCAGGCTTTACCCAGCCGCATGCCTCGTCGAGTAGACGCCTCGGCTCGCCTTTGATCATTACATCAAAATTCAGCCTCTTCCACGCAAAGACAGACTGGTTTGCTTGCGGTGCTGTCCCTTTAACCACGGCAACTTCGACGGGTGCATTGTTGACCACTAGCGGTTGTTCGACGTCCACTTTCCCTTTAAGCTTCATGTCGACTTTCCTGCTGACACGACGGTCACCCAGGAAAACAAGGGTGTCAGCACCGGCCGAAGTATTGACATTGAGGTCGGAGATAAGCAAGTATGAGAACAGAAAGAAGAACAAAAACCCGATGATTATGCCTAGGTTACGCCACAAATGCGAATAGCTATAGTCATAGCTTGTCTCAAACCATGCGTCTCCATTAACAAATGTCTGCCCAGCCACTGATCCAGGGACTGGACAAATGAAAGTATCTCCAATCAGATTTCCATAAGAAGGCACGATGTTGGAACATGGATAGTTAGTGCCATGGGCTTGATTGACCAATAATGCCTCAAAGGCATAGGCAAGTGGGTTTATGTACGAGATCCATTTGAACCAAGGGTGCATATACGGACTCGGCAGGACGAAGCCAGTGTATGTGACCAAGGCAAGGACCAGAATGCCAGACAGCGCCATAGCCTGAGGGAGAGTAACAGTTGCAGCAGAGATTGTGCGAAATACCATAGACATTGCCAACGTCGTCATGTATACAAAAAGGAAGAAGATGAAGAATTGAGACGCTGTCAACGCAAGACCAGCTAAGAAATACAGAATAACATTAAAGAAGACACCAATAACAAATTTTACAGGAATGTCAACCAGAACGCTGGCCAGGGCATCGGCTGATGGTCGATAAAAGGCATAAGACACCTGTTTTGTAATGACTGAGCGGCCTCTGTACAGGTTGTGGATGTCTGTCACAGACATCAAGACATTGAGAAGTACTGAAAAGAAAAGGACAGATCCATAAGCGAAAAAGGCGTCGGTAGTGTCAGGAGTACCATAGAATATGGAACCCACGACAAGTGCAATGATGACTTCTCCAACAAGAGTTGTCAGAGTTGAACCTTTATCGTTCCAGAGCTGCTGCACTGATCGCTTGGCACAAAGCGCAGTCTGCATTGGAAACGAGACAGTTTGTATAGCGCTCCTCAGCATTCCCTTGGCCTTGAGGCTGTGGCGGATCGCCTCGAATTGCTTTCGTGTCGTCTCCTGCTCAGGGGCGGAGTCCTTCTGACACTGCTCAATCTCTTTCATAAGGGAAGCATATTCAGGCGAGTTGACCCAGTAACTATTGAACTCTTCAGGTGTTCTGGGCACGGAGTCTTCATGCCTTTCCTTTGCTATTCTTTGCTCAGGATCCGTGATTGTCGTTAGGTAGTCTCCTGAGGTCTGTCTCGGGTGGCGGTGCCAGCCCATGCGTTCGAAGTAAGCTGGAGCAGAAGAAGCGTAACCAAAGAATATTTCCCTGCCTTGATATAGAACAAGGATCTTGTCGAATAGATCGAAAATGGCTTGCGAGGACTGGTAGATTGCCGCGGCATTGGAAGATTGAGTCACTATGACTATCAGCTCACACATCCCTGGTATCGAGACTTATCATGATACTCACGGTCAGAGAGAGTCCGCAGTCGACTCACGAATTGCAGGGCGGACTCAGCGTCCAGACCTTTGGTAGAGTTATCCCATGCAGATATAGCGGCTTCGGAGAGTGCAGTCTCTGCAATTGAGACCCTTTTCCTTTCACCACCGGAGACTCCTCGAACATAATCATTTCCCACAATAGTGTTCCTCGTGTGCGAAAGACCAAAGACAGTCAACATAACCTGTACCACATGCTTGACTCTGTCTTTTCGGGTGATCCCAGGCAGACGAGCTCTCGGTGCACGCATAGCGGCGGCAAACTCCAAAGTCTGCCCAACTGTCAAGTAAGGGAGGTGTTCATCTACTTCCCCATTGTAAATGAGCTCTCCTTGGAACTCTCGGGTCATGATCTGATGTGGCACTCCTGATAACTTGAGTCAATTTTGTGTTCATGGTCACCTTGGATAATACCGCACCTGTATACTGTAGACCAGATTCTGGGTCAATTTCTAGGCCTCGCATCTGACCTGTGATGGTCTTGAGGAAAGTTGAGCAACCACTACCGGGGCGGCCCAGGACAAACAGAAGCTCTCCCTTTTGGACCACCCCGTCCAGCCCTTGAAGGATGGTTCTAGTCTGTTTCGGACGAAACCAGGCCCTGAAGTTGAGAGGAAAGGTGAGCAGTGTCCAGACAGTGTCTTGCTGCTTGATACCGGAGCTGCTTCCGTGAACAGTCAAGTTCCTGAAGGTAAATCCGGAACGCGGTGGGGTTGGTACGTTCAAGTGGCTTCTGAGTCTGACCAATGTACGAGACCATTCCTGAAAGTCGAAAGAGGGACTAGAAGGATTGAGCATATGGTCATGAAGCCCAAGTTTCTGCAGAACAGAGTCCGTTGGCTCCTTGAGACCATTCGCTTGCTTCTGACCCTCCTGCATTGTGGTAGGAAGAGTATCCATGAGACATCGCGAGATATTTACAATTGTCTTGTTAGTACTATTGACATCCTCGATCTCGTCATGTGTTGCCTTTGGGGACTTGTTTCTGGGTACATCCATGCTGAACACGTTACACGTTTATGGTTATGAGAAGTTTCGTATTGCCAGTGTAGTGGTTTGAACTTGAGAAACGAAAGATCATCGAGATTGAGGGACAGGTGTCTGTTTTGGGTATGAGACACACCGGTCGTAACTCACTTTCATCATCAATCTTTGAAGCACGCCTTTCATTACACAGGGAATTCTGCAACTGAGCACTTGGGGTAACTGCCTCCTCGATAACGTCGGGGCCAACAGGCCGCCAAATTCTCCACATTCATTGATAGTTGATGGAGGGCATTGCTGGAGCTATCCTGATATCGTGACTGTTCATTTCTTGTTCATGGTGTGACACCACTGGGGATACCTTATCTCAAAGCGTGGCTGCTTATCATCGATCGTAATGACGAACTATGAGATGTTTCAAGGCAACTAGGCTTTGTCATGGAGCAGAAACTTGGTCACAATCATGTGTTGACTAGATGGGTCATAGAATTCCTCGTCCTGATTCGCAAATACTGAAAAGCCTCCTATTCAAATATTGCAAATGAGTCCTGCTGATGGATGCATACATTTGACAAGACACCATTTCGTATGCCATTCGTTGGTATAGGGTGGGGAGCTCTAATTCAGGCCGTGAAAATACGCCTCGTTTTAGACTTTAGAACAGGCACTCAAATCTTACCCACATTGGAGGAGGTGTGTAATAAGGTAAATGTTCTTTCATGATTTTAGCGGCTCGTTTATCCACCCCCTCTTCCATCATTTGATGGAGCGTGGATCTGGACGTGATTTCAAATATACTTTGATAAACCTCATCTACCACAGTGTTAAGATTTTCATCGTTCCGTACTCACACCCATGATGCAGAATGATATCAAGCTTACAGGTGTGAATGACAGAAAACATTTTGACTTTACCTGCATTGTTGTCCCGGAAGTTGATGACCCGTGGTAGACATGGAACCTCACTGCTTAGTCCATTCCCTTCGGGATTCATTGCCAAACAACTATAATTAGCCCTTACTGGCTTTCTCTCACAGAACTACAATACTGTTCCAAATGAAACTAAAATCAATTTACCATAGTTGATACCTTGAAATATCTTCCAATTCACGATGGGATCGTCCGAGCTTGAATTTGAGATCATCGAGGACACAAGTCCAACTTCTGCAACAATAGTCAAACATGACCTACCAACGAAGGATGTCTCCTTTCTAAGAGGTATAGTCGACATGGGAAGGTAAGTAACACGTTCAATAAAGCCTTATCCATTTATCGTTATCTCTTAGCTTCCAATCAAGGGTGAAGCACGTTTGAGAGAACGCGATATTGTTGTACCAAGACTGACCGCTTTGCTAGTAATGGAATTCGGTTTTCAGTCACAGATCTAACGCCGCCTTTTTCTCGTATTCTCCCAACAATCCACGTTTATCGTGTTGACATTTCCCTTTATGACGCCCAATTCGACCCAGAGACAGGCAAAAAGGTACCCATTCCTTCACATATCATCGGGGAGGTAATTGCTGCATTGAATCGTTTCAAGATTGTCTGCGCCGACCTTAATGTACCAGAAAGTCAAATTCATGTGGTTGCAACGGAAGCAACTCGTGCTGCTCTCAATTCTTCTGAGTTTATTACAAAGATTCACGAAGACACTGGGCTTTCTGTCGATTTGCTCCCCAAAGAAGACGAAGGTCGCGTCGGTTCTTTGGGTGTTGCAAGTGGCTTCTCTGATATCAAGGGCCTCATGATGGACCTTGGAGGTGGAAGCACACAAATCACATGGATCATCTCACAGGATGGGAATGTCAGAATCAGCGATCGAGGATCGATCAGCTTTCCCTATGGGGCAGCAGCACTGACCAAAACTCTGGAAGACCTGAAAAAGGGAAAGTCAAAAGGAGAAGCAGAAAAAGCGCGTGAGAGGCTACATCATGAGATGAAGAATAATTTCCAAGAGGCGTATGAGAAGCTCAAGGTGCCCGAGAGCTTAGTAGCAGATGCAAAGGAGAACGGCGGATTCCCGCTTTACCTGTCCGGCGGCGGATTCCGAGGCTGGGGTTACTTGCTGCTATATATCAGTCAGGCCAGCAGTACTCCTTACCCCATATCCATCATTAATGGTTATACGGTAGGGAAAGAAAGATTTGAAAACACAAAAGCAATGGAAGAAGTTGCTCGGACTGCACATTCTGTCTTCAGAGTTTCTGATCGGAGGAGAAAGCAGGTTCCTGCTGTTGCATTTCTGATCAACGTTTTATCCCATGCGATTCCACATGGCATTCGTCTTGCGCACTTTTGTCAAGGGGGTGTGCGGGAGGGGCTTTTGTTCAAAGAACTTGGGCCTAGTATCAGAGCACAGGACCCCTTGGAAGTCACTACACAGCGGGTGGCCCCAGAGTCAGCCGAGCTACTGTACAGACTTCTTATGCTTTCCATCCCACAGCCTTCAAAAGGGGGCACTCGCCAGTTCCCCGAGTCCATCAGCAAGCATATCGTACGTGCATTTGCAAACACCATGTATGTCCACACCATCATGGACAAAGAGCTAGCCTCTACAACTGCAATGTACAGCACAAGCACTGGGCTTCTCGCTTTCACCCGCGGGGTCTCCCATCAAGATCGGGCAAGACTTGCCCTGATGCTAGAATCACGATACATGGGAGAGCTGCCCCCAAGAGAGTCACAGTTCAAAAAGGCGCTTCAATCTATAATTACCCCGGAGGAGGTTTGGTGGGCTGCGTATCTTGGGAGGGTCGGATATTTGCTCGGCCGTCTCTATCCAGCAGGAAAGGTCGATGAGAGAAAGCCCCGCGTTATTTTCTCGTCGCAATGGGCTTGGAACCTTGGGCACAAGATGCATGGAGAGGGTTTGGAACTCACAATATCTGTCCAGAAAATGAAGGACGATCCGGCGAAATTGAAAAAGGCCTTGAGTGATCACGTCAACATAGTGGAAAAGATTGGTAAAAAGAAAAATTGGGTCGGAGGGCCGGACGGTTGGGGAATGAAAGTAAAGGTCAAGGTTGTCGAGGAGGATATCTTGTAGGTATTGATTACTAAAGAGAGAAAGAATGGGATATCATTATCACAACCGCGATGTTACCTCCTATCAGCTTAATCAAGTGAAGTTGGAGGTTGTAACCTTGAAAGATGAACAGAGTGGTAGGTTGCAGAAAGATCGTGATTAGTTCACGTTTGGCAAGGGTTTCATAAATCTGGAGACAGTTTGTCAGAAGCCATAGGGCCCAAATTCCTAATTGGTCTATCGACACATTACTTTAACGGCATATGATAGAATCGATAGTCCCTGACTCCTAGACAGACCAGTTCTGTGCAGCCACTATTGCGAGGGCATCATTAGATCCGTCTTCCACAACGTCGTAAGTAGGCTCATCAGTCCAAAACTCGAAATCGCTCGCCTTGTTACCAGGTTTGCTGATTTGCCACGGCATCCATGGTACACCAAGACCATTAAAAACATCGATATGCTGACCGACTGTGGTGGACTTGCTATCACCTGAGGCACCAAACTCTTCAAAGAGCATGAGCTTGTTTGCGTCCTGTGCATGTTGCAGCGCGACGGGACCCTTGGTTTTAAACTCATTGACGCCCGAGTAGGAGTGTATACAGACCAGATCCAAGGCCTTGCAAGCCCAGTTCTCTGCAACATCCGAGTTGGGGAATTCATTGCCGCCACCTAGATCTTGGCGTCAGTTATAAGCAATATAGCTTTCGAGTTGTCATAGCTTACCAGTCGAGATCAGAACCTTACTTGACCCCATGATAGACCGCATGAAGCCAGCTCGATCGCACCACCACGACGGATGGGGTGGGATGTTGTTGTTCAAGTGGCCTTGGCCTTCGTTTTGGATATTGAAGGCGAAGATGTGGCTGCTCAAATCTTTCCAGGCAGGACTTCCGGAAATGAGGGTGTTTTTGTGTTCCAGAACATGTCTGATACGATTCTCGAAATCGGAAATGCAGTTCTTATCCGAATACCAGAACTCGACATTGTTGGCACTAGCTGGCTGAGTGTTGCAATCGACCGCGGGGAGATTGTACTTTGATACATATGCATCGCGTCCCCAGCAGCCAAGCTGATAACGATCGTGGATGGCGATGGTGAGCTTGATGTTTCGAGCCTGTGCTTCTACCATGAGTTGATCGATAGCTTCAAGTTGAGTATCGTCCCAAACGCCGACAGTATTAGGCTCGATATCAGGCATTGAAATCGATCCTGTGTTCTTAAAATTCTGAACAGTTGGCGAGATAAAAATTCGGAGGACCTTCAGGTTTGCATCTTGGATAGCATCGAGGACGTCCAGTCTGTCCTGTCTTTATTCTGCGTCAGTGATTGGGGATTTTGCTATCAGGGACTAAGCTTACTCCTGAAACGCGTGGAGGAAGAAAGAGTTCACGCCTGCAAAGCTGTTGCTCTGTTGGCGAATGGAGAGCTCGGGGCCATGAGGAGTGGCTGCTGCAGCCAGAGCTAGACCCAACGTGAGAAGATGGAAGTTCCTCATTGTTATCGAATTCTATGAGTTCAGTATGGTTGAAGATGGGAAACGTACTAGAGTGAGCTGCCAATATGACTATGCTTCTGTCTCTATATATACTGATGCTCGGCTGTACGATCCCTCAGTTTGTAGAGGTTGCATTCACTAGACGTCGGATGTTTACACCGTTAACTTAACACTTAAGGTTAAAGTCCACTTGCTTCGAACTTCCATTTTAGGTATGAAGTTTATGCATCGCAGATGCTAAGACGGAATTACAAAGATTAGTTTCAGGTGAACTGCCTATAATATACCCGAGGGCTCATTTCCATTGGATCTCCAAAGGGCATTTGACATTTTCATAGGGCGACCATGTAATATGATTTATGTACCCCGCAATTTGACCCCGGAATGTTGTAAATACAACACTCTAGAATAAACTTAGACGGAATTTGAAATTACCGTTCTAGGGCCCTATAGCCTTGAGGCCCAGATTTAATCTCTTAGACTGAAGCTATACTGAAACCGACCTTGGAGCTCCTATATGTTCGATTTGTCAAATTGTTACAACGATAGGAACTGTGTCTTCTTCAAGGGGACGTGGAAGACGTTAGTAAAGTAAAATCCCTTGTTCGCGGCGATTTAACATACATCGACGAAAACGCAATCGGAAAGGGCCCCTTTCTATAAAAGTTGACGTAGACACTCCAACAGTTCAGAAATAAAGATACATTGCTATGCAACCACAACTAAACAGAATGTAGCTCGGCAAACTGACATAGAGGCTCGTCAGAAGTTCGGAGATGCCAGTCCCCTTAGTCAATCAGGGTTCGCTTTTGCGACATTGCTGACAGCCTTGGTCAATTTCAACATTCGCCGCGCCACTATTCCCAACATTGTCATCGGGCCTCGCTCTTGTTTCTAGAAGCCTTTCCCAACTACTTTCTGTCAGATGGGAAGTGTTCGCTTGCTCAATGCAGTATGTTACTAGACAAACTCTAATGATACATGCGGGGATATTGCCAATGGCAATACAGTCAGTGCAACTATCTCCTGCTCATACGGCCGTTTATGAATCTCTTATACCATCAGTCTCATTCCTGGCTTCCACGTCAGGAACGTTTACCTTAGTGTTGCTGATTATAACCGCACCAACGAATTGATTCTTATGGTAGGTCTACCACTAGCTACTCCAAGGCTCATTCAAAGCTCCCATGTATCAGGGATTCTTCATCTTTTCAGTGTACGTAAGGCTCGACGATGAGTAGAGTGTACTCTTTTAGTAGGACTATGGCGTAGCACTCCGATCAAACAAAATTACAAATTAGTTCTCGTCGATATAATATAAAGGCAGAGATCTAGCAGATTCATTCAAGTCAGACCTTTCAAGGAACGGTAGTGCAATTATTAGTTGGACATCCTGCTGATTATAAACGGTGGTAACTACAATCTACTTGCCGAAATATTTAAGTTCAAAATATCGAGCAACCGGGTATACGATCGCGGTGACAAGAAAGGTTAACTCATTCGCCACATCGCCCCCATCTGTTCCGATCAACTTGCCGAGTGGTCCCGTAAACCAGGTCTCAACCATTCCCATGCACCACGCAACAACTCCCAAAAGAAAGGCAATCGAGGCAGCGATACCATGTGGCAGCCTCTCCCGGTTATTCCAGCCCTCAAGATCGTAGTTGGCAAAGTTTCGCTTGCGGAAGATGGTGTGCTCCTCGAAAAGAATAACGAAGTAGCTGGTACACCAATAACCCAATAGACTGAGGAAGTCCTGCAGATACGTGTTGAGCTTTTGACGACCAACAATAGCCAAAATAATGACGATGACGAAATTACCCAGTGTCCAGATAAAGCGAGGAACTTTCGCAAACGGGGTGGCCATCTGCTGGAATGAAATGGCCGATGAGTAAAGAGACATAATGTTGGTATTGATGCCGCTGAAGGATAACAGAACGAGAAGGAACTTGGCGAAGCCTCGAGGATGAAGCATGTCTCTGATGAGGAAGCCAAGACCCTGATGAGGGTCTGTATATGCGGCCTTCCAAGCGTCAACATTGTTAAGCGCACTGGCAGTCGTAGCTCCTGCAGTCATACCGATGGCTGTAGGGATACCAATACCGGCAGTAGTCAGAAGCCAAACTTTCAGCCTTGAAGTATTGGCTGGGTAGTGCGCATAGTAATCTGAAGCCATAGTGGCCCACGATGCGGAGCTGCCGTAAACGACGGCGATGAGAGAAAGCACACTGCCCGAAAGATTTATGCCTGAACTAGAGGCAGGGGTCTTGTTGTCGGCGTACGGTCCCACCATGCCGAAGATGATCATGAAGACGATGAGATAAATGCACCAGGCATACCGCTCGTAGATCAAGATGTACTTAAGACCCAAAAAGCTAATGGCGAGCGAAACTAGGGCGATGATGATAACACCAACAACGAGAGATATGTGGCCGTCCGCGACAGCGGTAAGGGCCAGGCCACCGCTGATGGTGGCAACAGAAGCCCAACCGAGCTGTTCAATGCCGTTGAGGAATGCAATGATCTTGTTGGGATACCAACCGAAGCTGTAACGAGAGACGGAAACCTGACGTAGACCGGTAGCCGCACCAAAAGTGGCGCAGTATGAGGACACTGAGCCACCAAGGATAGAAGCAAAAACGTAGATGAGCAGACTCTGCTTCAAGCTCAGGCCGAACTCCCATCCCAGAAACCCAGTGGCAAAACAGCTGATGCCCATAGTGCCGGAGGCCCAAATCAGGGCCATGTTAAGCTCCTCATGCCATGGTACCGGTCGTTTGTCCTTTTCTATTTTGCGTACGATAGCCTCAGACTCAACCCCAAGAGCCTTGTCCATGCGAGCCTCAAAGCGGCGGAGCGTTCCCAGGACACCAGATCCATAGTCAGGCGATGGAGCGAAGTCTTCAACTGTTGGAATGTCACCGCTACCAGACTCGAGAGCCAGCTCGTGGTCCCCACCCTTGAGCTTCTCATTGTAAGTTGCCATTAGTGCCTGAGCCCTTGGCTTTGTAAGAATCCGGATGGTCCAAAGATGAAGACGTGGATGAGGTGAAAGGAGGCAAGCCACACAGTAGAAGGGACATTGAAAAAGGCACAGCGAGCAGAGTCTGATATTTCTATATTATCGGAACCCCACATCGGTTCTCATTATTGAAGATTAGACTGATAGGACTTGCCGCTTCTGCCGTGCCCACCCAGCAGTCATTCGTGGGGTGCGATGCCACCGTTCTTGTCTCCATTCCCGTTTTATTACCACACCATGCCCCGTCATTAGTTCCTAACAGACCTCCAAGCGACGATAAGCGCTACTTATCAATCCGAGGGCAGTGTTAGACTTCAGAAATCGTCCCCCTAAACCATCAATACTAGGATGTTATGCGCGATGCATATTCAACGCGCGACCATTGTGTGCGCAGTGTGCAAGATCAGGGACGTCGGCATTGGCCAAAGTCATTCAATTGCATGTCAAATCCATTCTCCGATGGGGCTACTTATCAATGACCCGCTCACAATCCGGCTACCACGGCATCGGAACAGGTGCCGTGGAGAGCCAGACATAGGGACTTTTCACCAGCCTGTTCCCAATGCAGTACTCAACTCCGCAAGCAAGATGTAGCAAAGCTTTGCCCGTCATTTTGGCTGCGACTAGCAATTTGAGTCCTTCACGACTTTACTTAACGTCCCACACTTATCTTAGCATCTTGCTCCATTTCTGTAATTACTTGGGCACATAGATAGACTTCCCACTAAGCGTGAGATAGCGGAGATGGCCGCCAGAGCCTAGAGTCACCCAAAAGTACCTCTGAAGAATTGCATAGGCAGATATTGATAAGCTGGTGTGTAAAGCATAGACCTGTAGGCCCCGATGTTCTCGAAATTGAACATCACAATCACATTGTTCCTTCAACTCGGGACTGCAAGCTTTACAGCCCACCTCTTGGTCTTCGATACTTGTTGCGCCAACGGATTGCCTGAGTATCTCCAGACGCCGCGAGTATAGAAGCGGGTGCAATCGAGGCTTCAAACACCTGCATTAATGATTTTCTCAACATAGCACCTTTAGCCTGCCAGAGGGAGAAGTCGACGTTCTTCGTAACGTAGTGGACACATTCTAGGAGAAATACATTGTGCCTACATTCTGGGTCAGGAAATATGATGAGTACTGGCAGGAATCCGTCAGCAGTTTTTAGGCCATCCTAGGTTTTATACCTTCGCTACGCCTCAACGACCTTGTGCGCCCTTCACACTCAAATCAATCCATATTGTTCTGTCGCTAACGGACATACCTCGGCGCGACTCACCCAGGTAAGCTGGAGTGAAGATCAGGGTTCTTGGTACAGTCCACAGGGATAACAAATGCAATTTTCCGCGATTTTATAGGTATGTTTGACACGGCGGAATAAAAATACACTAATGACAACTCTTTTACTCAGTATATAGATTGAGATAATACCGAAGTGAGCTTCATCAAGATCAGAGAATATTGGCCACTTATTGAAGTACCGCGAATAACATCTGTTATCCCTAAGGACTGTACTTTCATACACGCGCTGTGCCGCAAGTTTTAGGACTATTTCTAGAAGCTAGTAGTACAAGTTATCCTCGTGTTACCTTTACGTCATACCCTAAACTTCGTTTTATCACCGTGTATTCTACTGTTTATTTCCGCTATTCCTGAAAGGAAAGTCATCCATAATGACTACAGGGTAGTGGGGGCTTCCGAAGTTCGTCTGAGTACACATTTCAAATACCAGTTCAGACTTGTTCTTTGATATTTCCAACACTGAGGTTTCCTCAAGACAGTTACTAACAAGACAGCATGTAGCAGGCACATCAATCCCCATGCAAGAAGGCATGATGATAACAAGTATTGCGGTATTAGCATCAACTTATTATAAAATAGCAGTGGGGGGCCATTCAATGCTGGCCTCATTTCTATGGAGAGACATTGGAGCACCCGGTGATCTAGTAAACTATTAAGAACTCAGCATAATCATAATGTAAACCCGCCCGAGATTAAATCGGCTTATCACTTGATTGAGTTTCAACAAGGTATACATTGTATTGTAGCAAAAGTTCATAGTCCTTTACCTTTAGGGGAGAATTTTGTATATCATTTCCCAATTAGTTACAGATGGTTTCAGCGGAGCATGTGTTACGGCATTTTTCTGCCGATTTTCGCGTTGATGGTGACAGATAGCAAAATAGCACGCATACCCATGCAGATAACTAGCCAGTAAGGATGAGGGACGATCAAGGTCTGAACCAATCTTAGACATCCTCAATAAACTGGTGCCCATTTCTATCAATTCTCGGTCATTTGACACGAAAGAACAAGCTTAACAGTAACCTTGTGGAGGGCTCAACTTCACTCCATCGAGTGCATCCGTAATGTCAGTCTTGCCCTGCTGAGCCCGATAGAGCTGCTTGACGGTAATGAACACTGAACCTCCTCGAGAGTCACAATACTAATATTTCATATCAATCCGTCCTAATACCCACATCTCGGCAGTCACACGGTAGAAGAGATGGTGCCATTCTTAAAAGTCCCGATCAGATAGGCAAGTGGCATAAAGCCGATGCACATGCCTGCCAGGACTAGTGGTCAATTGTCCAGAATAGGTAGGAGACAAGATGCCATTGCAGCTAGAGAGATGCAGATGATAGATTGTTCTGCTTTCTCACTACTTACAACCACGCTCTTCGCACGACTTATCGTCGGGAATCCGGCAATGAGGCTATCATAAATCCAACTACCTTCGATATATGGAATAGCGCACCAAACGTGATAATATAGATGTAAGGGTATGAGGAATCATCTTAGGATGAGAAAAAGTATATAAACACATGAAATGCCAAGGAAAGAATAATATCTAAAAGCATCAGATACACTCAAGCTAATTCTATCCAGCTCATTCTATCTCTCAACATACGGACCTTCAGACTCAACTGTCAACATGAAGTTTACTCTCATTCTTGCTGCTGCTGGCCTTGCCTTTGCTGCCCCTGGCACAAAGCTCACTCCCAGGGACACCTCACCACTTGTACCTCGTTCTGCGCGAAGAGCCAGGTACAGCTCTGCCCCCAACCAGAGACTCTCGTCTCTTGACTCTGTCAGTGACGCCAACGTCCAGTATTCTGGAAACTGGGCTGGAGCAGTCCAGATTGGCAGCGGGTACAACAAGGTCCAGGGCACCATCACCGTCCCTGAAGTGAGCGGTGCGAATGGTGCTGCTGCCTCTGCTTGGGTTGGCATCGACGGAGACACTTGCCAAACTGCTATTCTGCAGACAGGTGTCTCCTTCTATGCTGATGGCTCCTTCGATGCCTGGTATGAGTGGATCCCCGACTATGCCTACAGCTTCAGCAACTTCGACGTGTCTGTCGGCGATCAGATCCGTATGACCGTTGACGCATCATCCAAGACGAAGGGTGTTGCTACACTGGAGAACCTTTCTACAAACCAGAAGGTTACTCACAGCTTCACCAACACCCCCTCTACTCTTTGCGAGACCAACGCTGAGTGGATTGTCGAGGCTTTCCAGGAGGGTGGTAGCCAGGTTGACCTTGCTGATTTTGGCACTGTCACTTTTACAAACGCTGTCGCTTCAGGAACTCGCGGTACTACTGGTCCTTCGGGAGCTCAGGTCATTGATATCTCTTTGGATCAGGGTCAGACTGTTGAGGCCGCTGCTTCTATCAGTGGTAACTCCGTAACAGTCAAGTATGTTGGTAATTAGTAGCATCACTACTACCTACTTGGATAGAGCGAGGGAGGACATGAGGATGAGAAGGATGTTGAGATACTGGGATAAGATGGTGGAGGAGTAGAGTATCTTGTTTAGATAGAGTGATAAATATACTGAGTTAGTATTACTGAAGTGTATATAACTTCCAGTTAAGTATGGTGCTTTTACCCCTTAACGTAGAGGCAGATACCGGCATTCTTTAGTAGCTTCAACTGTCACCAGTCCCTCGTAATAGCAAAACCAATCCCTCAGTCCCTTGTCCCGTTCTGACCGGTCTTTTCCTATACGTCGTTTGGGCTGGGGCTCATGACGCACTCAGGTTAACGCATCAACTACTCAGGACAGCGGGAGAGAAGAGGAAAATCTATAGGTCGATATCTACTTTCTATACTAGGCTTTTTCAAGAATTAAATTGGGACGCGCCGATATTGCTTCCTAACGACATGTCTCCCTCTCAAATTCCTCAACAATCTCCTGCAATATAAACTTTGTCTCCTTCACTGGCCACTCAAACCTTTTCTCGTAATTCACCTTGAATGACCGTTTGCCAGGGCCAACACTCTCTGTCTTAGTGTGCTCTATATCAGGCAACACGACTTCCATTGTCGTACCAGTTGGCACTTCAACATCCACACATAGCACATCCTTGCCATCTTCATTCTCCATCTTCCAAGAACATGATACCTTTCCATACGGTGTAATATGAGATGCAGATGCCCACTTGAAATCTCCAACTATCTCTGGCTGCACTCTAGACTTCTTCCATCCAGCCTCAACCTGTTGTAGCCCAGCAAGTCTTTCCACCATGAACTTTGCTACTGCTCCGTAGGCATAGTGGTTGAAACTAGTCATCTCACCAGGGTTGATTGATCCATCTGGTAGCATACTATCCCATCGCTCCCAGGTTGTTGTACCACCCATGGAAATAGCGTATAGCCAAGACGGACATTTCTCATTCAAGAGCATCGCGTAAGCTACATTGCTGTGACCGGTTCGGGTGAGGGCTTCGCAGACATACGGAGTCCCGGCAAATCCAGTTCCTATACGGAAGCCGTTTCGTCTGACAACGTCTGAGAGTCGTGAGCCCGCGCGTGATAGCTGTTCCTCGTTGAGGAGATTGAAACAGATGGCGAGAGCGTAGGCAGTCTGAGTATCTGACACTAGGCGGCCATTTGGAGAAGCATACTCTTGGGTAAATTCGGCACGAGCCTTTTCAGCCCATGTCGTATAGTAGGAGCAAGTCTCTGTTTTTCCCAGAACACTGCATACCTGTCCCATAATATCGAGACAATGTATCAGAAATGCGTTGGCAACTAATGGAGGATCAGTCGTGGCTTTGGCGGCATCGTCTGGCGGTGCGCTCGGATCAAGCCAGTCCTTGTAAAGTCAGCAAAAAGTTTCTCTCTCATTCCATGGTGTACATACCGCAAGCTGATCCGCATCAAATGACCAAAGATGAGTGGATCCATGCTTGTTCCTGGGGATAACTTTCAACCAAGTCTCCATGGACTCGTATTGATCAGCCAGAATACACGGATCTCCTGTTTCTCGATACAAAGCCCATGGTGCCAAAACAACAACATCATGCCAAATTGCACAGGGCCAGATAGGTCCCCATATCCTGCACTTGTCAAGGACGTTGGGCGACACCATTGGAGGGATTCCTCCCCGTTGTTTCTGATCAGACCAAACACCCTTGAGCCAATCTTTCAGGATTGGGTAACAACCATAGATGAAAGTAGCTGTTGGGGCAAACAATGCCAAGTCTCCTGTCCATCCAAGACGTTCATCCCGTTGGGGGCAGTCCGTGGGTATCGACAAAAAATTATCTCTCATACTCCAGCGGACATTGCTAAAAAGCTTGTTCAATTTGTCGTTTGAACATGAAAACTGGCCCTGTTCTTCCATATCCGTGTGACAGACCACGGCCTCGAGCGCGTCTGTGATGTTTGTACCCGGACAAGGCCAGTCTTCGATCTGTAAATAGCGGAAACCATGATAGGTAAACCTTGGCTCATAACTCTCTGGTTCCGTATCACCTCTGAGTGTGTAGATATCAGTGGCATCGCACAGTCGAAGAGGTCTTGTGCCTAATTCTCCATTCTCAAGAACCTCGGCATGTCGTAAGGTGACTTTGTGACCACGGGGGCCTTTGACCTCCTTGATGCGTACGTAGCCTACCAGGTTCTGACCAAAGTCGATGATTGTCTTTCCTGTTGGAGTGATGATTTTATCAACGGGCGCGACGGTTTCGATACGACGAACTGGCTCAGAAACAGCAGCGGTAAGGTCAATCTCCTCAGATATAAACGGCACCTCTTCCACGTTCTCCCAAGCGCCATTCGAATCACCAGGAAGAGACCATCCCGGAATTTCTAGAGTGGCATCGTATTTTTCTCCATCATAAATCTCTGCTTGGCGGATTGGACCCTGGGATACTGTCCATCCATTGTCTGTTGAAATGATTTGAGTGGTTCCGTCGTTGAAATTTAGCTCCAGCTGTGCCAGTAAACTTGTTCGAGTGCCGTAGATATTTCTTCGACCGCCGTCAAAGCTCAGACGACCGGTGAACCATCCTTCAGCCAGACGGACACCCAAGCAGTTGTCTTGGTCTTTGAGTGATTCGGTGACGTCGTAAGTCTGATATGTCAACCGATCATCATAGCAGCTCCAGCCTGGTGCTAAGAAGTGGTCACCGACTCGATGCCCATTGATCTCAGCTTCGTATACACCTCGAGCTGTGATGTATAGTCTTGCTGATTGGATCTCCCTACTCAAAGAGAAGGTCTTACGAAAGAGGTCTTCTGGTTTGGGCTTTTCGTTGTCTCTTTCTGACCACGGAGCGGAGATAAAACTGCCCTTCCAACCGCTCCGTTCGAAGATGCCGGTTTCTAACCATGCATCGTCACTCCACTCGGTAAAGGTGGTTTGTCCTTTGCCCTTGACTCTGACAGAGACTGTATATTTCTGACGAGAAACAAGCGCCTCTGCAGGCCAAGGGACCAAGTAAGACTCAGATGATTCAATCTCAACAGTGCAAATATGATCCTTCTGTTGTCCAGAAAGCTTGTTGACTTGTA
The DNA here is from genome assembly GCA_019054645.1 of Fusarium sporotrichioides. NCBI lineage: Eukaryota > Fungi > Ascomycota > Sordariomycetes > Hypocreales > Nectriaceae > Fusarium > Fusarium sporotrichioides. Next base: position 7,650,506 of record JAHKNS010000003.1, read on the forward strand.
TCGCATAGGCTTCTTGCTCAAAGTCCGGCGGTGCATCCTGGAAGCGCCATGAGATGCGGGGTTTCTTTTCGTGAACGCCCAATGTATTAGGGTGGCGATAATGTTCGAAGCGAACGTCAACCACTTTAAGAGACATGATGGAGATAAATGACCCGAATGAATGCAATTGAGTGTGGTTGAAGAAGAGAGAATGCCTAGACCTATTCTTTATACCGTGAAGAAATCAGGTTAGCCGAATGGTGAGGAGTAGTCCCCATTTTTGTTTAGTTTAGCAAGGAAACGATTCACTAGTCTATGTCGGCAGGCGTGACGGAAATGATTGTTGCAGGTGGATGGCCGCATCGGGACAATGTCTCTCATCATTACCTTGTAACTCGGTGCATTAATTTGCGAACTTTGGCCTCCTGATCGCTTCCAGACTCCAGTATCATACAGACATAAACCTGAGTTAATTGGAAACAATTGGATCATGACTTCAATTCGGTCCATCGAGACCCGAGTAGCTGGATGCTCTCAAGTCTTGTGAAAGGAGGTTACCGTGAAAATGGGGAGTGCGTCCGGAAAAGGAACCAGTAAAACGAGTTCAAAGCCGGCGCTATTTCTACTGGCGTCGGCCTTGAAGTTTTCCTATTGGTCTCTCCAACTTTTGCCTCACCGTTTTAGTTTTTCTTCGTCCGGGGTCCCCGCGCTATGAATCTGGAGACGACAGGGTAGATTTATGCGGGGAAATCGTGAGGTTGTTACTCTATTGCCTGTATGATGCCGTACATAAATATGAACCAAAGGATCTGCTACCTCCTTCACTCTACCAATTGATTTCTCCATACAAACTCATTCAGTGGAACTTGTTATCAATTGTTATCATCATCAAATCCGAGCAAGCCGTGGAACATGGAGAAACCAGAGTCCACCGCCCACATCGAGCGATCCAATACCACCAAGTCCCTCAACATTTCCCCCAATCATACTCGCGGCCATGCTATCCAGCAACAAGAACACAACAGAACCTACTTGCAGACATTCCGCAAGGATCCATGGCTTCTGCTCTGGATCGGGGTCATGCTCTGGACTTTGATCGTTCGCGGTTTCGAGAACCAGTCTTCAGGCTCAGTCATTAGTATCCCCGTCTTCAAGGAACGCTTCGGTAAGCCAGATGGCAATGGCGATTACTTTATCGAGACAAGCTGGCAGTCGGCCTTGAGTGGAGGCTCAAACGCTGCTGCGATCTTTGGTGCTTGGGCGTCGTCATACTTTGCCGATATCATCGGCTTCAAACCAGTCGTTCTTGCTGCCGCGGCCATCAACATTGGTTCTGTCGGTGTTGAGTTTGCCTCTACCTCTATCGAAATGTTCTTTGCTGGAAAGATGGTCAACTTTGTCGCCATCGGAGCTTTCCAGAACCTCTGCACAGCGTACGTTGCGGATGTCTCACCATTGGCTATCCGCTCTACTACCATTGGTTTCTGTAACCTTGCTCAATGCATTGGCCCCTTCATCTCCGCCATCTTGTCCAACTTCAGCTCCCAGTGGGACACCAATTGGTCCTGGCAATCCTTGATTGTTGCCCAATGGGGTTTTGCAGCAGTGGCTTTAGTCGGTCAAATTTTCATGCCTGAATCTCCAGTATTCTTGGTTCGTAAAGGCAAGATTGAAAAAGCCCGCAAAGCCCTTGGACGAATGTATTCTGACCCAGAAGATGCCTCTGGACACTTGGAACGAATCAAGTTGACTCTAGAAGAGGCAGAGTCCCAAAACCTTGGTTCTTACCTCGACTGCTTCAAGGGTACCAACCTTAGAAGATCCCTCATCGCCATCATGGTCTTTCTGTCAGAGCCAATGTCTGGTTTGGGATTTGTTTCCAACTACGGTGCTTTGATGTATCAGTACCTTGGTATTAGCGACAGTAAATCCTTCCAGATTCAGATTGGCGCTCAGATCCTTTCCATGTCTGGCGCAACCATTGCATTCCTTGTAGGCGACTTTTACGGCCGTCGACCTATGTATGTCGCTGGATGTACTGCCCTTGCTTGCCTACTCATGTGCATGGGTATTTCTGGGTCAGTGGACAACACGGCTGCAGTCACGGCATCGGTCGGTTTTTATACCATGTACAACTTCTTTTATAATGTTGGTGTTGGTTCGACCGTGTACACCATTGCAGGAGAGGTTCCTACTTCAGTGCTGCGAACCAAGACGATTGCGATCGCTATTATTATCTCTTCAGCTGTCAACACAATGTGGTCGTTTGTCGCGCCATACATCTTCAACCCCGAGTATGCCAACCTCAAAGCCAAGATCGGTTTCATTTTCGGCGGTTTTATGATCATCTTTGCTGTCTTGGCGTTCCTGTTTGTTCCTGAGACCCGCATGAGAAGTTATGAGGAGCTGGACGAGCTGTTTATGGACAAGATTCCTGCTCGAAAGTTCCGCAAGCATGTCACTCTTGCCGAGCGTCGTGCGGAGGAGGCATATGCGATTGAGCATGGCGCAGAGGAAAAGCTTCGAGACGCCTGAGGTGATGACAGATTATTCTTGGTAGTTAGTAGTCATATCTTGGTCAGATGAAATTGGAGATTACGCATTTTGTAGTTTATGTAATGTTATTGTTACAATTGTACTACTTAATCCCTTTGAATCCAGTTCTATCACAGTTCAAACTAAGCTTGTATACATCTAGTTTAAAGAAACGATGTAAATCATTGCCATCCACATACTTCACAGCGTAGCAAAGGTCTCTAGATATGACCATACTATTCAACAGCTAGTCTACTTAAGAGTGTCTACTAATACGAAGACTCACAATTGAGAATATACAGACTTGTGAAAGTTCAGCTACAAATACACACGTGATCAATTAATTCGACTATAGCAGCTTAGTGCATTATATCCCCCACTCACTGCAGTTCTTGTCTGCTAAAACTTACTCTCCTCTTCACATATCTCGATACTTACAGATGCATATGTATCGTCCTTTCGAAGAATGCGGCCACCAACAGCGTGTTTGAATTGCAGGATAGCCAAAAGGAAGTGCGATCGAACGAGTGACTTACCGTGCTCTCCATGCAAAAGTCGGAATTTACCATGCCCTGAAAATGCAAAAAACACAGGACTATCTGAAACATCAAAAGCCAAGAGACCTCTGGCGCCTCAACCTCAGTTCGACATACGAGAAGAAGAAATATATTTGGTCGATCTATATTTTCGCTTCATCCATAACTCACCGCATAGCCTATTCCATGAGCCGACATTTAAAGCAAGTGTTGCTGAAGGGACAGTCTGGAAGCCTGTCCTTCTTGCTATGATGGGCATGTCCGCAAGGTATCATAGTATTCAAGTCTGATGGACGTATAAGTGCGCCAGATCTAACAAGGAGCTAGGTTTGCCACACAACCAAACATCGTTGCCCGTGGACCAATGTATCGCGCTGAAGCCACCAAATCCTTAAAAGATGATTTGGAACACATCTGCATAGAGAACATCCAGGCTTGCATCTTGGTAGGAAATAACTTCTTTGGTGAAGGAGATGCTGACGCGGAATCATTGTATTTTGGTATGTCACAAGAAACTTCTGCATGACATGTGTCTAATGACCTCACTAGGACTGGCCAGCCGAATGGCTCAAATCCTCAAACTTGGCGTCTGTGATGAAGCCGACGATGGAGTCACTCGTGAAGTCAAGCGACGAATATTTTGGACATGTTTCATCATCGACACTTGGGCTAGCGGGGGCTCCAATCTGTCAAGGCAGTTCAAGTGGCAAAGTGCTCATCCCCGACCCCCAATGGACGAATACGTCTTCTACCAGATGAAATCAGGAGACCCGGATATCCCTGATTTACAATGGAAGCCTGGTCTTTGGGGTTACATGGTTAACCTAGTCGAGATATACACGGAGATACAGAACTTCCATCAAGATCTTGCTGACACAACCGAATGGGACGAATCGTTAATAGACGACACGGTTAGACACCTCGAGAACAAGCTCGTGGCTTTTGAAGATGCTATTGGCCCTACGCTTACATTTTCAAGGGAGAATTTGGCAACATTCGTAGACCGTGGCTTAGGTCGTGTCTTTGTAGCCTTTCATCTCGGCTACCATCATTATTACACACTGCTATTCTACCACTACCTGGATCGGCGTCGACCTCAGACACGAAACAGCAACAAGTACTCTGAATCATGCAAAGCCCATGCTATAGTCGTCTGCGAGGTACTGAAAGCGTCCAGAGAGGTCCCTGGAGCCGAAGCCTTGTATAATATTGTGGGTCACGTCACCATCGTGTCCTCTTCCGTTCTCCTGCACACATTCATGTTTGGGGAAGCGCATGAGCTTGAAGACTCAAGGGCTCGCCTCGGATCAAATCTGGAATCTTTAGTACAGCTACGAAGATATTGGCCAAGTGTGGAAAGGATGGTGAGATTATGCCTGAATTTAGTTTGTCCAGATACTAACAAAGACTAGATCAATCGACTGGTAGTGTTTCAAAGGGGCTGTATTAACTCAATGAACATCGAGTCATATAGGTTTGACAAATGGATGGTCAAGTTTCTGATTGCTCATGCGTTGGCCCTTGAAGACAAGGTAGATGATGGTTGGCCGAGCCCTTATGCAGAGCCATCATATCGGGACGTTCAGATTGAGCGCGGCCTGATTACGCAAGCCATGATTACAGATATTCAAAATTACAACGTAGGTAGTAACTTCATATGACGTTATTTAATGGAAATGGGACGGAGTTGGCGGGTTTCTATGCATGTTTCGCATGAGCTAAAAGGTCACGAGGAATATTTTCTTGCAATTGTTACCAGCATGACGGTTGACATTGACTCATCATTTGCTTGTTAGTCTTGAACTCCTTATACTGGTTGTTCATATAAGTCATCAAGCTATCTTGCTAACCGCTCAAGACAATGTATCAGTAGAAAGAACAAGCGATAGTCACAGCAGAGATCCCATATTCGTTATTTCACTGCTTATATCAAACCTAAAGGGGCATAGCTGTACTAGTGGCCTCGCAAATGATCTTCACTTAGGAGGAAGCAGGGTACAGGTCGGCGAGAAGCTAACGCTTCTAAGTTTTTCACTGATTGTCGCTGCATCCATATAAGCTCGAGGAAGCCATATTTTCAATTGAGGGTATGCTATTTATATCCTTAGGGAAACAATGAAAGACCTTAAATCTCTGACACTCAAGCCTTGTTGGCTACCTCCCAGCCTTTCTGGAACTCAGAAGTACTCTGAACATGGGCCCTCGCGGGCAGGATTTTATCCAAGATGACTCGATGACAATCCTCGTCTGAGTCAGCGCAGGCATCCCGAATAACCGTCGTAGCGAACTCAGCATCCGTCGCTGTAATTGCTGTCCTCAGAACACAGCCCGACGTGGATAAGCCGGTAAGCACCAGTGATTTGATACCCTGTGCTTTCAAATGCTCAAGTAGGCCGGGGGATTTGAGTGCTGAAACGTGCGCAGGGGGTCGGTGAAAATACACTTCTGACTCGTCACGCAGCTCAGTTGGTTCAGGGTCTGTAGTTGTTTTCATGGCCGTAAGAAAGCCTTGATAGCGTTCTATGTTTTTGCAAACGGGACCGAGCGTGCCGTCAGCATCGATAAGACAGTGTATGATAGTGATGCCCTGAGATTTAGCCCATTTTCGGAACTGAATTGCGGTATCTCGGGCAGCAGCAGCTTGGGGGCCAGCAGCTTTTTCAATAAATAGAGTGTACCAGTCCAGAAGAAGAAGAGCGGTTTCTGAAGACTGGTATGCGTAAGGGGAAGAAACGTCGGAAGTGGTTGTAGTCGTCATGTTGGCTTGCAATTCGATGGTAATGTGTTGGTCTTGAGTGGTTTTTGAAAAAGTTCATTCGCAGAGGGGACCTCGGCTTTATAACTTCTGGATATGGTGATAGCAATTGTCACCTTTATTTCTTGCTTTGTTAGAGACTCCAGTATAGCTAGAAGTTAGTGTCGGGAATAGTAGTTACTATCTCCTGTCGGTGCCGAATCGGCAAAAGTTAAACTCCCATCACCGTTCAGCGATAGACAATAAATCAGACGATTCAGAGTAGAGGCGATAACTATAATAATATGAGTAAGCACTGTTGATTAGTGTCCCAGAGAAATGTCCTGTCTCTGTAGTAATTATTAATTGATGTCAGTAGACGAGTTGGGCACAGCTTCCATCGTCTGGCTTTTCGGATCGAACAGATTGAGTTTTACATAAATCAATGGTACTATTAGTATTCATATGGTAAACCTCAAATACTCCTATTTATCTTGAGGGTACTTTGTGCCACCCTGCCGTCGGATCTCATCCATAATCTCCATGACGTGAATAGTCTCAGACCAAGGCATAATGGGGCTCTCCTTTCGACCAGCCTGCAGATCCAAAGCCGTATTGTCCGCCTCGAATTGAAAGCCTTGTCGGGGTTTCAAGCTCCATTCATAACGTTTGCCCTCGGGTTTAGTGCCTTCGGACCATCGGGGGTACACAACAAAAGCAGTGGGATGCGAGGGGGCGTTGCCTTCCAATTCAATGAAGCCCTCGGTGCCCTCGATAGTACCAAAGCAATGTGGGCCACCGCGTGGCGAGCTTCCAGTCGAGGTGATGACACCCTGTCGTCCGCTGCTGGGGTAATATAAGATAGCGCTCGTTCCCACTTCAACATCACCTTTGAACGACTGCGATGCCATGATTTTGGGTTTTTCGCTACCGATATCACTTTGCGCTGCAGCCTTTGTGCCACCAGCAGCAGGAGCTGAGGGGTCTAGTGTTGTTATGGCCCAAGTGAGTGAGTAGATACCAATGTCAAGTAAGGTGCCAGCGCCTAGTTCCAGGTTCTTGAGTCGCGAAGTCTCAGGCAAAGCATCCAGGTCCCAGTGCGCGTGGAAGTTACAGTTGGTTCGTGTGACGTCACCGATTACTTTATCCTCGTATAATTGCTTTCTGATTTCGGATATCATGGGTCGGTGACGAAGCCACATGGCTTCAGCAACGTAGACTCCCTTGGCCTTGGCAGCCTCGAAGACACTACGGGCTTGGCGAGCGTTGATTGTAAAAGCCTTCTCACACAGAACATTCTTGCCAGCATTGATAGCTGCCATGCAATCACGGTAGTGGAGACCATGGGGGCTACCAATGTAGATACAATCGATCTTAGGATCATTGTAAAGCTCGTCATAGGTACCATACACGACAGGCTTTGTCTCGACGTTGGCCATGAACTTGTCGACAAAATCTTGGCCTTTCTTGACAGATGATGCACCGATTGCGTGAATGACATGGTTGGCTTTGGCATCTTCTCTGGGAGAGACGAGGTCTGAGACAAACCAGGACGAAATGAGGCCAGCGGCTTTGGACCAACGTTAGGGTGATGAAACATAAGCTGTAGGATAAACACTCACTAAGAATACCCCAGCGGCAGGTCGGAATTGCTTGGTCTCCCATTTCGTTGTTTGGTCGATGGTGCTGTATGCTTTAATTCAATCGATAATCAATGTCAGGAAGAGATTATTTAAGTTAGCAGCTTCCAAAAACAAAGCGGGGTAGTGCTGCAGCAGTCGGTAAATTACGTCAGTGTTATCCGATTGATGTCAAACATTCAGAAAGGTGTAGCCAGGTAGTTGATAGGCAGGAGAGCTAGTTGTTTATTTGACAGTCAAATTACTCAGATTCAAGTAATAAGGTAGATTAGTCTTAAGTACACCACTACATGTGCACAAAGTTTATTATAGCCTCTAAGTCTTTAGTAATGTAGTCAACTTACTATCTCTAGGGTATCCTGCGAGACCTATATACGCGCCAGTACAGAGTGACGCGTCAAGGGGTAAGCCTTAGGCTTGGCGTGGGGTAAGCACGAAAACCTTTGTCTTATCTTTATCTTATCATGTCACATTTATCTCGCCTCGAGTACCTAGCTGGATGTGGCATACAGCCTCCAAGATGTGTTTGTCTGTTCAGCACCCAGAGTCCAGCACGACTTTAACATGTCTCCCAATCGAACTTCTTGGCCAAGTCATATCCAGCCTACACAACAGTGACATCAAGAATATACGCCAAACATGCACTTTCTTTCACAAGATCGCTCAGTTGCGTCTTAATCGCGTCTTCCTCTCCACCAATCCACGCGACATACAGGTTTTCACAGCCGTCGCGGAACACAATGTATTACGACTAGGCGTTCAAGAGATCATTTACGATGACGCGCGATTCTGGAACGAATACGCGACGCCGATGGATGACTGGCTGCCAGAAGACGATGAGCTTCAAGCAGCTACGGGAATTCCTTCCTGGTATCGCTATCTTTACGACGATGATGTTGCAGACGCCAAGGATTCTTTTGAGACAGGAACAGAGACATCTGGTGATCTTGCTACAAAAGAGGTTTCCGAGACTCTCTGGAATGTAGAGGAATCATACAAGAATTACCAGGAGTTACTGCAAGGACAAACTGAGGTCATATCTCAAGGTCGGGACATTGACGCGCTAAGATTCGGCTTGTTACGGTTTTCGAATTTGCGACGAGTCACACTCACTATCGCGACCCATGGGAAGCTGTCGGAGCCGTTCTACTATACACCCACCATTAGAGCCCTTCCCAGCGGTCTTATTTACCCTCTTGCGCGGGGTTGGCCTGGGACTGACATGTATGATGAGGAACTATACGGTGAGACTTGGGGAGGCGAGAAGGAAAAGTGGCGCGGGTTTTGTGTCCTTACTCATGGAATAGCTGAGCATATACGCGAGAACCCAGCGACCAGGATAAGCGAGTTCTCCATTGAAGTTGATTAAATCCTCGCCGGGATTAGTCTTCGCCTCTTTGATGACACAGAGTGCAGCGAGTACAAAGATCTCATCACAGTTCTGAGCCATCCAGGCTTTAGACGCTTCGATCTGCCTCTCGACTGTACTTATATCTGGGGTCGACAAGAGTGGGCCGTGTTTCACAACCGTCAATTTCAAGATTTGCTCAGCAATGCTACTGATTTGCAACACATCAGTCTCTCAACTAACATGGACTTTCATAGTACGCTATGGGAATTAGTCAGTAGAGAGGAGCGACGTCCCCCACTGCGATGCATCTTTCCTATCGACAAGTGGTCCAATCTTCGACATTTCTCTTTGTCGCGATTCTTTGTCAAACAAGAAGACGTGATGGACTTTCTAGGTATACTACCACCCACGCTTAAGTCGCTTGAACTCAGCCACTTGGAGTTTGTCCCATGGTATGCGGGAAGTTATCGTGGCTTGTTCGAAGAGATGCGTCGGAGCCTGGGTTGGCGGGAGCGCGCGCCAGAAAATCAGCCTAAAATTGTTGTCTTTGTTGAACGTAGGGGCTCTTTGATTGACGTCAGCTTTGAGGCTGAAGACTATTTGTACAATCATGGAGACAACCCGTTTACAGTAGGCAGCAATCCTCTTTTCCGTAAGAAGCGTAATTACGTCTTCTCCGATGTTGGGACAAAGATGGATGTGTTGAGCCCTGGCTATAAGCGGCTGGAATTTCCAATTTATGATTAAGAGTTTAACGTTTGGCTTTCAATGCCCTGTCATTGTCATCGTTATGAGAAATTTTATTAATGACCGTGTTAAGCTGGTTGGAAACTCTATCATAGAGGCCTTTGTAGGTCACCGAAGTACACCTGATACCCTAAGCCCCAATTCCTCCAGTAATTCTACACAGAGAAGTTACTATAGCTTTAAAGAGAGTGTTGGCACTAATAAACCACAGCCACTTAAAAAGGAGTCTCCGCCGGAGTCCACCTTGGACATACCATACATCTACCGGTTGGTGCACGATGATGATGATGATGATGGTGGATGGACTGGTCAGTACAATTCCATTTCAGTCACCAAATGGCGGATCCCACGATGTTTCTCGACGATTGTGATCGACGAAATAGATCCTCCCACTTTCTACATCTTGCCTTATCTCCCATCCGGACGGTAAATCCCCCCCATGCTTCCAAACTGTCTTGAGAATCTCGATACTTATCTCAATACCTTTTACATATCGATCGGGGGCTGGATCTCTCATTTCAACATAACCTTTACTCCTCATTCGTGGATTGATGGCGCCGAGAAGAATCTCCAGTTGTTCGTACGAGCGTTCGGGCATGAATTGGAGTAGGCCGTCGTCAAAGACAAATTCCACCATAGCTTGGCCATCATAACCTGGCTCAAATGGGGCTGGCCTTTCGCCTTCCCATGGCAGCCGTCTAGACCATTCATTGTCTGGCTCTGTGGAACTCGCACCCGAACTTGGCGCTAGCATAGTTTTGTTAGCAAAGTAGAGTGGAAAAGAATGGAAAATGTTCTGAAAGGCTTACAATCGAGTATCGCAACGTGGATATTAGTATCACCTTTCTGCAAAGCATTGTCTACGCGGAGCACTAGCGCCACACTGGCAGCCTTTCCTGCTGTCTCTGCCCCTTTTTGTGCCAGAGCAGCAATGATAAGTTCAATGTTCTTTCGGAAAGTGGCGATCTCCCTAGACCCTAGTTCTCGGATCGCCCGTGGCGGTGGATCATGCATGCGTTGTACAGCTAACCCCAAGGCCGTGATGCCATGCTACCTGCTAGGGCTCCGAGTTTCTATATCAACATCGGCGCCCAATTCAAGAAGGACCTCAACACATGCTAGATTCCCAAGCCCACAGGCCAGATGTAGGGCGGTTCCTCTTATCATATCCTCTACTATGTTCAGCTTTTCTGGGAACAACTGCATGATGTATCGTAGCATCGCAGCCTGTGTTATCATGGTGCTGGCATCGGACAAAGGTGGCTTCGGCATCAAGAGATGAGTTATAAGCGAAGCCCCAGTTTGCGAGTTGGCGATAAATGAGGGTTTACCGAATCTCTGTACAAGGTACTCTAGGCGATCAAACCCATAGTCAATCTTGTATACTGTCATTCCATGTATCATCTTGGCGAAAGCTGTGTAGCCTGACTCCTGGTCTGGCCCTAATATTCGATCCATGTCGGCCCCAATAGCCATCATTTCCATGACAGTTTTAGCTCCGTCCAAGGTAGGGTTACGCATGAGCGCCCACGTGAAAGGCGTCGATCTGTCGTTTGCCCGATCGTAGACACTGGCGCCCCTTCTGAGCAACTCTTCACAATATCCGGGCCAGATCTGGGTAACAGCGGACTGAAGAGGCCCTCGACCGGCTTCGCCTTTCAGTTCGAGAAGCCCTGGGTACTTTTCCACGAGAAACAAGAAAATATCCCTCGAGTCAGAGTAAATAGCTCGCTGGAGTGCGCTATACCCCCCAAAGGTCTCTGTGTTTGATAAGATTGGCAACAGCTCCACTCCGCCCTCTAGAAGATGCGCAATGAATAACCTAAAAGCTACGATATCACCGGTATAGACAGCATATGACAGTGCCGTAGACTCTGGTTCGTTGTCTTCACATCTTTGTGTCGGATCCGCTCCATGTTTCAAAAGAAATGAGCAAGTCTGTGCTTTCGCTTGTTTGAAGTTTGCTCGATGCAGATATCTTCTATCGAGCAATAGTCGACTGTTTGCGTCCAATGCTTTGAGAAGTAACCGCGTATAATTTGAAGTCGTAATCCCTTGAAATGGTTCTTCAAGTAAAAGATCCATTTCTACTACATTAGTGCCTGTCATGGGGAAGCGCCGTCGAAGCTGTATGGTGTTTGGGGTATCTGCTGCCCCCAATGATTGGTTCACGGAAGAGGAGTAGAGTCGTACTGCTATTTCAAGCATCTTGTCGTGGTTCAGGGCGCAAAGTATAGTAAGAAGAGTGCAATAATCTGCCGGGGTGATTTGAAGTTGAGGACGAGAATGTGATCTGAGTATAGCCTCGAAAAGAATTGGTCGGTTTTTGAAGACCGCCCACATGAGCGGAAGCCCCGCTCCCAATGACATCCTGTCGCTACGCTCAGTCAGAGTGTCTAGGGCTACTTCACTCAAGCTTGCTCCGCGATCAAGGTAGCGTGGGAGAAGATCCGCTGCTTGCTGGTCGTCCATCATGGAAAGACAATGGGCTATGCTCAGACCCTCGGTGCTAATATGGTCAACTCGAGCTCCATGATCCAAAAGAAAGGCGGCAATCACGGGATTGTTGGCCCGTGTGGCATAGAAGATTGGAGTCTCGTTGCGTAAATTCGTGATGTTGACGTTAGCCCCGGCTTCAAGGATTAGATATTTCACAACATCGAAGTGTCCGACTGCCGAGGCTACATGGAGAGCTCTCTCTCCAACGCTCTCGGAACCAACTCGAGCCTCCACTTCAAGGTCAACGATTGTATGATCGGCATAGATAGGACTCATGATCCTCTCGATATATGGCTCGATACGAACAATTTGTGGCTTTGGTCGGCCCCAGGTCATTCTCTGAGCCATACTCCCAGCTAAAGCCGCGAAGACGGGATCAGCAGCTTGCAAGCATGAGAGATTTGAGCGGAAGCCGGCAAGAACAGCGTAAGTATTCCAGAGCCTTCTCGGAAGAGATGACTCAACACGAATTCCGGAAGACTCTTCAAGAGGGCAGAACCAATACTGGGAATTGCCTTCGTGAGATTGAGCGGCTAAAGCGAGCCACTCTATAGCCGCGCGTTCAAGCACGATTGTTCCCAGACCGAGGAGGTATGACAGCCCGATATTCAGAGCTATCGGAGCAAGGATCTGAAGTTTCGGCTGTGCCCATAGGTGTGATCGACTACGGCCCTCTTCAGCTCGAATGTAGTCATAAAGGGCCTCTTCATTGCCTGTGAAGCTCTTATCAATGTCCCGCGTTATGATCGGACTTGCACTTGCTTTCAAATCATTGCCTACTGCAAGAAGTGTTTGCAGCATCTTCTCCTTGAAAGGTCGTGATCGGCGCATATATGAAGGCTGAATAACCTATAACCATGTAAGAATAAAACATGGAGCTTCAGACGATATGTTTGGACAACCTACCAACAGTCCAAATACAGGCTGGTTTTCCCAATAAGAAGAATCATACGTCGCCGTTGTAGGGAGACTTGTTAATCTGCGTTTTGAAAGTCAGAAGCAGCCATATATCATTGGAAAGATGTGTTTCTATACCCATTTAATTTACTATGCCCTTGTTCCCTTAGTAAGGGTACGAGGTTGAGAATTGACAGCCGCGAAGATGGCTGGCAAGCAAGGCAAGATGAAAACAAGAGAGCGAGCGGCAATGGGAGCACAACGTCGCCCAGCAGTGATACTGAGTTGATTGCAAGACTTAGAGGGCTTTCCGGGTGACTATCAGGATATAGTTTGTGCAGCTGGAAGACCTTGGCTCTATCCTTAGGGCTCATACAATAATTGATGCGAGTATCCAGGAAGCTTCCACCCTGTGGAATCCATCCGGACGGGCACCATATAGTTGCAATCACCATACCAAATGAGTATGTGTCAGTCAATTGCCAATTAATGTTCTTTCCATCAAGAACTACCTCTGGCGGCTGCCACGCTGGTGTGCCTGTTGTGAAACCTGCTGAGGCATATGTTGAGGCCGGGGCTACACCGCTGAAGTCGGATATCTTTGCGATTACACCACGGGATGGGTGTTTGCATAGGATAATGTTTCCTGGCTTGACATCGCCGTGAACGAGACCGAGGGAGTGTATAACATGAAGACCAAGAGCGATATCGATTGTCAGGTTTGTCTTTCGCTCTATCGTTCCGTACGATCTAAGTTGCTGCATGGAATCCTCGAGTGTATCTAAACCATAGGTACTTGTTTCGTTCTCAACAGCGGTATTGGGAATACTTACTATAGGTCGCAAGCTCTAGACCCAGTGCAGGAACGATGCTATCACCATCCCAGCCGACGAATAACAGCCTGCAAATGTTCTCATGTTTTCGCAGCTGTGGATGGCAGAATACTCGAAGTTCTTGGAACAGCCACGCATGTATTCTTGCAGCACCTTCTTCATCGGCGCCACTAGTAGTTGTGTGTGCCTGATGATATCTCTTACAAGCAACTAACGTTCCTTCATCAGAATATTAGCAATACCGATGCGACCAGCTAAGATGTACATCGTTCCTGTAGGCAGTAGAGGAATAGGTCACCCACCGGCCGGACAATCTGGAGTCACATACTCCTCCATTTGTAGGACTGACACGTTGCTCGATATTCCATGACCCAAGAAAACTGACTGAGGTACTTTACCTCCTGTGACGGAGTTAAACTGGCCTATCGGCAGGTCATAATGAGGTATTTCGAATTGAATGGCCAAAACGAAGAATGAGAAGATATCTGGTGTAGTCCTCTCGAGGAAGAGAGATTCTTGCTCTCCAAGCGTGAGGTCTGCAATGGACGTCAGGAGAGCAGTACCTTCATCACTAGGATCACCACGGACGATGGAGGATAATTCAGGCATATCTGTCAACCGGATACATGGATGATTGAGACAGATTACTGATGCTTCCAGTTTCGTAAGCAATAATCCTTATCTTTGGAGTGAACGGTGTTGGGTATAGTGTCAACCAAGACGAGGCTGCCATCCGAGCGGGGTCAGGCATGCTTGCATAGATAAGCAGCCACAATTTTCTTGTACGAAGCATTGCATCACTCTTGTAACATTGTTCTGCCTCCAGAACCGCGGGGAAGTTCTAGCTCATCTCAAAGACTGAAGAAAACTATCCTACACGATGGACCCAGCAAGTGCCACTCTTGCTGCCGTGGGCTTACTTGTAGCCTTTAAAGGCGCAGTTGATAGCTACGTAATGCTAACAGATGTCTTCGCCTCCGATCCTGGCCTTAATTACCAGGCTTTGCTATACAACATCGAGCAGATCATACTCCAGACTTGGGGCGAGAAAATGAAGCTTTCCAACACAAAAGAGTGTCTTATAAATAACCAGCCTCCTCTCATCCAAGACGCTGTTGGAAGGACTATGGCCGAGATAGTCACTACCCTTGATCAAGCGGGCGAATGGGTCTCTAAGAAGTACTCAATCGATCCTGTTGATCCAAAACAGTCGCAAGCGAATACCACGACACAAGCGGCTAATGACTTCAATGCCACCAGTCCATGGATCGCGAAACTAAAGGCACAGCGACTCAAACTGAAACACTTACAACGATTCAGCTGGGTCGCTAAAGATAAGAAGCACTTTGAGGAAATCAACCAGAAGCTCGCAACTCTGAATCAGAAGCTCAACGATCTCGTGGGTGCGTGCAATGAAACGAGGCTCGTCACAGCTATCAGCGACAAGTTGGATTCACGTTTGTCCCTTACAACTCTATCGACCGGAAGCAATCAAGAGTCATCAACTTTGCTCGGCCTTGTCGGTCGTCTTCAGTCAGTGCAGGAGGAGGACGTCGAGGCGGCATCGGCTCGAGTCAAGAGTATCCCCGCAGAATGCATCCAGCATCTGGACAATGAAAACCAGACAAGGGATATCCAACGAACACTTGCCAGCTACCAGTCTACTACTTCATTACCCGAGACAGTTCTGCTTGAGTGGAAACATATTGAAGCGAGAAACCAGGACCAGTCTCAACTCATCAAACGAATCCGCGCCTTGGGCGCTCTTCTGAGTACCGGAAATGCGCAAGATTTCCACAGGCTCGACTGCCTAGGCATCTTTGACGACAAAGACTACGAGAAACGGTTCAATGGCTCTCGGCGTATTGCACTGGTTTATAAGCTTCCGCGATCCCGTGGTCTTCCACACAAGCCCCCCAGTCTCTTGGATGTTCTCAAACTAGCAAAAAAGGATCGAACACGCCCACCGCTAGGACAAAGATTCGAGCTCGCCTACCAGCTCGCCTCTGCCATTTCTTTGTTTCATGCAGCGAAATGGATCCACAAATCCTTTAGCAGCGACTGCGTTGTGTTCCCTGGTTTAGCAGACTCAATTGCGAATCCGGCCATCGTGGGGTTCCAGTACAGCCGTCCTGTGAATGATGAATCTCTTGAGACGACATCAGGGCTTGTGCGTTCCGAGCTTCACTTATACATTCATCCTAGCGTGGAGGCAGGTTGGACCAAGGCTAGGGAGATATATAGCTTGGGTATTGTCCTGCTCGAAATTGCATACTGGAGACCCGTTTTTGAAGAGAAGTATCGCAAGATGATGGCCTCGGAAGTAGCAGCTGCTCTGAAAGGCGAGGTTGGTGGTAAGTTCGGTCAAGATCTTGAGGGTACGGTGGGAGAAATTCTCATGAACGCTGTGCGATGGTGTCTATCTTGTCCTGATGAATACACAGGTTCATATGCAGAGGCAGGGCTGTCGACTTTGTTCTTCCAAAATGTGGTAGAGCCGCTGTCGACGCTCAAGGCATAAGAAGGTAAATGTGACATTTTGGGAAACTCTTCTTCATGGAACACAAGGTAGTCTGATCTCAACGGGCTTCTCACACTTTGTGAAGGATAGCAGCGATTCCGACGGATACTCTTGGGATCTTGAACTTGGCATGTCGAACGAGCCACACTAATCTATGTTCCACAACTTGCCCCTATATTAGGCCTCTATATAGTCCAAGATAGAAAGCAAATACTTATCTAGTACCTCCTATCTCTGTGTCCTCATGTTTGATACTTTCAAAGGCTTTAGGGTGGACCCTGCCTTGATTCAGGTTTGAATTTAGCATTTCTTTAGAGTATTTTATTTCATAATTAGTAACAAAAATTCGTCCCTCTATAGATACTAGGCTACACTTAAATTTGTTACATACTAGCTTAGAGGCCTATAGACGTTTTCTATAATTACTTTTAATCTAATGTATATTACATCAAATACAATTTGAAAGAAATTAAAAAAAATAAAATATAACATAAATATCACAGTCCAAGACTAGAGTCGCCTACCCTATATCCTAGTAGGGAAGAATGTATTATATAGTGATACGTTATTTATAGAAAAGTAGTTTACCGACTAGATAGATCCTAAACGTAGCTCTTCAAGCCACGTCTTGTCAATAGACCCTGACCTGACTGCAGTGCCTATCTATAGCAATAGACCCGATTCCGCCTGAAGCGTTCCCCGTTCACCTGTATACCGAGCCCGACCCGTGACAAATTGCACTAAGACTTCGTCAGATACAGCACCACTTTTCTACAGATCCCTGCAGACCATTATTGGAGTGGCTGCTTCACAGCTAGCTTAGAGAATCCACTACCCCTTTCAACAACACGTTGAATCTCTTCCAATACCCTCTCAGCAATATCTGTAGCCACTCGAACTGGTGGTAGTCGAAACAATCTCCCATAGTTCTCAATAGCCCAGGTTAAAGCCTCCCAAGCCCTTTTGTGGTCTGCAGCCCGCGCTGGTATTGTAATAGCATGAGGAGCTCCTGATGGCTGGATCACAAAGTCGAAACCAGGTGTAGCCACGGGCAATCTGAACCGTTTATCGTCACGCAATACAGTAGAAACAATCTGCGTAACGTCTGAGACAGCTTGGAGTACTTGAGCACCCGAATCAGGAGCCCCGGCTGCATCGAATGCATATTCGAATTTCTTATGCCCTAGGTCTTGCAAAGCTTTGGCGATGGATTTGTGAACATCCGGATCTCTGTAGTCGAACATATGGGTGATACCAAGAGATCGAAGATGCTCGAATTGTTCGGGCTTCGCCGTGACGAAAATAGGAGAGACACCACTTGCGATGGAAAGTTGAAGTGCGCAGTATCCAACCGAACTCGTTGCTCCCCACAGCAGAAACGGCTTGTCATGTCCAAGGTGACCCGTTTGCGAGGGTAGCGGAAACCTGAGAAGGTTGTAAAGAGCGTCAGAGGCGGTCATAGCTACGGAGGTTAGACAGGCTGCGTCCGGCAACGGCAGGTTGTCCGGTACCCTAAACAACATGTCTTCTGGACAAATGATATGGCTTTGATGCGTTCCATAGATGACGGGACGGCCGAGACCTGAAGGAGTGTATCCAGCTACAACGTCCCCAGGCTTGTAGTTCGATTCAGCATCTGCAGATTCGATGACTTGACCGGAAAAATCATATCCAAGGACGGTATTGTTGATGCCGAGGTGAGTTGCATGCTTGATGTCGGCTGGATTCACGCCAGAGAATAAGATCTTGATGAGTAGTTCGCCCTTGCCCGGTTTCGGAACCTGCTGTATTTCGATGACCTTGAATTGATTCTGTGAATCCACAAACAGTGCTTTTGTAGACGCCATGGTTGTCAGAGGCAGTATGTCAGTCGCGTTACGTTAGGCGTCCGATACTTTCTACGCTGGGCTTCTTTGATCCTTGGTATATAAATTTAGAAAGCGTCGGGAAGTGGAGAGAGAATTGGACTGATTGAAGTCAGTTCAGATAGATATATTTATAAATTAATTAGTCGGGAAGTGGGTCGATCGAATCTGCCGTGTCAAATACCGGTGTCTGAAGTTTAAATGACCTGAGCCGGGCTTGAGTAAATACCCGTTTGCCGATTATGTAACTATAGAATTCTCAATGATCATCATCAAGGATGCTCGTCGCGTCAAACCTAGGCTCTATTTAACTTGGCCCAGTGTAACAAGCAAGCAAGGAACACCTTAGTTGCGGTATTGAATGCCATTACTCGTATTCTTTAACCTGGGTCAGATCGTATTTTTAGAACAATACTATAACCGACTTAGTCGCAGTAGCTTACTTACCCGTATCCGATATGTGTTAGTGAGCGGTGTTGAGTGTCGACTGGTTGATCGCTTCAAAAGGAAATCTCAAAGTTGTCTCAAGCTCAGACCAAGACACGTCGTCGTTCTTTTCCATTTTGCACACTGTCAGACTATCCAGGGTAGGGTGAGTAATTCAATTACCACTTTGAAGTCATAGCGCTAAGCGAGGACTGGTACGTATTTACAACGGCGAAGGCGACCAAGAGAATGAGTTAGATGAATGAAGATTTGGTCAAGGAGATTTCATTGGTGTTCAAGTAGACACGCGCACGGGAAAGGTATTTTATACCAAGAATGGTACAGTTATAGGTAAATTAGCAGCGATCCGTAAGAATCGACTATTCGATTCCCTCATCTTCAGATGTTGTTTACTTACACCTTGTAGACATAGCATTTCACAACGCCTGCGGTCGACCATTTCCGATGATTGGGCTTGAATTTGGCGCAGACATCGACACAAACTTTGGGACAGACTTGGAGAAGGGGCCATCCTGGTCTCCCGATGAACAAGGCACAGAGGTTGATAAATGTATTCAAGTACATGAAATCATCTTGAATGGCGTCAATCTAGTGTATTTGGTATTTACCTTCTTGACGTTGCAAATAATGAGAATTACTGTGTGTAGAGCGGGCCGGTCGATGATTTTCATGTATTCCCATTAGTCGCTTGTGTCATACCAAGGCTGCATGTCTTTGTAATTAGCCGATGCAAGATGAGAAAATCTTGAGCATTATATTTTTTATTTCTAGTTCTTTAGCTTTTGTCGAGGCCTTTTCAGTCTCTTTGGAGGGTTATTAATAAAGATTTACCTGTCTGCGCAGATTAAACCTTCAATAACTCTTCAGATTAAAGGTTGTTTCATGCTATATGATCGTGCGTTCCCTAGCTTCTTGATTTGTGGTTTCCCCCTCTACACGCTGTCTTCTCTGTCGTGCATAAAAATACTTCTCGTTGTATCATGCCTTTGAGAGTGGTGTGAAGGCCCGAGTCCGAAAAAGATACCCCAGAACTATCTACTTGAAATACAATGGTTGATGGCCCTTATGACATACGAGTATCGATTTCAGCTGAGCTCATCGCTCACGCCGGCTACCAACCGTCATCATTGATAACGGTCGGTGACTAAAGGAGAAAAAGACAATTGTTGTTGTCTACACCTTGCTAAAACACAAGAAAATGTATCGCTAGATCAGGTCTACTATGTCTTCCACCGTATCTGGACCATGTGGCCTTGAACTTTCCGCTATGCTCAAGGACCTCTTTTGACATTATGTCTGCCCAAGCGCTTTCATATTCTTACATAGAACTACTCCACGTCTCTAGACAATTCACCTTTCGCGGCCCCAAGATCAGACCTTAAAAAAGAACGATGCAAGGGGAAGCGGGGAAGTTCCTACGGCTAATCCGTCTCTCCCCGCACATGTGCATCTAATTAGGCGTTCTCATAATGGTCGAGATCCTCCCATCTTGTACCGGCTAATTAGAGTGACATACAGCCTCGGTGAAGGACCAGCCATTGGTGGAATACATAAAGATCATCGCCTATCATACGATTCGCTCGCCTATAAGTATGTTCTATATGGAACTTAACCGCCGATGAAAAGGAACTATAAAGTGAGAGTTTGTCTATCAATCCCGGTGTCCATTATATCTTGATTGTTCCTATACAATTCAGAAACATGCATGTCTTTCTGTGTGCTCTATACCTTTCTATTATCCCCTATTCGGATGCGGTAAATGTCTACCTTGATCCAAAGGGGCTGGATAGCAACCCTGGGTCAGCTGAGAAGCCTGTAAAAAGCATTAAAAAGGCACAAGAGATTGTCCGAGACCTCATCTCGTCCACGAACGACGATATTACTGTTAAATTTAGTCCAGGTGCTTGGATGATTGATGAACCCACCATATTTACCGCAAAAGATTCTGGCATCAACGGTGCCACAGTTAAATGGGTTGGCTCTGGAACTACCATCTCTGGAGGTCTTGAGATCACAGATTGGGTTGAAGGCGATGACGAAATATGGTCTGCTTTCGTTCCCGTGGGAACCAAGTCCCGCAATCTTTTCGTAAACGGGTTTGCTGCCCAATATGCCAGACGACAAATTCTTAATCGGAAGGGCTTCAACTACACTGAAATTGGAATGACCTGGAATAGCTCGGATTACAACTGGATCACGGAGACCCCTGGCATTGAGAACGGTGAACTTCGTGCAATCAACTCCTTCACTGATCGGATCACACCCATCGACGCAGTTGGAGATCGTGTGCTCAAGATGAAGAGTCAGATATGGGCCAATCAAATCATTGGCTACGACCAGATTGCAGAACCATTTTGGGATGGAGGCGTGTGGATTCAAAACGTCAAGTCTTTGCTGACTGACGGTGGTCAATTTTACCTCGACACAAACGAGTCGATTCTTTATTATAAGCCATTGGAAGGGGAGGATATGACCGTCGCCTCGACGTATCTTGGCATTGAAGAGGTTCTATTGGTTATTGGAGGAACGTATGAGGAGCCGGTTCATAACTTGCACTTCGAAGGGATTACTTTTGAACACAGTACATGGCTGAAGCCGGATATCTACGGGTACATAGACCAACAGACCGGCGGTCACATGGGGAATGACAGTTTATGGCCCGAGTTTGAGGCTTCAAGGCCGCATTGGTGGCAGATGCCCAGCGCGATCCAGATCAGTGCAGCATACAACATTAGCATGCAATCTTGTACTTTCCGTGAGCTTGGTGCTGGAGGCATCGGTATTGGGAACGATAACAACGCTCACTTCACTGGCATCGGACTTGGCGCAAACAACATCAATATCTCTGACAACTATTTCATGCAGGTGATGGGCAACAGCATCACTGTGGGGGGCATACAAGCCGATGCACATCACCCATCGGAGTCAAAAATGCTTCTGTCACATATCCACGTGTCGAACAACATCTTCAACAACAATTCAGTTCTTTGGTCATCCACCGTTCCAATTCTTTTTACATACACGCAATTTTCATCCATCACACACAATGACATTTACAATCATCCATATAGCGGTATTTGTCATGGTTATGGTAAGTCCTGTGTTCTGCCTTGCGAGTGAGACTACTAACGAGTGCCAGGTTGGGGAAGCAATGATGCAGGAGGTAGCGAGGAGTATATTAAACGGGGTCTTTACAAATACCAGCCTATCTACGACGAGCCCACAGTGTTGAAGAACAATCTGATCGAGGGAAATCTCATTCACCATTTTGGTCAATCACACACCGACTTTGGTGGTGTGTATACACTATCGCGGTCACCAAACACAACAATATCGTCCAACTTCATATATGATGCAGGATGGCAGGCACTATACGCAGGTACATAACTCAGATACCTTGCACTGAGACTCGCTAATACTTGCGATAGACGAAGCTTCAAGAAATATTACCTGGTTTAATAACCTTGGCTTCACGTCAGGAAAATATTATGCGGCCAACGACTGGATTCCCGAGCAGTTAACCGGATGTAAGCACGTGCATAATCTATCTATAGCAGAAACGTTACTAACAGACTTAGGGAACACCGTCATTGACAACTGGGGTAAGCTCGGAGTCAAAAATAACGAAGTGCTAGATGGGTTCCCGAACTTCTCTGGAAGACGTAATAACACGTTTCTTCGTAACTATCTCGCTCCCCACGTAAATGCGACAAGCCTCTTAGCACAGAGGGCTGCATATCGTGCAGGCGTTATCCCATCGAAACGCAAGACGAGACTCACTACAAACTGCCCTGGCATTGCTGATGGTCACCTCGATATTCGAGTTGATCATGGACGCGTCTTTGTTAACGTGACCAACTTCGACGATGTGGACTTTATAGATGTTTCTTTCCATCTCTCGGGCGCTGGTGTCATTTTTAAAGAAGAGTACTGTCCTAGGTCGATCCCGGCTGATGGTTTTGCGATGGCTTTATATACATTCTCTGGTTCACCAGAGGGTAATGCCACTGCTAGAGTGAACTATGTAAACCCTTGGACGCGATCATCTAGTCGAGAAGAAGGATTCTCTCTCACCACTTAGTGAGATATCTGGTAGAGTGAGGAACGGTTTTGGATTTCTGCTTACATGATTTTGGGACCCATCTAGGTAGCTTAAACGATATTAAGCTTACTCATTACTCCCCTTTGTGAATCCTCTAAATACAGGGCCTATCTGCCAATCTATAAAGAATTTCTATAGAGTAAATTTTTGTAAATGTTTATAGGTTAGACAGTAACCAGCAACGGGAACTAGAGATGCACTTCGGAATAGGCGTAGACTTCGAGAGAAGCAGTCCAGGCAAGAGATCAAGTTACCCTTATCCGTGATAACCAATACTGATCGGCGTATGGAACTCCTTCAACATTTTCAAACTCCATGCAAGCTCACATGCTTGAATTTCACCCGTCTGAATCCACAAGAAGACCTTAAGAACGGCCTGGCTTTATGTTACGACCCCAGTTCTTACGTCACATGTGCCCTACAGAAACTCATGTAAAAACACTAACCAACAAGAAACACCCATCATTTTAGAACGACGAATATAAGAACGCAGCGTCCCAAGAATGACTTATCACCAGGACTCATCGTCCCTTACACATTCACTTTAAATATATATACAACGTTCATTAGCATTAATTGGAACTTAGCTTATCAGCTATCAATAAAACATATTTACCTAAATACGCCTAGTCCACTTTATTTACTATTGAGAGATGTGACACTTCGCCCTGCTTAGTACTGCGCCCTGCGATATCTGCAAACATAAACCAATTATGGACTAATTTGCTAATATAGAAACCAACCGTCACACTACAGTCAAGGTGCCAGGTTCGCCTTTATAGAAGTATGATGTAGGTTGCGGTGCGGTCTAGGAAAGGGATACAGCTAGGGAAGAATATGATCAATCGAATGACATTCTTGGTTCATGACTTGGATTCAGCTAAACTTAGACTTTTCTATCCTTCAAATAATTATAGTCTTCCATGGATTCTTCCACAATCCTTCGCAGTTGATTAGCAACGGTAGCATTGAAATCCTTGTCCCATCGAGTATATACGGCCTCCAAATTGATACCCCGTGAACTTTTGGAGCTATCGACAGACGTCGAGCCCCAGTAGCCGCTCATAAAATCCAGCTCGCGGCGTCCGGCATTCTCTGGTGCCTGGATCGTATCCCACTTATAGAGAATTTTGCTCTCATCCATACCAATTGAGACACGCAGATTCTTGATCGTTGGGCCATTCTCCAGAATATCATCAGCGTCAACCACGATTAGTTTGCTTGTACTGAGCCCGCTGGACAGGAACCAGTCGTAAAGCTGTCGAGAGTATTGATAGGTCGTATAGAAGGACCACGACCTATCCTCAAGGTCGATATGTCGGGCGCCGCTTTCTGCTCTATACCAAGATTCAAAGGTGAGGGCCGGATGTCTGATGAGGAAAATGGGCCTCCACTGTGACAGCCATTGATCAGGAAATATAGTTGGGTTTGTCTTTAGTTCTGTCGAGACGGAAGAAGATCCTTTTTCCTGAACCGTGAAAGGAGGGCTCGGAGGACCACCCCACATACTCTGGGAGAGCTTGGACGGTTCCCATATGTAGAAAGTGTGTTCCTTAAGGAACATCGATTTATTCTTTTGCTTTTAGCACGAATATGAAATCCCTGACAGGTAGAAAACTTACTTCAGCTACAGCTAAATTTCTCTCAGACTGAACTTCATCAAACCCTTCTTGGAGAAGCTTTTCGAAACCGCGCCGCTGATCGTCAGATACAGTAGCGATTGAATCCCAATTGAAGGATTCTCTGGCAAAGTCGAACGCTCGTTTGAAGTGGTAGTTTGACTGAGTCCATCCTGGCTGGCCGGAGAGAAGGCGACATAGAACATGAGAGCAAGTTCGATTGAGGGCAAACAGGAACACGTCCTGTGTAGGGAGTTTGGTAGAGACGTCGGCTTCTATGCTGCCCATGGTGATATTATGGTACTAACGAGGAGTTTGAAGATTTTGAAGTAGTTAATAGTTGAGACGTCGAGTTTCTGTAAAGTATGTAAAAGAAATATATTTATAGTTATTGTATAGTGCTGATTAATTGGTCTCCTAGTCAAGTCAAGTTAGTTAGGGTTGTGGAGGGAAACCAGGTACTCTTGTCCCAACAGCGTCTGCGTTGGTCGCAGCATTATTGGCATACTGATTGTAACTTATTTTCGCACGTGATCTCGATCATACTGAGCTTTTAAGATTTTCGATCTTTCCGAAAGAACGCCATTCTGCTGTTGGGAATACCAAGAGTGGAGTGAGACTTGACCGTGGGATATTAACAGAATATCAGACGAATAACTGATAAACTAGTAGATTGAATGGAAAACTTCGCTACTGATACATTGGAGCAGAACTTTTGTAAAATTAGATACAATTTACATCATGGCTCGAATCTTGGAGCAATATACCTCTGGTGATAATTTGAATTGTTACGAAGCTAAAGAAATATTTCAATTGGGCTATTAAGGCTGCAAGTTCTACGCAACTCATTCTAGTTGCCGGCCAGTGTTTCTCTGCGAGTCTTGCTCTTTGGATCAGAGAATGGTCGTTCGCCAATTCCGACAGCACGATGCCCTGTTCGCGAACCAAGTCCAGCATAGTCAAAAATCGCGGTGTGATAAACAGTGCGATTATCCCAAATGGCTGTGATAAAGTTAGAAATCTTGTAGATAAACTCAGAGCTCTGATACCCACCAAGGTCATATGGGTTTTTCCACTTATGTCTTAACTGACTGTCATGCTCTTCAACGATCAGCTGTAGAAACCAGTCGAGCAGTCGTTTACTCTCGTCTGGAGTAAGATCATTGATGCTCTCCACGTGGTTACCAACAGCAAAGAGACTCTTCCAACCCGTTACGGGATTGGTACGAACGACTGGATGTGTAGTTGCAAGAGATGTGCCTATGTTGTTTGGTGAGCCGCGCGGCTCGGTGTAAAGCTCAAACCCCTTTTCCTTAGCTACGCGTGGCAACCTTCTCTGGGCGAATATGGCTGTGAGGCTTTCGAGAAATTTGCGGTAACTGGGAGATATCTTATCATATAGCTCGCAGGAAGAAGACCACATTGTATCTACGTTGCGCGGTCAGTATTTGTGTTTCTAAAGGTAAAGAGAGGAATGAAAATATGGCGAGTTACCTCCACCGGTTTCGGGTAATTTCACTACTTTTAGGATTGAATAGTCTGGCAGCTATTGGCATACATTCACACGTAAGGCGCGAGAGAAGTTGGACAATATCGATGAATTACAAGATTATCCTGGATTTCGCCCGTTTTAATGATAACACCGAGCGATTAGAGATGTGCTCGCTATCATATTAATTTTCCATAATTGCTGCCTGATTGCCTGAATATCTCAAAATGTGGGTTACTAGGATGAGTTTAGGCAGCTACCTATAGAATGTATAGACAGGGTCAGAAAAAAAGCTGACACAACAATTATTATCACTCCTTAAATCTCAATTGATCATGAAATACTAATTCCAATTCGAAACTGTATCACATACACAGCTGCAATTATGATGCCCCAGTCTCTGGACACAATACCGAATGAGCTTCTCGACAGCATTCTGGACCAATTATGCATAGGCGATGTCATCAACCTCTGGAAAGCAAATAATGACATGTCTCATCGAATGAGCAGTCGTCTGTTTGGTAATCCTTCCGCTTTAAACCGTGTCATGATATGGGCATGCAAGCATGGCGATGGTGATGTCGTTCGCACAGCCATCTCACACGGCGCTCATCCAAGCCACATACTGGTTTCACCTCGAGACAAGCACTCCCCACCTCTACCTAAGCCCAGCAACAATCAACCTCCCGTCAAGGAATTCTATGCCTCGACACTATATATGGTCGTGCTCCGTGATCATGGGGATGCTTTGGATGTCTTGCTTGAAAATGGCGCAGAGTTCAAAAGCCTCGGGCCTAAGGAAAAGAAAAAGCTCATCGACCATTTTTTGCAAAAGAAGCGTTGGGACACCTTGAGAAAATTAATCAAAGCTGGTCTTGTTTCTTGGACTGTGGATAATCTGGATATCAGCCGCTGCTTCATAACCTATATCCGTGCTGGCACACCTATCGATATACTACGATCCATGGCGCAAGGACAGAATTTGGATGTGGTCATGCAGTCTGAACCGAATGAAGCAATCTCACCCCTATCGGTAGCAATCGACCTCGGCAGAGACGACGTCGTTGACATGCTGCTGAAGGAAGGTGCTAGTATACATGGATATATCGATTGCTCTAGTCCTTCAGGCAAAGGTAGCGAGAGACGAGATGAAACCTATTATCATCGACCACACCACATCCCCATCTTCGCTGCGGCGAGGTATATGGCACGTACAGGATCTACCGAAATGATAGATTTGTGTTTAAAACATGGAGCAGATATCAACCAAAGAGCTCCCGCCTTGTTATGTCATAGTATCTTGGGACATCATTTTACAACCTCGCCACTTCTAACGTACGTCGAAGATATTGCAGGTTTCCCAGTAGAAACCGAACTGGACCCTTTAGCCGCTATAAGATATCTTATGAGCTACGGTGCAGACATCCAGCCAAGGGAACCCGAAAACACAGAGAAATGGTGGTGTTGTGTACCAAGAACATGGTTCAGTTTTCAAGCAGATGAGCTATGCCAACCGTTGTCCATTATCGAAATTCTTTTGGGTAAATGGGGTCTAAAAGAGCTGCACCATCCCCAATTCTTGGCCTGTTGACGTCTTTGATAGAACAGAGTAGTGGGGTGGAACGGGCCGACAGTATCGTGCTCAATTTCTCCTTCGACTCTGTTGTTACACTTCGGCCTCTGCCACACGATGACGAGAATCATCCTGATACTGTGCCCATGTGGTGGAGCATCGTACAGCAACTGTGGGATAAATTGGATAAGGTATGCCACTTTTTAGTGAAGCACGTCTAGTGACTAACAATACTCAGGTACATGGTCATAACTATGCATGGATAGAGCACAGCCTGCGTCTGGGCCAAGAAGTTAAGGATCTCATCGCTACTGGTTTAGAGGCCCAGAGCCAAAAAGACAAGTTATTATACTTGTCCTTTATCGAAAGACGCTGTTTATTCTATTCACAACATTACGCGACACTTGACCGTCTTTCACTCGAACGTCAAGTACGACTAGGTGCCGATATCAACGCGTTCGCCGGTCCCAATGGCGAAACAATATTGTTTCACGTCTGTGATCAGATCAACAACGCATTCGTGAAAGCGGAAACTGAAGCTATCGATGATTACTACAGGTATCCAGAAATGGAACCCATCTTCAAAACGAAGCTCCGAGAGCTGGTGCTATCTTTGATCAACATGGGGGCAGATCCAAGAATGCCGGTTGACGATTTGACTTCGTATCATGTATTGAAACGCGATATCAACAAGGCAAAACAAAGACATCGGGAGTATTTGGTCGACCTAACTTTGGAAATCGAGGAAGCACGTCATGGGTTCTTAGAAAATGAGTCAACACCTAGTCTTTTTACTGAACGGGCTGATATCCTGGATCTTGCGATGGAGTGTAGAGATGGTGTCCAGCTGTATAGTCCGGGAGAGATTTCCGTGTGGATGGATTAACAATTCCTCGATCTGACTGTGATTCACTGAATATCAGACCGTAAAGGCTGGTTTCGCTGCGGTTTTGGAGGGTGGTATAGAGGCGGGATTGTAAGTGCGAAATTGCATCAAGTTTGATATTTCTCATCTAGAAATGTTTCACTGGTGGCAAATGTGTTTAATCATTGTTGTTATTGGTATTGTTTCCTTGTTAAAGTGGGGGATCGATCAGGATTAGGGTTCAGATATCTATGATATTTCCGCACACCATCTAATCTAGACAAGGGCCTCTTAGATTTAATGAGCTTGTTTATCAATAACTCCAAGATAAGAGAAAGCCTAACCGTATATATATCAGCTGATGAATGTATATCAGGTGATAGACAAATTATGTATATGCACATCACTCTCATAACTCTTTGAATCACGTCCCCATATTCAGTCTTTGGATCCATGCCCGGAACATGCTCTTCCCCGTGCCCTCTCTGCATAAATATACTTGAGAACGGTTGATATACGCTTTGCGAGCACCTTTCCCTAAATCGGATGCCTGCAACGGCGGAAATATCAAAAATCAAGCACCCGGAGCAGATTTCCCACCCTTTGCCTTGTTGAATTCATCGATAGCGGCACCTGTCTTGATGAGAGCCGGTGGTGCATCAAGAACCGGTAAAACAAGCTCGACCATCTAACTGTATTAATAAACAATCCTCTCTCAAATGGCGATAGACTCACCTCGAGACAGTCTCCATTGCCGAAAGCAGGATCTTCCAGCAGTTCAGACAACTGGCCACAAGTCCTGATAGGACCATGGTATTTAGAATCAAATGCTGGCCCAAAGGCCTTGGCGAGAAGTGAATAATCGTAAATAGCAACTTCATTGTAGAAGGCATCTTTACCATGAATCAGGCGTTCGACAGTATAGCCGCCATTGTTGAGAACGAATCTTGCTCTGGTCAGCTCATTGTTTTTGCAGTACGAAGTATGGCTGAAAAGAAGACAGGTATGCTTACATGATCGGCTTCAAGTCCCAACGAAGCATGTCAGCGAGAGCTTGGACTGTAAGATGCATCGATCCCTCTCCAGTGACGAGGATTGGCCGCTTCCATCTCGCTTTACCCTCAGCGATGGCCTGACCTACCCCGACGATGGCGCCTGTGGCGTAGCCGATGCTACCGAACACCGTCTGGTTGAACATCATCACTCCACTTGGCAGTTCGGTATCGCAGAGACCAAAGGCAGAGGTGCCAGTCTCACCGATGATTACATCTCCAGGTTTGAAGAAAGAGCCAATTGCCTGCAATTATTAGTCGTTTGGTCCATAGATGCGCTTATTTTGATACTTACTCCCCACAGAAAACCTTGCTTGAGGCTATCATGGGATTGGAAGTCAAACTTAGGGTATGTATCCCAGGTGACCTTTTGTACCTGCTTAGCTATTGGGCTGGATTGTAGTGATTTGATCAAGGCTTGCAGCAACTATAAGAATGATCAGCGGGATCGCATCCCAATTGTCAACCTCGGCACGAACTTACATGCTTCATGCTAACTTGATACCTGGTCTTACCAATCCACACCAAGAAGCGTTGAAGGTCAATGATCGTGGCACTTTTGTTGACCACGGTTGTAAATTCGCCCGTGTTAAAATCAGAAGGAAAGTTGCCGATCCAAATGACGACATCTGCACTTTCTAGAGCTTTCTTGACGCCAGGTAAAGTACCAGCGCCAGAATGGACACCCGCAAATTCGGGCATTGTCTCGTCTAGCGCCCCCTTACCCATTGCAGTAGTGAAAGCTGGAAACTTGGTAATTTCAATGAGCTTGTGGGCTTCATTGATAACTTGGTGCCTCACAGCCCCTGTGGATACTAATCAGTCTTCCGTATGCTCGGACGTATGTACGACTTACCTCCATCGACAATAATGCTCGGGTTGCGAGATCCCTCAAGCAGTTCCCTGATCTGACCAACAACCTTTCTTTCAAGCGTTGGGTCATTGGGCTCAAGGGTAGTCAGTATCGGTACTTCCAGGCCGCTTGAGTCAATAGTCTCGTAGGCTATGTCAACGCTCAAGCCAATGTAGACTGGCCGGTTCTCACGCATCATCGTACTCAATGCATGGTCAATTTCCTGCGCCGCAGTAGGTGCGTAGTTGATTACCACCGTAGCAGCAGTGATGGCTTTGGCCATGCTTTCGTAAATGTCAAACTTTCCATCACCGAGACTGTGATGCATGATTTTCTTGCTGCGGACTGCATCGACAGTTGGGTAGCCCACGATATGGACCACAGGGACAAACTCAGTATATTGGCCAGCCATACCACAATAAGCTGAAAGCTCCCCAGGTCCGAAGGTGGTGATGAAGGCTCCAGTGCCATTAACTCGAGCATACCCATCGGCTGCGTAGGAAGCGATGAGTTCGTTGGGATTACCCTTCCATGCGAGGTCGTTGTCAGTGACCAGGTCGAGGAGAGCGAGCTCGTAGTCGCCTGGTACACCAAAGACCGACCTGATGCCAAGTTCATGGAGACGGCGGAAGATGTAATCGCCAACTTTGATTTGGGGCATGATGGGATGTGTAATGAAGTTTGATCTTGGTGGATACGATGGGGGATGCAACACTGCTTTAAAATTTATGTGAGAAGATGTATGCTTTTGAAAATATGAACAACAACAGGATTAACGATTGCCTTTATACTCGAGCTGACATTCACTACTTGTTATGTCTCTTCATCACGGGCTGTGTATCGGGAGCGATTGCATCACGAATCAAGTTCTCTTATGCAAAAATAATGAGGATTGCTTCATTTGACGTCACCTGGATGAAGAAAAGGGGGGCAAGTAGCAGAACATGTCGGTATCGCCGTCGAACATTGTCCATGCATCTTGGGAGATGGTGTTGCAATTCCAAATCCTATCGTGGTGCGTCCAGAATACAACTCCCACCACAGGGCTTGCAATGGGACCATGGTCCGACCGCTAATATGACAGGACTGTCTTGAGTAACAATAACCAAGATAACAAACACAGCGTGTCTAAACCGTACCTGTTCTTAATACGAAAAGAAAGTGCGCCCATAACAAACATTCTTGACTTGCATAAAGACTCTGCAGTCAGCTTACACAGTGACACACGCTTTGGTTCCTGCCACACATAGAACTTATGGTTGTCATTGCGCGACTTTCTTCTGTTGCTTCCATTCCGCCATCTACGTACATGGCTTCTCAGTCCCGTGCCGTCCCGTCCCGCGTGTACCCCGCAAATAGTCCTAAATTCTTCGAAATATAGCTATACCCCCGCGGGTTGGGTTTGGTATAAGAGTGAACGGGGAACGCTTCAGGCAGAATGGGGTCTGTTGCTAAGTATAGACACTTCAAGCAGGTCAGGCCCTATTAACAAGGCGTAGCTTAATGAGCTACGTTTAGGATCTATCTAGTCAGTAAACCACTTTTACAAAGATAACGCATCACCACGTGATCTCTATCTTCAATACTATAGGTATGGATAGGCCAGTCTGGTCTTAAGCTGTGACATCATGAGTAATATGGAGTCTATTAAGAACTAATATCCTGCATACTATCAGAATACTGTACAAGAACATCCCAAAGTTGCTCAAGATCGCCATATGTAATATCTTCCTGCGCCCTAATAAGCACAGCCGAGATAATAGCGTCTTTAGACACAGTAGGTGAGCGCTCCTTAGCCTTCAGGTACGTAATACGTAACTGTGACAGTAGACCATAAAAGGTCAAAGCAGCTGTCTGAGCATCCAGATACTGACCAATAACCCTTGAGTCGACGGGGAGAGCAGTCCATGTTTCAGCGGAGGGGTTGGGAATAACACTCTGGAGAGTGGACACAATGCCCTTGAAGCGGTTCTCTTCGTCAATAACAACGCCGTGAAGCTGATTAGCCTTGTTATTGAGATCCCTTTGAAATCCCCGAAGCGACGTCAAGGCGTCGTTGAGCTTATCAATCTGATCCTGGAGTTGATCGCGCTCCTTGGCACCGTTGATAGCCCCAAAAATTACATCAAGGCCGACGGCTGCAATGATGCCGATGCCAGTGTCTGCAAGTACCGCTTCGGCACCAACCTCAACGCCCGCTTCAACACCCAGTTCAGCACCAGCTTCAGCAAGACCCTCAATTCCAAGCTCAGCGCCAGCTTCACCGCCTACTTCTCCAGCACCCTCGAAGATAGCAGTCTTGGCAAGCTTTCCAATATTAACGATGGCTTTGAGGACAAGAGCTGAGCCAGTGAGTTCAGAGAGGAAAGATCCGAACTTTGCTGGGACGGATCCTTCCGGGGGATCAGGCATGGTGTCCAGTTGAGCTTCAAAGTCTTTCAGCTGTTCGTCGTTGAATTTGATGGCGCGGGCTATAATAACAAGTGCCGCATTTCCAGCAAGCAGCTGCTTTGTCTGACCCAGCGTAGAGTTGTACTGGAGGACTTGGGCACGGATGCTGTCTTGAAGAGAGATTGCTTGGTCATGAAGGCCGTTGGCTTCATTCTTCAAGTCATCAACGTGATAGATCCAGTCATCCCACGGAAGAATTGAGCCAGAGTTACCCATGATACTAACAAGCAGGTGTTAGTTAATGATGAAACCTGTTTAAAGGGGAAGCAAAACATACCAGATATTGGAGAATGCAGTTTAGAAAGTGTTCTGGGTGAGGTGTGTGCGCATGTGTGAGTTGATTTGGTATACAGGCTAGTATTTAAAGAAATCTTGAAAGGGCTCCTCGGTCATCCCGTCAGGTCAGCAAGAGTAGCTCGTAGTAGGTAACCGAAGTCCCTTAAGCAAATGTGGAAATGCGGAAATGCGGAAATCAATCTACGTATGAGGAGCCGAAGCAGTTGCAGCAGAATCGGCCAACGCGGTGGTCGTTGGACGGAGACAGTAACGTCACAACTGAGACATGCTAAATGATACATAGTAGAGGGGAAAGGAAGCATTTGAAAGGGTGTTGATGCATCGATAGCCACTTTCGGACGAACTATTGGTCTAATTCACCTGATCAGCCAGCATCATAGTTCCAGCCTTACCACACTCGCCACGTACTCATACCGAGACTTATGCGAATTGGGTTTTCAGTTTCCAGCTGTTCAACATTGTGGACTTGACAGCTGACAATGACATCCATCTGCATGGAGATCACCACTCGGAGCGGCAAGCTTCCGAGACATGAGTTCGCAGTGTCCAATAACTGTGTTGTACTCGGAGGAACGCCAACGGAACAGACGATCGCCCTGTTTTGGTTTGCTGGGCTGACATCACATACCTGGTGATAGACAAAGAATACGAACTCTGAGGCCTTCGGATCGGAACACTGAGACATGACCACCCTCTATACGTTCAGCTCAAGTACGTACATCTCCATGCAATTGATCGAGGCCCAAGTCAAACCTAAGACTGGTCATTAGGTCTTACTGTGTCAATCACTTTCCAATATCACCTAGACTCAATATAAAGGAAGCGAGGGCTATTGTTAATTTACTTAACTGTCTAGAATATCATCAGCTATAGGAATCCCCTTACCCATACCCTGCTACAGCATGATGCGGACCTCGATCAATTTCGTGGAAGTGTACGGCAGTCTTATTATTATCAACGAAACAATTACCGACGTTCTTTCAGATCGAGATGCGCTTGTGAGTAGCCTAGACCGGGCCGAAGCTGAGCTGCATAACGGCTGAAGGTCAGTGTTACATTGTTGATCTGAGGCGTCGATAGTTTCATGTCTGAGACCTGGCATTTGGACTAGTGTAGCTCGTCAATAAACTGTGATTGGTCGCGGATGTTCCGATGAGGTTGCCGCTGTCGCCGGATATGCACAGCTTCGCGGGCGTCATTGACCGCTTAGAGATTTGAGACATGTGATGCACGACTAAGAGGCTCAGAGGAAGGGGAAAGAGATATCTCGAAATCAAGCATGAAGTATACAGCCATGCTGAAAATCTATCCACACCATGGGACATCCACTCTACCAACAATATATAATCATTTCTCATTCCATCACTCTAACAGATCATAAAGCCTTCTCAGCAGTCTTTTTAAACTTCAAGACAACACGTCCTTATCCAACATACTCTACATTACCTTAGACTCTTCTCTTTAACCATAAAAGATGGGTCTTCTTCCCTTTGATGATTGGATTTACCATCTTCCCTATATGAGGGAGGAAGTAAACACTAAGCATAACCAAGTCGTCCAAACCCAAGACACTGTACAAGCCGATGTCATCGCCTTCAACAAACAACTCGACAAGTTCAAACTTCTTCTCGTCAATAATTCCATCTTGCTCTACATCTCTACCACCACTCAGATGGATGACTTGAAACTTGCAGACTTCACCACACAGATCGATGCCCTTCCTGAACCAGTAAAGGGAGACACTGTCCTCAATACTGCGGAAGGGGGTAGTGAGCTTATTGGTGGCGCCACCGTTCTCAAGTTTGTTGTCAATTTGGCCAAGCTTGCTAAACAAGTTATTGGTGGCGGCGCAGGCGAGGTAGCAGTTGAAGAAACTGAGAAAGTTGTTAATAGCCTTGCTGAAGATGCACTTGACGCTGGCATCACCAATGTTGAAGAAGCAGCTGCGTCTGAGTCACTCGAGGAAGTCGGCGAGGCTGCCGGCGAAGAAATTACCGAAGCGGTCGTTGAGTCCTCCACTTCCGCTGCCCTTGCATCCACAGGTATTGGTATTTTTCTTGCTGTAGGGCTGGACGTCATATTCGGTGCTATCAACGGTGCCAAGGAGCGCGATCAGCTTCAGGGTATTCTGGATCAACTTGACGCAAAGATGAAAATTGTTAACAAGTATCTCTCCACTGTCAACGACAAGAAGGGCGAGATTGACACCAAGACTATTGAAGGAATCAGCACTTTTCAGAAAGTAGCCTCTGAAATGGCCGCTCTTCTTCCCTCCGGACACAAGCCCACTTTCAGGACTGATTTCTCTGCTACTCTTGACAATCTAGACAAGTGTCTTGAATATCAGCAGCTTGCTCTTACTCAGTTCTCGCTTTTGACTCAGCTGCGGGATACCTATGTCAAGGCACTCAAGCGGAACCCAAATGTTGGAAAAGACGCGGTTATCAACGCTACTTTACTCTCTGCCCCTGACTGGGTGACTTATGATATTCTGGATGAAATCTGGACGGAAGTCTTGGCGAAGTACTCGAACTTGATTGCGAATGCGAAATGAGGCTCTGGGATGACAAGATAAAACCTCATGTATTTGACTTAGAGTTAATATGATATTATCACAATTTAGCTATACAATTTTACCTGCTACTAGCGTACGCGGTCCAGGTGATATCTGATGAACAAAGTGCAGAGGTATATCCGCAAACCAGCCAATTCCGAGAGTGGCCTGGCGTCTTTGGCTGCTTTAGCGTATTAGCTTCGGTGTAACATGGGCCGCTATCCCCTTATGGGGTTGGTTGCTTGAAGTCAGTGACTACAAAAATTTAACAACCAACACAGCGCTACATATGGAATGGGCTCGGTGTGGGGCGGAGAGAAAACAATACAACGATCAACGCTTAGAATCCCATTACTATTATTGGAACACTGCATAATATAACAAACGAGAGTCTATTTTAAGCGAGAGTTACTCATGAAGACATTGCTAAATCAACTCATACTCTTTCATCTCAA
Organism: Fusarium sporotrichioides; assembly: GCA_019054645.1. Taxonomy (NCBI): domain Eukaryota; kingdom Fungi; phylum Ascomycota; class Sordariomycetes; order Hypocreales; family Nectriaceae; genus Fusarium; species Fusarium sporotrichioides. The sequence goes on from JAHKNS010000003.1 coordinate 7,686,400, forward strand.
TTAACACCACGTCATTAACATCAGATTATTTTACATCTACCTCACCACCCCCAGGCTCACCTTGTCTTTACCAATCCGAAATGTTTTACAATGATGGACTTCGTTCAGGATATGATTGAAGGTCTTTGGCATCTCCCGCGAGGGGTCAAGACACAATACAAGGGCAGGGAACATTCCGACAACTTCCAATACTATCGCCGATGTGGATATGCCATCTATCGCACGTATTATGGCCCAGATGCCGACAAGTACTGGAATGTGCTTCTGGACCCTTGGCAAACGATGCTGGCCTTCGGCTTCTTTGAAGATGACGGACCCGAGGAAGATGTTAACAATTATGTATGGATTGGGGACATGGGCGCGGATGGCACAGGAAATTGTTCTGAAGTTCGTCCACCGTTAGTGCACTACACTGGTCAAGATCTAAAGCGTGCATAGCCCTATACCCTAGATAGTATGGCTCTTTTCAATACTTAATATCAATTAAAGATGTTCGTGTGAGATCACAAGTTGGAACAAGCAGCCAAGGCGGGTTCAATCATGATATTTTTCAACTACGAAGCAAAGGAATTTCTCAGTATTGAAAGATCAATGCTATAACTGACTTATATCAGTATGCAATAGCCGTTTCATAGATGCATCCTTATGGGTGCTGGCCACACGTCCACTCATAAAAGATTGCCCTATGAAGTAGGATTAGCATTGGTTCGGTAAAAGGTTGAGGATATTAGAAAAATTATACTTACTGCATAGACCAGCTTTCAGTCTGGGATTGAGATGCAGCTTCACAGCCATTGATACCAATAGCCAAGAGCTCTTTACACTTGGCAACAGGGATATTCTGTTCAATGCCAAACCCATTGGTAATTCTAAACTCGAAACTACCACCAAGGGATTTGATATCGAAGCATTTCTCCTTCTTTTCGCCAATGGCAAACTTTCCGGCACCACCTTTCATGCACCATTCGGTGGCAGCGTTCATTGCTGTTTTCTGATTAGGTGCCCACGGCTTTGCTCCCGAGGCGTTGTAGCAGGTCTTGGAGACGGGATATTCGAATCCAATTGTGCGGACGCAGACGTTAGCGTCGGCCCACAAGCTCAGGCAATCCTGTCCAACGGTGGGATTCCACTCCTTGAACTGATCAAACGAGATGCCGTGGTTCTTGGAGATCTTAGCGCAACCATCGCCCTTCTTAACAAGATAGAAGCGGTCGCAGTTATCAACCATGCCGGGCTGGATAGGGAGTGGTGTCGTCACGGCGTTATCTCCCGTTACTGACGAAATAGCCTTCGCGCTTCCCTCAGCGGCTGTAGCTGTTGGGGCTGCTAGAGACACGCCAGTGTTGGCGACAAGGAGTGTTGCAATAGTAGTGAACTTCATTGTGATATGTAGTAGCGAACGACTGCTTGATCGAATTGGTAGTGTAGTGATATTCTCTTAGTTGGTGCTGGGAGATGAAGACGTATAATTGCAGAGTGGAGGGATATTTATATTCAACGTTCATCTATAAAGTCCATGCTTTTTGGGGGCTATTTGTATTCCTCCATCATGTGCCTTTGCAAAAGTCTCCTGCTTACCGGCTGTTTCCTAAAACGCAATCCTGCCAAGGAGAGAGTGGACAGTTCAAGTCGGTCTAGAGGTGGTCCTTGCAGCTCGTACATAAGAGAAATTCAACATAATATGTCATTGCATGTGGCACAGCTAGGTACTCGACTGTTTGAAAACTCTGATTTGTGTATAATTGGTAGAAGTGGATCGAAACATCTGAGTCATTTACTACAACCCTGCTCCACGGTAAGGGTCTACGGGCCCCTGCAGCTCGCTTCGACGATCTACATGGCGACTAGATAGGCAATTCAGTCAGCAGCTGCATCCTATAGAGCAACGTACCGGATTCAGTTGTGGCCGAGAGATTTTGCCTAAACGATCGAGGCTTGTGGACGTTCTTCTGATCAACCCTTTCGGGACCCGGAAGCAGTGGTCTGCAGAAGAGATACTCGTACGTTTACAGGAGCATATAATTTCGACCTATCACTCGCGTCAAGCGGTAAGTCTCTTCAGCTTCAGCCTAAAGGGCGCCTAAAACGATGAATACCATGGGACATTATTGCAGCAGATGAAAACAACCAGCATTCTTGAAGCGACCTTAGGCTAGGTAATATGATATATAGAATGATTGATCTGCCTAAGCCTTTTTGCTAGACCTGCAGAAATATCAAAGTATTAATTAATACTAGGTAGACAACTGTACAATGTCGATGTTACAAACGAATAGTAGAACTACACGGAGGTCATAAAACAGTTTTTACTTGTTCATTCTTCTTTTTTCGTCTTGCAATATCTAACGGGCCTGTATCAATTGTAAGATTCTTCAAGTATTCAGTATAAAGACATAACCCAAGCCTATATCCTATAATATTTTGTCATAGGTTTTAGTACCTAGCATTAAATCTTCGTTTTGAGAGAATCGTATTGTTACTGAAGCTAAGTATGATTGGTTGCTGCGAGGTTCTGTCTCCAGGGTAGCACACGGCGCGATGAAAGTGGGTCGTATTGCTCCTGCTCTGTCTCGTCGATTCGTTTTTATGATTCCAACGAAACCAAGGCGGTCTAGGAAAGGTTATTGCAATTGAAGAGCTGGTATCTGCAAGAAAATAATGGCGTCGTTGAAGAAGGTTTGTCGCATGTTCAATTTGTTCGATAAATATGTATCTCCCGTTGAATCTATTTACTGTAAATCTAAAAACAAAGCCAGCAGACAGAGAAAGAAACATAGGTTACTGGTACTAAATATGGCGTAATATGACACGTAGGAGCTTGACTCAGCAGAGATAATTGATATCTTGACCTGCTTCAAACTGCTCACCATACGTGCCTTTATACTGCCAAGAGAAATAAACGTGTCCAGCCCGGTCGATATTCATACGTCGTTGTAGACCCTTACTCCGTCGGGTCAGGAATAGGCACAGCTTTTCCTTGCGTGAGAGAAACGCCATCAAGGTAGAAGTTGGGGCTAATGCCTTGGTTCTGAGTGATAGTAATGCAAATATCAGTAGAGTCAATGCTTGGGCCGGTGTATGAGAAGGTGTAAGTAAAGTCTGTGTAGGTATTATACCCGACGATGCCCGCTTCACCAGAGTCGAATACCCCATCAATAGACAGATCAGCGGTATTAACATTGTCTTCGCAGACTTCTATGTTTGAACCATACGATTTGATGCAGTTCTGGAGGACCAGCGCTTTGAAAGTGTACTCAAAACCCGCCTCAACTGCGACGCGCTGGCAGACCTTGGCGGAATCGTCCAGGTTTCCAGGTAATTGCCTGCAGAATATTAGTACGAATCAATTAGTGTTTAAGAATACTAGTAATACGCACATGCACTTTTTACCCTCTGTGCAGAAAAAGCTGCTGAAGACTGCCGGAGAGGCTCCTTCTACCGTCCAGGGATCGACGGTACCGTCTTCGAAACCACCATTCTGGACGAGGTTAGTAACCACGGGAGGGCCAGCTGTAGTCGTTGTGGCTTCGATTGTTGTGCTTGTGGCGTCGTCGGCGGCTGTAGAGGTCTCGGTCTCTTGGGAAGTGACAGCAGTTGTAGTCGTGAGGATGGTAGTAAAAGAGCTGATATCATCGGTGGTGGTGGTAGTGGCAGAAGATTCACCACTGGTCTGGGACTCAGTGGCACTCGAGATCTCTTGAGAAGTCAAACCGGAAGTAGTTGTTTCGAGCTCTGTAGTGGCAGAGGATTCAACAATGGTCGCCGTGACACTCAAAGTCTCTTGAGAGGTCAAGCCAGAAGTAGTCGTCTCCAGTTCTTTAGTGGCAGAGGCCTCAATGCTTGACTCGGACTCAGTGAAGCTTATAGTCTCTTGAGAAGTAACCGTTGTGGCCGAGCCTCCGGCTGTTGTAGTGCCAATTTCGCTGCTGAACGACGATGTTGTTGTTGGTCGAGGATGGGGGACACAAGCCTAAAATTGTAAGCTTCCACTTGGGACGACAGGGGGCGTTTTGGAGCACTTACACGAGCGGCGCAGAGACCCGCGCCCAAGATTAGGGAACCAAAGGTAGTAGTGACACGCATCGTGAACAGACTTATAAAGAGCGACTGGAATTCAAAACGAGTGACTGAAATGCGGTAAGTAAAGAGAAAGAAGGTAAAAGACACAAAAGAGCGAATTGTTTTCTTATCATCACGATAGGCTTTCTCGACAGCTGAAAGGCGACCTGGAACTATTGACTTTAGGGTGCGCTGCTTGAACAGATGTAGCTAGCAGATTCAATAGTCTCTATAGCCCCTGGTTTTTTTCAGGGGCAACGCAGGTAACTGGAGCGAGCTTCTTCTAACGGTATTAAAACTGACAATTGCTTATTAAGAAGGGTAATGAAACAATTATTTGTTCAGTTTAGCTGCAGCCTACCACGCCCACTAGGATAACATAGAGTTCTGTAGGTTCTGCCTAGTGCGTATGCAGACTGCTTCGCTTGGTACATTCAAGTTGTGTGCAAAGGGCAACTTTCTCCATTCTTGCAGGCCCTTTAAGCTTTCCTCGACGATTATATAGATTGAATTTCGACGCAGCAATCGAAATACCGTGCTAGGCTCTCATGAATGCGCAACGACAATATGTTATAAGCTCTTTCTGCCACTATACTCCCGTAACATTAGTATCCTAAAGTCTTTGGTTGTTCATCCAGGTATTTATCGCCACCTATTCAAAAAGCTACATAATGAAAAACATCTCGTTCAAACCATCATGGTCATACCAAGCCCCGCAGATCATTGGTAAGTCGAAGACGGGACTAATGTCTGTACCATCATAGTACCTCTTTTCTGGTCCAGAGCCACAAGTCAACCTCGGGTTGACCGTTTCAGGGTAGTCCCAATAACGCTCTATTACTTTGAGCGAGACTGTATTCAAGACTTTGGCATTCTCTTGCGGGCCATCAGGAAACGTAATTGTTGCAAGGTCCTCGATCGCCTTCTCGTCAAGTACAATGCAAAAGCCAAAACGCCCAGGACTATGGGGTCGGTTGAGGCATCCTAACCCTAAGCGTTGCCGATTCTTTTCAGCCAGCCGCTCGTGTCTCAAGTCTTCCGGAAATAATCGCAGAGATCGAACATAGGCATTAAATTCTTCTCTCACTCTATCATCTGAAGCATGCTCCAAAAGACCTTTCTCTTCGATAACATCGAACCTAAGGCGGCTGAATGTTTCCCGTGCAAACGGATCAAAGCGGGAATCCTGGAAGAGGAATACATGAACTACCTCGACAAGGTTTGATAAGGCTTGGTCCAGGTTCCGCCTAGCATTCTCTGAGTACGCCGTTACAACGATAGTAGGGCCCCAGGTTGGGTCAAACGTCTCATCGTATGATCCATCTTCCCGCCAGTCCATATCGTGCTCGCTTGTAAGAAATTTTAGGAGCTGTCTGATATCCGTTTCTTCGAGAGGTTTGAGTCCGACCCTATTGGCATGCTCGCTCAACTCTTCAGCGGAATAAAGATTATGCCGAGCGTCAGGTGCAGCACCCGGGCCAACAGATCTCACAGGAAAGTGGCGCTCGCGAGGTACCGGATGACTTTCTAGAGTTGGGTCAGGGAGAGGCAGAGGTACTGGTGGTCTCATTCCACGGCCAGTCATTTGTTCGTTGGTAGTGCAGGAGCTTTTAATAAGGTGAAAAGATGATAAGAGAGCCGGACACGATTGCGAAGGAAAGAACTTGGTTAGATTTGGGGGGTACGCCTCTTATAAGCAAAGTTAATGCTGTGTATCAATAAGAGTGATGTTGGTTCTACGCAACCTATTGATAAAATCGTGTCTCAGCTAGATGGCTGTACCCTTTTTCAGTAGATAACGAGCCAGTCGGAGTACTTAAGTCTCGACGCGTTGAAATTTCCTAGAGCGCACGTTCCCTTACCTTGACTCAGGTGGACTGTTGCTGGGAAATTGCAAACGACAACAGCATCATGCTCGACGATTTCTATAATGGAATGCCGCTGTCAAGACGGATTCTTCTGGCCAATAGCCGAATTGTAACTTTCGTAACGGCCTTGAGTTACCCTCAGTCTTTAGATATCTAGCAAGGAGACGCGACGCCTGTGTCGAATAAATCCCGCTGCACTCCACCTTGGCCAGGACAATTCGAGAATCAGTTGTTTCCAAATGGGCTTTCTCCTGTCCCATATAGATATGAATATATATCCTTTTCGATCTCAACATAGCTCTCAATTTCTTCATGTAACGCTGACACTACCTTGGGCCTCTCTTCGATAGGTCGCGAATGCCAGTTTAGAACATCGCGCATGGCGCGAAGCAGGTCGTTGTAGTCGTACTCTGAAGACCCGAATGCCAGATGGACAAGTTCAACCGAGCGCAATAAGGGCAGACTTGATAAAAGGTTGATAAGATCGTCCATATCTACTAGCAAATGCGATATGCCGAAGTGTTGGATTTGTGACCAGTGATCCAAGGGAAAAACTTTCTTTAGGGGCAAAACATGCTCTTCTATGTCCTGAATAAGCTGTTGCGGTACTCCGTGAGATATGTCAGCACTGGTACGTAAGCATACATGTCCATGGCCTCTGCATGAGCCAAAGCGTCATAAAAGAGTCCTGTCTGGAGTGACTCTCAGTCATCCTCCTCGATAAGACCAGTAAAGAGATGAAGGTCTAGGTGTCGGAAACCAGGACGTTTCAATAGAGTGAGGAAATCGTCATATTCGGTACACCGCTGGTCGAAGATTTGACAATTCAATCCAGATTGCACTTCGTTCCCCCCAATAACAAATTCTGTGATGTGATGGTCTTCATATTCCGCTAATGCTCGCATCGCAAGCCGGAATCCGCGCCACTTGGCTCCGTATATCTCAGCCATACACTCGTCACTGTAGACCTCTTGGTAAGGATCGTCGCCACCTTTACCTTCAGAGACCCAAGGAAGGACATCAATCAGCTTTTCGTTATCGAAGGAAGGCCATGTTTCGGGTAGTTGATAGTCGAATCCAGCAGGAAATGCTCTGATCATTGGCGTTCTGTACATTGGCTGCTATTGTATTACACCATGTATTGCAGGTTTAATTGTTACATGTTTCGGGGAGGTAAAACGCTACAGACTGTATTTAAACGTTTCGAAATATGCATTAGCTAAAAGAACCTGCCGTTGGTCCTCCAGTAATGGTTTATAATACGCCTATAATTCTTTAATGCCCAAGTGAACATCTAGGTAGATGTAAGAACCCTGATCGCCATAGTCAAAAAAGCCTTCAATAAACCAGAGTAGATGACCATTTGCTGCTGCAACTTTCTTATCGTCATTAATATCATCCTCGTCTTCTCGTCTCTCTGCCTCCAGCTCAGGCCCACTTCGTAAGCGCACATCATCCCAGACAATCTCAGAAACTTAGTGCCGAAAGACTTTATGGTTCGCAATATAATTGAAAACTTAAATGTTAAGAGAATTGGCAGAGATAAAAACACGATCGAATCGGAGGGGAAGGGCTTGCAGTGGCGCAGAGCATGTTATGCGGAGACTTTTAATGTCATTAGGCTCTAGAAGAGCATATACTGCATCCTGCAGTTCCTGTGGGAGTTGAGACAGGATGAACGGCGCTGAAGAAGCCTTTCCCTTGTTTGCTGAATTAATTATTGAAGAGTAGAGGTGAGAAAGGAAGACGTTGCGCGAGTTGTCAGTCTTGTCTAGTGTATTTATATGTGGGCCCATTTAAGGCGAGTCATGATTACTCACATGTTTGTTGGCGTATGCTATGAAGATACAGACTCCAAATTACAAGTCCCATCCCTCCAGAAGACGGAACTGCAACTACAGAATAGGACATAAAGTCATTGGCCATAAATGATAAACTCCTTCGTCTTCTGCTCACTCGTGCCTCCCACAGAACAGTTACGATTTTATGTAAACAGCACGGGCCTTACATTCCCACTTATACGATTTGTTCACGTTACAGAAGCGATAACAATGAGCTTTGTCGCTGTCAATACCTCTATTCCCGTGCTAGTTGTGCACTGCTCATTTGTTTGCAAATTCGGGCTTTGATCTTTTTGGAGAGAACTTGGCAAAAGTATCTTCCACAAGCCTGGGCAACATCGTCTAATGTGCACCTTGACAAGATTTCCATGTATCTTCGATCCATGTTTCAAGAACTGAGGACCCTCCCACCGTCTCCTGGAAATGGAGTACTTAAATTTCTAGGCGTCTTATAGCGTAATTAACATACAACTTGTTCAAGACCAAATCTCGGGCTATTCAAGTCTATCCAAGATTTCTATGCATGGTTGTGTGAGGGTCTACGGCCAAAGGACAACCCAAATCGTTGATGGTAATGGTGACTGGAAGAAAATCAGAGACATGGTAAGTAAATAGGGCAGTCCATGGCTACCATTGGTGTTTATCCATGGGGATTTGAAGCTTTTCAACAATATGGTTCGTGATGGCTTTATCGTTGACATCATTAATTCGTAGTTTGCGGGTTGGTATCCTTATCATTTGAAATACACTGCGGCACGGTATGAAAACGAAATTCGGCTTAGGTGATAAAGTCTTCTTGCCAATTCTCTGGATCCGGACGAGCTTGAGATGGTAAAGACACTACAAAGATTGTGGGGAGAGCCATGAGGCCTTATAATTTACACCGATTGACACATTTGATATGAACATGATTTACTTATCGTACGAAACACGATTTTTAAACCCATAGCGGTCTTGTTGGATACGTCATGAAAGTAGCTACCTTACGTCTGCGTTAAACCCCCTTATTCATCAGGTGCGACATAGGGAAGCTGCTCAAAATTACCCGCTCTGTGAGCATCATCCACCGCTTGCCTGACCTTTTTATACCAAGCATTATATCCTTGTATATCATAATTCTTCAGTGCTGCCTCATAAGCCCCTCTAGCGCTCCCATATTCCGCCTCCGCTTGAGCGAAGGAAGGATACTGGTATGTAGTTAGAAAATAGTCTTGGAACGAATTTTGCTAGATTGCTTACATTTTGAACAGCCCAATAATGGAAATTGTCTTCTGTCAAACCCATATCTTTCTCTTCCTGATATTTAGCCTCGGCCTCCTCTTTCTGAGTGACGACATGATCAAACGCCTGTTGAAATTTCTGTTTGGCGTCCTGAAATCGAAGTTGATCAGCCATTGTAATATGAGTAAAGATATTCGATAGTGAGTTGTTAAGAATGATATTGGGTGGTAATGAAAAGGGTGAGAGGTTTAATATAAGACGGAGTCAGCAGTACGACTTTTTTATACAGAATTTGTGTTTTAGCGCTCTGCACACTGACGTGTATACGTCAAGCTAATCAACAAGGCATTGAGACAATTAACCAACTTTCCCACAGGTCCGAGCGACATTTCACCGCTCTCTTTTTCCAATTTTTTACCAAGACCGACAGAAATGGTGCAATTTCAGAACTAGTCACTGTGTGTCTCAGTTTCAGCTCAAGTCTTGTTGATGATCGTATACTATTAGAGATTTGGGGCTAAGTGTTAACCCAATAGGAAAGTCCTATCATCCTAGATCTACGCGCCTAACTTGATAGGGATCCTATCATTCCGTCAACCTGTCAATCGCGGAATGAGTGATGCGACAATCTGAGTCGTTTAAGAAGGTTGGTACAATTGACTTGTCTTCGTGGCGCCAATTGAACTTTGTGACCTGTACAGTGATATCAGACGGTTTCCATACAAAACTAGAATCAAATCGACGATCGATCTATCAAACCTCACCTGGGCTACCATGAACCAATTCTCTCCCTTCAATTAAGATTCTGAGACTGCCGACGGCAAGCGCCATGAAATTTTGGAAGACATCGGTGGAACTATAAAAATACAATTGGTTTTGGTAGCTCCAAACATATGTGCTTGTGCCAAAGACGCTTATACTGCAAGAATAATGTTTACTGTCTCAATCCCGTTCCCACTACTTGTACTGTACGAGGTATTTGATATGCTTTACACTTCTATATATATTATACTTCCAAGCAAAGTGATTATTTGGAGTTCTAAACTACGCAACATTTTGTTACTTTATGGTTCAATTCACCACCCAGCTTGTCATTTGCGAACATGTCTCTGGACATTCGGCGAGGCATAGTACTATAATGTCCATCACAGCCATCAGCTTCATTTAGCGACCGTGGTGTCAGCCAAATGAATATTACCACACAAGTTTCTTTATATGTGACGGTCAGTGCCTATGGGTGGCGAGGATTTATAAATTTAGTGTGACTTAAATGGCAATGTGTAGGTATGCAAATAGCAAAATTGTTTTAGTATTGTGGTTCTATCGCCACGTTCTTCCTTATCTAGCCGCAACTTTTTTTTCTCCAATATGTCCTGTAAGAAGTATTCAAGTTAGATCTTGGTCCTAATTGCAAACCACTCGCCAATGAGGAAGGCTCTGGCAGCGACCAAACATCCCAACCCCAACGCAAGTATACCGGTTAGAAGTCCACTCAGTGCCTGCGTACCCATTCTCTCAACCATAGTACCACTTGCAGGAATAGAGACCAGCAACGAGAAGCTGATAAAGAAGTTTAGGGTACCTGGTAGCTGTTCAGTAAAGCTATGTAGGAGGGGCTCATGATCATACCATAGTATCGGCCGTATTCTTTTGGATCACATGTCTTTCCGATACATACTGTAAACAGTCAATGGGCTATTCTTGGTAAAATTGAATATTGTTGCTGTTTCTTACCTGGTGTTATCGACAAAAACCCTCCAGAACAAAATCCCCACAGCCCAGTGAAAACATAGAGCACGACGCTTCTGTTACCAAATGGCACGAACAAAGCACCCATAAAGATAAGCGTCATTATCATCATGAAGATCAAGACATTACAATGTCCCAACTTGTCGCCAGCTAGCCCAGGAATGACACGGCCAAATGCAGAAGCTCCACCGACAATAGAAAGCAAGGTATAACCAGTCTCAGCTTTCAGACCAGCCTCGATCGCAAAAGTAGGGAGGAGACCCCCGATGCCATAGAGTACAAATTGGATGGCAAAATACATGACTGATAGCAATGAAAATGGAACGGACCGAAAGGCTGAAAAGTTGAGAACAGCCATGCCGCCTTTCTTGGCAACAGGTAGAGCAACGAGCTTAGCTAGTCGCTTGTAAGGAATGAGGCATAGAGTGCCCATGGTGAAGATACCGAGAATCACAAAAGCCAGGATACGCATCGACCAGCTCCATCCGAGCTTGGGAAGCAACGATCGGAGCATGATGGGGAAGATGACTGTTCCGATCGACGATCCGGTTAGAGCCAGCCCAATGGCCAACCCTCGTCTTCTTGAGAAGAGTTTGGCGACGACAGTAACGCCTATAGTACCTGCAATAGCCGTCGCAAGTCCACCAAGTATTCCAAAGCATAGCATAAACTGCCAGTACTCTTTACACTCAGCCAGTAGGATAAACGTTACCACGACGCCTCCGCCGCCTATGATGCTCACTGCGAACGGGCCATGCTGGTCAAGAACGGGCCCAACTTGGATGGCCACAAGCATGGAGATGAACATGTACATTCCAGGGATCCAACCAATCTCACCGGCCGTGTAATCGCTCAGTTGGTTCAATTCGAGGTAAGATTGGAATGTTCCTACGGATTGCATCATGCCTGGATGGTTTATTAGTAAGATTGATTGTGGACCGAAGTAGAGGACATACCAAATGTGGGCATGAGAAACAGGAAGCTTCCAAAGACGCATATCCATGCTGAAAGACTTGACTCTATGTCCACGAGTGTTGTGTCATTATTGTTTGGCGTCGATTGTGTTTCCATCGTCGCGGACTGATCTTGACCAGACACATCCCTGGTGAGCTCGGGTGACTTTTCCGGTGACATCGTGTCTAGTTCGTCTTCTTCTCCTTACCATTGATAACATCTGCAAACATTTGGACAAAAGAGTAGGATATTAGTCGTCACAGTCCATCAGACATAACGAGGTTGAGAGGATGACAAATCGAGAAAGGGAAAACGTAGTGTATTTCGGATAAGTTATCCGACTCCGGCTATTGCACTTCGACATTAATTAACCCGAGGAATCGCAAGTCTCCGCGAACCTTCCCTATTTGGCGATCGCAGAAATCTCTCTGAGAATGTCTAACTGCTTTAGTGGTAAGATCGTCTTGATCTTGCGATATCGCTGGAGATAAGCCTTATCGATTGTGCGGAGATAGTCCGGGAACTAACAATCTTCTCTTACATCTTATTTAGACCTACGACGGCTTGTTGAGACAAGCTACAGGTGAAAGGTCAAGAGTTCGGCCAGAGAAACACTTCTCTTACTTTGCCTGTTCCGATAAGCTGGGCTGAGTGCTGCACAGCACTCGACTCTTACGCGTTGCTGGTGGCGTATATACATACTGTTGCCTCCCAATGAAACGTAATCATCTAAGCCGGTGAATATGCTGCATGTAGAGGCAATAGCTTACAACGATGTGGCTGTGCATTGCACTTTTTGATATCTTTATGGGTTGAAAACAGCTTGAAGCGCAGAGACTGTGTACCTGCACTTTTTATTAACCACAATCACTGGTCTACACAGTACAAATAAAGTATCTAATATTAGAACGGAGCCTGCGTTTCATTTCTGGAAATCAGAATCCTAGCGGATGGAAAGCTTGTAAAACTTGCCGCCATGGCAGTGAATTGAGCGCCTGTGAGCACAGCCTGGAACGGTAGGCAGCTACTGAGACTTGGCGGGCGATAGGATGAAATCACTGCCTTAATTAGACGCCACCTGAGACAAAGTAAGACCAACAGGCATGACTTGATGTAGCTGTTACAGCTTGTCAGCCTATCGATAAAAAACTGACTATTTAGCATAACATCACACAACAGTCAACTGTTGCCCCCATTCTTCTGCTTGTTTGGCGTTTTCAAACAACTAATGTGCCTTTCTCCTACAGCTGGCGTTGCTCCTCCTTCCACAATTTCAAAAGCCTTTATCTTAATCGAACTTACTTAAAGAAACTTATTACAACACCATGGGGGGTTCATGTGATTCGAGCGTATCTTGCGAATTTAACTTTACCAAAGGCGCCGAGGTCGCATTCGATGCAGACCCAGATGTTGTAAGCATGCTGGCTGAACAAAATTGAAAGATCAATGCTAATACATTTGCTAATCAGGCCGGAATCGGGGTGGGTCATTAGATTGCTTGCTCTACTAACACCAATAACTGACTGGGTTTTCTTCTGACAGTTAATCGTGTCCTTCTTTATCACAGCCTGGTTAGCCTATGCTATCGCCATCTTTACATACTTCCTATTAGAAGGAGTTCTGGATGAGAATTACCTGTTCAACACAAGATTCGATATCGAAATGCATGCCATGGTCAAGTCGCTCTTCCAGAACACTTATTTCTGTAATGCGTTATCGAAAATACGAAAGCGTGTATCTAGAGACCTGATGAAAAAGGTCTGCCTGATGTTCTGTGATCAGCAGCTCATCACTGGCGCCTCGGTCCTGATTGTAGGCTACTCGAAGCACTGTGACATTACGCAGTATCACTTCTACATTGCTGCAAATCTGGGTATGGCCTGTTTTGCGACGTTCCAAGCCCTGCTTCCCATTTGCGGGAGCGAGCTCCATGACGGGTTGAGGAAGGGATGGAGGATGGCCTGGATCTCTGCCATTTTTGCATGCGTCTTAGTCCTCAACTTCGTCATTTACAACGACTACTTCCTTGCAGCAAAACATTTCGGTCTTTCCATGCACTGCGTCTGGAAGGAACTCCCAGGGTACTTTACGCCCCGGCTAATGCCCTACGTTGTCATTGGTACTCTGTTCGATGTTTGGTCTTATTTCAGCATCGTGATGTATCTATACCCAGCACTTATGGCGAAGAAGCCTTTGCCGTATTTGTACAGTAGATTGCTTTCCTTCATGATGTTGCCCACGTGGTTTTATCTCTGGGCTAAAGATTGCAAGGCTTCAAAGAGACCCAAGTTTCTCTGGCTCCTGTTGGAAGCCTTAGCGGGGCTTATTTTCGTGGTTCTTTTCACGCTTCGCGAGCTGTCAGGATCTCTGTCCGTAGATCTTGTGCGGGTCTTTTTCTATCTCATTCAAAGTACTAATTCAGTGGCCTGGGCACGACAGAAGGCTGAGATCAACGGCAGAAAAGGATCCGAGGATACCTGGGGCTTTGGCCAGATCTTGCCCATGTTGCTACTGGCACTCCCAACACTTGCCTTTATCGAGGCTCTCGTCCGTCAGTATTCGACTCCCGCTCTTGACACTATTCATTTTATCTTGTACAAAAGCTGACCAGTTGCTATTAGATCGTGAGGAAAAAAGCACTCAAGAATTGAGAGGCAGCGATACTTCAGTCTTCCCCAATTTTGAGACGCTGTGGAGCCAACCCCGCCAAGATAGGATAGACGAGTATGAAGACTCGATGTACGGCAAGGTGTCGTTTAGGATTTGGATGTGCTTGGTTATGGTGTCTCTGCATGTAGCTATAGTGTTTCTCGCTTTTCGGTTACCTGAAGGTGTTCCAATCTAGAAGGATAGTGAGCTGCAGACGTGAGAAGCATAGGGTCGAATACGTATGTTTGTATATATATTTGACTGTAAACGAATGTCCGAATCTTCTTAATTCGCTCTGTGTTGTCAACAATAAGGTTAATCTGTCCGCGCAAATTGAATACTCAGTATGAACACGTATGTTGCACGAGAGCTACCATGGGTCCTTTGCCAGGTTGAACAGAGACCAGCGGTATCTCAAGACATGCTACCTATTTTTCTCAAGAGGTCTTGTTTATAATGTCGATATCTCAGACCTATGTCTCTTACTCTACGCCGCGATACTTTTTTTATCGATAAGAAGCCATTTTTGAATTACTGGCCCGTTGAAGATTGCGGTTACAGCTTACTTAGCAGCAAGGAAAATTTAAAAGCAATTGTTTTCCTAACCATCGCAATACAATCTGTCAATAACGAATTATCCTGACCTTGTTATGTTTTAAAACGTTTCCTTTTAAGTCCAGAAGTCTCTTTGATATGTCTCACAACAGTTCATTGAGTTTGTGAACTGCTCTAAGTAACTAAGCCTAAAGCCGGTTAGTAAATTATAGTCATTCGCTGTTCTTCACTTGAGACTTCTAGATGATTCTCCGATAGAGGTTATATCCACCTACACACAAGTATTGCGGGTGTGTTTCATGAATTAGAGCGAGTCTTGGCAGTTTAAATTAGCGTTGCGCCCTTAATTGACATCAATGAAACGCCCTGCTATTGACATTCGTAATGTCCGCTTTTATCTCTGCATAATATCAGATCTATAAAATCATGCACGTTTCCATAGAATATGTAATCATCAGTAGACACCAATTGAGTTCAAAATGACATACGACAAACCTCCTCCTAAGCAATTCACCTTACGCAATCATCAGCCTGGTGACATGGGCTATATCACACATCGTCACGCCATCATCTACGAAAAGCAATACAACTTTGACTCCCGGTTCGAGTCTTTGATATCAAGAATCACAGCAGACTTTCTAGACAACTTCAACCCAGACCTCGAGCGCTGCTGGATCGCCGAGAACAATGGTGAATTCCTGGGCTGTATCATGCTAGTCTGTGATAAAAAGCTCAAAACAGCAAAACTTCGACTTCTCATGGTAGAAGAGAGTGCACGCGGTCTAGGCGTCGGTACAGCTTTGATCAAAGCTTGCATCGACTTTGCGAGAGAGGCTGGGTATGAGCACATTGACCTCTGGACGCAAAGTGTGCTGGAGGGCGCAAGGCGTCTATACGCAAAAGCTGGGTTCAAAATGATTGAGACCCAACCTCATAGTGATTGGGGAGTTGATTTGGTCGGAGAGTTCTGGAGTTTGAAGTTGTGAAGAAAGGAGATACTCTAAAAAGCAATGAGATGGCAGGGTCTTTCATTTGTCTCTGTCGTTGTACATGGACATCGAATACGGGGCTAAATAAGGTTTTGCTGTGCCGCTGAAGAAAAGAAAAGAATGGTAGCAATTTTCACCAATCGCATCACCTTTATTCTGACTTTTGTATCTAATTAGTAATTTGATGAGAAGATCACCAGTCCGGATATCATCAACCCGGTTATCACAGCACAGAGTTGGCCTTGCTGTCAGGTCCAGAACCCTCGCGTAAGAGCACGAGTCAGAATCAACAAGGAATCGTACTATCCGTAGGGCTATTAGGAGTTCAGCTGATGGAGACAATAAACAGGGGAACACGAGCTTGCGGAAGCGGAAGCGGCCCGAGTAGTGAATGCGGTTAAGCTTTATTGCAAGGGTCGGCAGTCCCATAGAATAGAGAATCATATCATCTGATCCTATTCTTTACTCGGCCACTTCGGATCCGCAATGGGACGTGCTGTTTTTTTAACAATAGCAATAGGGTAGTCTATGTTTATTTTATTATCGAATTGTTTTCAAATAGATTTATCATAGCTAGATAGTGCTAGTATGTAATGTTCGAAAGTATTTGTATTTTTTAACTATTGGAACGCATATATTTTGGTAACTAAACTCTCTATTCTGTCGTCATAACGCATGTAATGGTTGTCTTTTTTTTGAGAGGAATATCCAAGAAGCTCCTCAGCGACGACCCGGGACAGTCACTTTCTCGTTATGTTCCTACCCTTTAGTCCCCTGTGCATCTCTTCCTCTTTGAGACTTGACTTTTCGCCTTCGCTAAAACTTGAAATTAACTCGAAATTTTCAGCTGGCGATATTTGCTTCTTTCATGTCGGTACAAGGCCTTCCGGGTTGATTATAGCATGTCGCATGGTCATGATTCATAACAAGTTACCAATAATGACGATTAACCAAAGCTAACCACCAAAAACCAATATTGTCAACAAAAACTAGGAAATTGAAAGCACTATCCCTAAACAATGACAGAGAAACAAGCCCTCCTTCAAGTAAATCTGCTGTATTACCATTTCATCACACCGGCTCGGATCCTCTTTGTTTCCCGGTCACATAAGTGCAAGCCACTTCTTTTCACCGTTCAAGATCATCATCAGTGGCTTCGTCTCCTATTATGCCAACTCACAGAATTCCAACGCCTCATAGACTACTAGATTCCAGTATGATACACAACGAACGCAGATCATATTGTTTGACAGACAAATCCGATATCAGTCTAGGAGTTAACTAACCTGTCTCTTTATTCTTCCGGAAGTGATCTTCGGGAAATTTCGATAGTCTAAAACAAAAGTGGCTTGCATTTAACATCCAGGTTCAACTATTGGACGCCTTTGTTTTCAGCGTATTAGAGGCTGGGGAAACACTGCACCAACGTTGGCGGAGCTCATAGTGAAGGACGTGGCCCAATGATTTACCGAAGAGGAATACTCTTTATTAATTACAAGTGGAATCTCCGTGCACAAACGGAGACTGCTTTCAATAAAGAAAGTAATTTTGCTGATCGTTTTCGTCTGGGACCCGGCTAGGATTCTACCTACAGGGCTCTGAGACATTGTTGTCCGTTTTCTTTTCTTTTTCTCAGTTCGGCGACGGAATGGCCAGGGATGGTGAAAAATGTCAACGCATTGAATGGAGCATGAGCCATCATTGGGTAATTTTGTCTCTCATGTGTGTCTTTGACCGTTGGGCTTGGCCTTCTATGCTAGATTAAGCACTGCTGGCGGCAAACGCTCGACAATCCACTTTTGCCTAGAACGTTTTTACTCTCAATTTGCAAGGTTTTATGTGCTGTGGACTCGCCTAGACACGAAAAGGTAAAGCCGGGATTAAGCGTAACGGTAATTGCAACGGCCTTGGCTTTCTAAACTCTTGCGTGTAATGCACTTCACTTGATACCATTAGGCTCATAGTTTTCGTAAAGATGCAGTCAGCAAACAATCATCGCTACAAGTTACAACGGTCATCGACCCAAAAACAAGGATTTGAGATTCCGGTAACTCCTCGGGAACCAATGATCTCCCGGCTTCGTGCCCGGCTTCGGACCATCGGCATTGCAAGATGCCGCCATACTTTGCGGGTCACTTTACACATCACGTCCCACAGCGGCAACTAAACTGGGATGTTCCAAGCCAGGAACGGGTTTATAAAGTAGTAAATCCAAGTGGATCTTCGTATAGAGAAATACAGCTTGTACGGTTTAGTTCACATTGTCCCTGCTACTCTACGATAATGCAGACAGAGCTCCATAGAAGAAACAAACATCGAATGGGAACCGCGCAAACCAGGCCTGCAAGTCATGGGCAACATGTCGTTGACGACGTGGCTAGACAAGGGTGACCCCTGTGTCGTACGGACGTAATCCACTACATGAAAGGCAGTCAACGGTTCTACTGTACGATAACTGATGCTGTGTAATTTCAGCTGCTGTACCTCGTCACATATCAAGTATTTCTGAGGCCCGAGACTGTCACTTGTCGAGGTCTCCTAGAGCCTCATGTCTTTAATGCAGTTAGGCGCGCAAAGAAACTCGAAAAATCAATGCTCTATGACGATTTCCCCTTTCGAAAACCGGAGTGAATCTCCCGATGAGAGAACGTTTCCTTCAGCACTCTGTTTTGAGGCTCAACCCCACATTACGGGCGTTTATTCAAGTAATAGCTTTAGCGGGCGTTTATCGTGCCCGCATCGTGAACAAAGCCGCGGAGTTGACCGTGTACAATTTAAGATTTGACTAAATATTTTAGTCACTGTTTGTTTATAGTACGGCGTAGCAAATGATACCGTTACACCAAAGCATAATAACCCATGGAATAACCCTTGCCAACTAACAAATGAAGATGTGATATGATCTGAGCTTAATGTCATGGGGTTATCCGCGCCCGAATCTGCCGTGTGGTAGATCATGGACAAGGGGCGAGGCGAGGCGAGCATTGAAAGTTAGTCTCCACCAGGTGCACTGATCCCAGGTTCAGCTGAATGTTGTTGAGGATCATGACCTTGAACCGGGTACGATGATATTGCCTGAGGATACATGAAAGAAAGAACATGGCTGGGGCCAAAGTGTGTTTTGGTGAGAGTCTCTCAAGTATAAAGACCCAACTATCCTCCCTCTCAATCTCAAATTCCTCACCAACAATCAACACCATCTCTCAACAGCATCCTCCAACACTTCAAACACTTTCACTCCCAAAAAACCAACTCTTTCAACTCCATTCAAAATGCAGTTCTCTACCTTCACCGCTGTCTTCGCCATGGCCGCCGCTGCCATTGCTGCTCCCACTGAGATCGAGGCTCGCACCGATGGTGGCCACAACAACGTCTGCTCTACCCAGAACAACCAGGTCTGCTGTAAAGGTCTCCTGAACTGCGCTGTTCAGGTCCTCGGCGCCGGCTGCTCTGGAGGTA
This sequence comes from Fusarium sporotrichioides, assembly GCA_019054645.1. NCBI lineage: Eukaryota > Fungi > Ascomycota > Sordariomycetes > Hypocreales > Nectriaceae > Fusarium > Fusarium sporotrichioides. The sequence continues at coordinate 7,705,744 of JAHKNS010000003.1, forward strand.
ACTCTTACTGCTGCAAGACTGACGCCCCTGTTGTAAGTTTCACTCTCACAGTATTCAACCGACTGGTTTCTAACATTTTCAGGGTGCTCTCATCAACGTTGCTCTCCTCAACTGTGTCAAGCTCCTCTAGAGGACCAGTTGCATAAGCAGCTCTCAAATTTCTCCATGATTGCTAGGATGTGCAGGATGGGTTGATTGGTTGGATAATGGGAGCATGGTGTGGAGGATACTGACGGGGAAGGCCATTGCTAGCTACTCCGTGCCAATAGGGTGTTCACTTCTATTACAACTTGGTTCGAATTATATATACTAGTACTTTTAAACCATGTGCCTCGTGAAATGATATTGCACTTACAACATTTGGTGAATGTCTGTTGTAATCCCATCGGACATCTCGGCTCATATTTAGCCTGCATATGCTTGTCTCATCTCTCTATCAGCTTCAGATGAACACAGTCATCAACAGTTCCTCCCGTTCAAACTAAGACATTTGTCGGCAATTCAAGCCTTAATTGTTTGGGACACCAAGCGCCGGATGTCTCGGCCCTAAACATATACCATCCTTGCTCAAGTATAATGCATCCATCAATATTATTAAACTTTCATCAAACTACAATAGCAAATGCCCATTCTGAAAGCTAGTTAAATCATACCCATGCTCGAACAAATCATTCCACGCTGTATCAATGCTCGGTGTAGGATACTCCGGTCTTACCGGATTCTGGCTCTTTACACCAAACCAGGACATAAACTCTGTATCAATATCGGCCTCGGCATATGAGCTGTTATCAAAAACAGCCAGCGTCGCATTTCCCAGCCTCCGAATAATCTGCATACTTCGTTCTCCGACTGTCTTGCCGTGGGATATTTTGCACAAGAGTCTCACACATGTCTCAATATTAGACTCAACCACCTCCCGTGTCAATTCGTGGCGGACAACAGAGCTAGCCCGGATGGAATACAACATCGTGACAGCCGCCAAAAACAAAGAATCCAGGGCCACAAATGTGTAGATGATCTTGTTCTTGGCGTACAGCGCGTTGTAGCAACTAATCAGACTAATGGATGAATCAGCGCAAAGCCGAATCGCATCGGCGCTGCTCACGGGAGAAGCGTGTGACGGACGGTGAAGATTAATGACAGCTTGGTGGTACGCAATCTGAAACCACTCAGGTGTCTGATACATTGACAGCGGAGCGAGATATCTCGGGGCGGACAGCAGCCACGCGTTAAGGCGGGTATAGTGCTGCTGGCGGATGGCGTCGAGGTTGGCACTTTCCAAGTTTGCACCTCCAGCTGAATGAAGAGCCGAATAAATTCCTCCGTTGATCTGGCGAAGTTCCACGATGTGACGGAAGGCTGACATGTCTCGGACATCCGGGAGGATATTAGGAATAGCGCGGTCTGGCGGACCGGCAAGTTGTTCATCTGTCAGAACAAGAGGGAGGGGGATAGTTATGTCTGCATCTTGGATTCCGAGTGGTCGACCCAGAGATATGGATACGCTTCGATCCATCGTATAAAGGCTCCAGAACAGTCTCTTTCGCATTTCTGCGTCTAAAAGAGATTTCTGTGACAGACTCTCCTCTCTGTGCATCTCGATGCCTACTGCAAGCCTCAAAGCCATACCAACGGTGTACCACAGATTGACAGACTGTGGTTCATTACTTCCAAACAGACATAGCAGAGAAAGACATCGTATGCAATCGATATCCTCGGCTGCCAGAACACTATCAAGATCCCTCACCGCCGCTTCAAAGAAGTATTCGTGAGAAACAGGTGCATCAGAACTGATACGCGCCTTTTCCGAAGCTCCTATCGCGAGAACCATATGTACTTCAAACGCAGATAACTTGCTTCGTACCTGTCCGTTACAGTAAGGGATGTAGTGCTGTTCCATAAAGGTTGGCCGATGGATAACGGGATACTGCGGCCATCGACGGTCGAAAAACACGTCTATCAGTCCAATGCCATCGCGGTGGAGGTTGAACGTGTTCGATGTGGCAGTCGGAGGTGTGTCGCTAGCAGAAAGTCCATTCCATAGCTGCCAAGGGCCACTCCTGAAACCAGTCTCGGAAGCTCCATTGGTATTCGCTCCTCGAAAGGTGGGAAGAAGCATTCGTCCAACGTAGCCTCTCTCAAGACTTGCCACTGATCCATCCGGTTCTGGTCGCTCGAAAGGGCGCAACTGCATGTTGTCCTGGGATAATGCTTCTGAAGGAAGTCTCGATTGCATCGTCAACCGGGTTTGTAGTTCATTGACGCGATCTTTCAGACGCTCTACTTGACCTCTCAGATGGTCACACTCACACTCCCTGTCTTGTCTGACAACGAGGCGATCTGAAGGTACACAGGAGACATTGGCAGCAGCACAAGCTCCACAAACAGGATGTATGCCGTCGCACTATACATTAGTATGTTAGCTGTTGTTCACCCTTCCACAGCGTTGATGCATGATACATACCTTTTGTTTCCTGCGGCGACATCTTTGGCAGGCGGCGGATATCCTCTTTAGCCCATGCCGTGGTGATTTTATCCTGTCGATGGTGCCGTCTCTTTCGGAATGCGTGTCGTATCCTGTTGATATGGTCTCAAAGACCGCGGGAAGTTCTCCATCGTCTGTGGCCGACATTTTCTAGGGTCGAAGGTGCTTTGCATAAAAACCGGCGCGGACTTAGTGGCTGATGAAAATATAAGATCAGCTTTGGTGAGTATATAGCCTAAGAGCGTGCTGGTGTTTTCGTCTGATCTGCGTCAAGTGCCTGCTCTCTTGCGACCCGCCTCGGTTGATGATATGAGTACAAATTGAATCAAGACGGGAGTTGAGAAACAAATTATGCGTAATGATCCACTATCGATAAGCCCACTAATCTCCGATCTAATGCCGGCGTTACCGAGGTGGGTCTATTCGGTCCTTACCTAAAGAGAAGCAGAGAGAATGAGTACCTATTAATGAGGAATATGTGAACCCAAGAGGATAGATATTGGGATACTATGGCTAGATACCTAGATGAGTTCAATAAAATGGGAGTGCTTATTTTCTAAGTGTAAAATTCAATCTAAATACTCATTTATCAGCCTACTAAAATCATGTTGCGGATCCAGTGTTAGCAAGTTTACATACTGTTTTGTTCACTCGCGCATCAGAATTCAACAACACCTTGCTCTAGAGGCCAAAGACAAGCCAGCTACCGCAGAATATTTACAGGATCGCAAGAATATATTTCTCAAATAATTATAGAGCGGATTGAATGAACTTCAGTACCTCTTGATATTCATAAATATCTATCAGCTGTTGACAAACAGCATCTACAGGGTATGCTAGCTAGTATGACACTATTAATAGCATCGTGTTAGGAAGGGAAATGTGATACTTGAAATTGTACAGAATAAACTGAAAAAATATGACTTACTAAATAATAGTAAAATATCGACATCTGAATCTAAATCAAAGTATTTGCAAAACCATACTGCAATTCCTTAGTAAAAGATAACCAACCAATAGCGGACCTCTCGGTATCAGTCAGCAAGTCTCAACAAGGATTCCTCTTTAGTGCTCAGCAGCTATCAGTAACCACTGTACCACAGATCCTCCAGCGGTACTTCTACTTCTACCCCGCAAACTGAACCCCTACAAGCTAGTCTCGGAAGCGAAGCAATCTTATCAACTTCCATTCCCCATCGGAAATTCCATCGGAATTCATCTTGTCTTATCTATCTTTACTTTCCTCTCCCTTCTCAACCACATACTGAATCGCCTCACTCTGCAATGCCACGACCAATCGTCCCAGCTCATCAACGACAAAGAGCAGCAGAAGCTTGTAATCTCTGCCGCGAAACAAAAAAGCGATGTAGTGGCTCTGCGCCTTGTACTCAATGCGTGAGGCGAGGGTTGGAGTCGCAGTGTTTTATCACCTATGCGCCAAGAGGATCAAGAACCAGAGCAAGGGCAGAGAGAGCTGCGGCTATCAATTCAGTCGCGAGTACAGGTCGAACGAGTTCAGTATCAAACCAGAGCGTGCAGCAGAATTTGGAGACGGAGGAAAATTACAGACCGCTTTCACCATCTCATTCACAACAAGATGATGACAGGGATAGCCAGGCTGATGCATCTTCTGCTACAAATCCACCACGGATGCTCTTGAATTCGCGTGGTGAGAGAGGTAAGACTTACAATTCAGTCGACTGGCAATTGCTTATTTAATATCAGTATACATTGGTGGTGCTGCATCTATATCGTTTTTGCAAATTGTTCGCAATCTCGTTTCTCAACAAATCGGACCTTCAGCTTTTTCACACAATGAGAAGAGCGATACCATGCTTGAGATTGAATCACCAACTGCCACGACACACGATAATGAGATTAATGCAGAATTGACTCAAGCACAAAAGACGCAATACTTACACGCTTACTATGCAGTGGTATGTCAGCGAAATCATCCTCATCAACAATACTAACACCACCAGACCGAAGCGTTGATCCATATCTTTGACACATCCGAACTCGAAGCACACCTTTTGAGCCCATCACCAGATTCACCTTCTTATCTGATGTCACCTCTCAAGCAAGCCTCTCTCGATCTAGTAATTGCAATCGGCGCACAATGTGAATCTCTCTCCAGCTCCAGAACAATAGGCCAAGCCTACTTCCGCAAAGCCCGCAGCCAAGCCTTTGTAGGCTTTCTCGAGGATCCAGACCTCGACATGGTCCGCACATTCATCCTCATGGCATTTTATATGCTCGGTGAGTGTCGAAGAAACGCAGCGTTCATGTACCTTGGTGTAGCTGCCAAAGCGGCTCTTGCGCTGGGGCTACATAGTCGGGAATCGTATGGCCAGAAGCCAGACTCGGCAGATCAAGCAAAGTAAGTAACTATGGCACTAGAGATGGAAGTCCGGCTGACGGTCAGACTACGTGTTTGGATGAGCGTATGCATCCTTGATAAACTCGTCAACTCTCTTCTCGGCCGCCCATCCGCCTCAGCCCAGATCCGATCGGATAGCAAACTCGACGACGTCGCACAACCAGGAGATCGGATAACCGAATGCTTAATGGCCGCAAATAAGGTATCCTCCATAATAAACGACATAACCGACACGCTATACGATCAAAAGAAAGTCACAATCCCAATAGTGGAACAGTTCCTCCAAGACATAGAGCGCTGGAAACGAGACCTCCCTGCATCGGTCAAAATACCCACAGATGCATCTGGACAGCATGGAACTATTGCCAAAGTGCATGTCTCATGTTTGTACTACTTGGCCGTCATGTTGGTTTCAAGGCCTTTCTTGGTATCGACTCTAACAGCAAAGCCTCTTGCCAAGGGAGCACATTCACAGTTGGCGGCAGCTTGTCTTGATGCTGCTATGTATTTGTCACAAACATGCGTCGAGGCACTAAACGCTGGTATGCTTCAGGGAAATATGTGTATCATGAAGTAGGTACCCTTCTATCGATGCGTTGTTCTTACTAACGCGCACACACAGGGCTCTTGTCTTTGCCTCAGGATTAATACTCGGCCTCGAGATATTCGCAAAGTATCCTGTCGAATCAGATATAAACGCCGCGTTCCAGGGCGCAAAACAAGTCTTGAAGCACTTGTCAACTCAAAGTCCCCAAGCAGCACACTACCTCGATATTCTCACAACCCTTTCGGGTGCTATTGACAAACGTCGCTCGTCGGAATCATCCACCGGTAGAAGTCGATACGTGTCAAAGCTTTTCAGTTTGGATGCACCTGCGAGTTCACAAGATGAACATATGTTGGATGATATGTTTCCGTTCACGGATGTTCAAGCTGGAGTGACTGATGATGCGATGCAGGATTGGGTCTTTCAAGAGCCAGAGAGTGGTGATTTTAGTTTGGATTGGGAGAGTTTGAACGTTTCTTTGTGGGATACCTATCCATTCCTGTCATGATAATTTAGCGGCCTATGTATTTCGATTGTATTATCAACTCAATATTTTCATTATCACTGAATGTTAGTTATTGTAGTATCCGCTGCTATAAACTGAGACCATTTATTTCCCCACACCAGTCGTTATCCCGCCCCAGTAATCTATACAGCCCACTATAATTCTAATTCTTACAGTGGGTAAACTACCTAGCGACTGTAGCACTGTAAGTCAGTCATTTGGTGGTGCATTACCCGACGCTAGCGGATAACAGTCCACATCCGCAAAGTCCACTTCCGTTATCTCTCACAACTTTACTTCCGAACTTCCGTGTCTCAACAGCCGCAAGCGGTTGATGATGTTGATAGTGGTTGCGAGGCGGATATGCACTGGATGGGTAGTGATTATACTTAGATAACGGTCAATCGCGAGAAGCTAAATAGTGATGGTTGCTCAGCTCGAGATATCAAGTCATAACTCATCAATACATCAATCAACTCATTAATACACCCAATCTCCATCTCAAGACTTGATCAAGACTATCTATCCCCAGTCTATACTTTCCCTTCAATTTATACAACAAGTCATCATGATCAAGGACACACCCACAATGCCAAACTGGAAACACCTTTCAGTAGCCGTCGTTGGAGGCGGCATTGGCGGCATGTCCGTCGCTATCGCCCTCCGCCGCGCAGGTCACTCAGTCACAATCTACGAACGCTCCGACTTTGCAGGTGAAGTCGGTGCATCCGTGTCTTGCGCTGCAAACGGAACCCGCTGGCTTCACGAGTGGGACGTCGACGTTGCAAAGGGCGATCCTGTCGTTCTCAAGAAGCTCATCAACCGCGACTGGAAGACTGGAGAACCCGTCAGTGTCTATGATTTGGACGACTATGAGAAGCGCTGGGGTTTCGTGTACAACATGTTCCATCGCCAGTACATGCACGCGATGCTCAAGGATACTGCCATGAGCGAGGACGGAGAGGGTGAGCCTGTGAAGCTCTTGGTTAAGCACAAGTGCTCATCAATCGATATTCCCAACGGCACGATTACCTTTGAAAACGGAGTTACCGCCAAGCATGACTTGATTGTTGGTGCTGATGGTATCGGTTCTGTCGTGCGAGGAATCTTGGGTATTCACCCCGAGAAGAAGCCTTCTGACCAGAGCTGTCTTCACTGCAACGTCACAACCGAAGAGGCTGTCAAGGCCGGTCTTGTTGATTACTCTCAAAACAGCGCTCTTGAGTACTGGGGCGGCCAAGAAGGCAAGTGGGATAAGATTGTCTTGTCTCCTTGCAACGGTGGCAAGCTTCTCTCATACTACTGCTTCTTCCCCCGAGAGCAGGGCGATTACACCACACAAGCATGGGGCTCCGACAGTCTTCCCGTTGAGGACCTCCTAAAACCCTACCCTCAGCTCGATAGCCAAGTTCTCGGCCATCTCGCTATCGGAAAGGAGATCCAGCCTTGGAGACTCTGGGTTCACCAGCCTTATCCTTATATCCACAAGGGCAATGTCTGTCTCTTGGGTGATGCAGGTCACCCCATGATGCCTCACCAGTCTCAAGGTGCATGCATGGCTATTGAAGATGCCGCAGCTATTGGCATTCTCTTCAGCAAGCGATACTTTAACGGAGACATTGCCCAATCACTTTCAGTTTATGAAAAGGTCCGTCTACCACGTGCTACACGTGTTCAGGCTGCTGCTGCCAAGGCTGCATACAACATTAATGAGAGAATTGGATTCTCAGTGAACAAGGATGTTTCGACATACAAGGTTGAGAATGAGAAGGAAGTTTTGACTATTGAGGAGATGAACACGTAAGTTCCCACCGCCCTAATACGAGAGAAACTTGTACTAACCTTTGTAGATATGATATGTATAAGGATATTGAGGAGAAGCTGGCCAAGCAGAAGGGTGATAAGTATGATGGGTTCATCAACGGTTTGCCTGTGGGCTTAGTGCTGCCAAATGGTGTTACTATTGGGGCATAAATAAGTGTTTATTGTTTGATTTGGCGTGATATCCGTTTGCTATTTTTAATACAAAAATGTTCCACAGTTTAATATAGTTACTGAATCTTTCTTCTGTCATTGTCTCAATCCGTAGTGTTTTATCTTGTCACTCCATTATCCGTTGTCTCTTATTTCGTGGTATATATTATAGGCCTGCAGCACATAATGCAATACTCAAGATTTATTACTACTAAATCACGACTGTAGGAAGTATAGGAATGCTTTTCTGTGATCTAATAACAACTTGATCATCAGATAGAAATGTTTATATATTCTACACCTCCTCCAAGAAACTGCTTAGACTACTAGATTTATCTGTATAGGAAACTGAGTTATCAAAAAAATGAAATGAGCTTTATTCTATTGATAATATATCTAGTTCTTATCTTTCTACTTTTTATAAGCCGCTGCAGCACCAGTATCCTGTAGAAATTAGCATTGTCTTATCAAAAAGTCTCCGTCTATAAACTCACCAGATAAACCTGATAAAACTTGAGCCGATAGTTTCCGTCGTTAGCTTTTTCCAATTGCATCCTCCCCGCCCACTCAATTTCGGCCGAAGCACCATTCTTCAGCTCCAAAGCCACTATTCCATTCAGCATGACCTCATCTGAGCCTGAGCCGAAAGAGAACACTTTATCGAGAGAGTGTTTACGCGATGAGACGGCATCCCACATTCCTTCTCTCAGAGTTGTGATTTCTTCCAAGCATTAGTAGTTGACGGATGTACCGGAGAGGGAGAATTACCTGCGTGGCCTGAAGCTTTCTTTGAAGCGACTACAAATGTCGCATCAGGCGTAAACATGTCGACATACTTTTTGGTCTCGCCGGGAGTGTCGGAAACACTATAGAAGGACTTGATGAATTGGATAATGTGCGGTTGAACCGACTCATCCGAGGGAGCTTGAATTGAGTATTGCTGGTCCATATTGACGATATCTGAATGTGGTTGTGTTGTTGATGCGAATTCTGTTGGACAAAGATAGATACTGTCCTAGATTCTGTGACATTCATCCAACCCTGCTTCCGACATCCGATAGCAGCTTCGGATGTCGATAGTGGGGGGCTGGGAGTTCCGAGACACTACGGTACGTTCCTGTTCACTGCATCCACTAACCCTACAGTGCTATAATGCCGATCATACCCCAGATTAAACCATCGGTCCGCGCGGAATGTTTTAAGATTCAGGGCGTTGGTGCTTTATCCGCCAGGTATCTTTGCGGGGGTGCATTACCCGTGGATAACTTAGTATTACAAACAGAGTAGTTTGTGATATATCAATGTATAGTTGAGTGACAATATATAGCACCTTATTCCTCAGTCAAATTAAGAACTCTCATCTGAACAACACACAACATAAAACACTTACACTTCAACTATCACCCAAGATGTACGGAAAAGTAGCCCTCGAAGAAGCGTTTAACCTCCCTCGATTCGAGGAGAAGATTAGATGGTGGGCAGGTCTCTTCGCTGTCGACCCTGACAAGCACACCAAGGAGATGGTCGATATCACAAACCAGCGCATCAAGTACATGGACGAGCATGGCGTTGGCTACACACTTCTCTCGTATACTGCTCCTGGTGTTCAAGATATCTGGGACCCCAAAGAGGCTCAGGCTCTGGCAGTCGAGGTCAATGATTATGTCGCAGAGGCTATCAAGCCCCACCCTGATCGATTTGGTGCAATGGCGTAAGTTTACCTCTCGATTTATCAGTGCAAGAGCAATCACTAACTGAAGCAGGACTCTGTCTATGCACGACCCTCAAGAGGCCGCTGATGAACTACGAAGAGTGGTTACAAAGTACGGCTTCAAGGGTGCTCTCGTCAACGACACCCAAAGGGCTGGTGCAGATGGCGATGATATGATCTTCTACGACGGCCCAGAGTGGGATGTTTTCTGGTCAACAGTTACAGATCTCGACGTTCCATTTTATCTTCACCCCCGAAACCCAACAGGCTCTATTCACGAGAAGCTTTGGGCAAAGCGAAGCTGGCTCATTGGACCTCCTCTGAGCTTTGCCCACGGTGTAAGCCTTCACGCCTTGGGAATGGTCACAAACGGTGTTTTCGACAGACACCCCAAGCTGCAAATTATTCTGGGTCACTTGGGAGAGCATATCCCATTTGATATGTGGCGAATCAACCATTGGTTCGAGGACGTAAAGAAGCCCCTGGGTCTGTCATGCAAGTTGACCATCCGGGAGTACTTTGCACGCAACCTGTGGATCACCACCAGTGGACACTTTTCTACATCAACACTTCAGTTCTGTCTGGGAGAAGTCGGAGCAGACCGAATTCTGTTCTCTATTGATTATCCTTTTGAGTCATTCAAGGATGCCTGTACATGGTACGATGGCTTGGCGATTAATGATGTTGATAAGAGAAAGATTGGAAAGGATAATGCAAAGAAGCTGTTTAAGCTTCCTCAGTTTTACCAGAGCGAGGATTAGGGACGATAGCTTTTATAAATCATAAAATATTTTAGTTTCATTCAAGTTTGGTGGCGAGTTTGCAATCAATCCACAGGGCCCTCAGAGATGCGGTAATAAGCGACATCATTCTTTCCTTCTATATTTATCTTTTAGCAGCGTCTAGAACCCAATATTGTCTGTTCAGCTGTATTTATTCATCATTTGTACAGGGGTCCTGTATTTAAGCGAGAGCGTTTCCACTTGCCAACGAGTTTTTATTGCCTGGTAATATCCCTGCTAAGCTTATACATGGATCTCTCTACCAGGATACTGAGGTCTAGATGTCGCAGGATCAACTAGCTCGACGATCTATTGATTTTATCTTCTGAGTTGGGGCGGCAATTTACGGTGAATTTTATACTCTTACTGATATTTAGGGTCTTCTTCTCCTTCTCCTATGCTTCGTCCCTTTCACCACTGTTCCTATCTCCGGTGATCGTGAAAATGGTTGCTTTCAAGTCTGCTTTGCTCCTTCTTGCCCTGGGCACTGAGGCCCTGGCTTCTTCTCCAAGTGTTGTTTGCCAGAGCAAACTTGGACCTCAGAGTATCCCTTCGAATAAAATTCCTCGGGCCACTACCACCATTCACAACAAAGTCACGGTCCAGAAGAAAGTTATCCGCAAGGTCAACGTTGTGGTCATTCCTAGGCCTATCACTACTACTTCCACCGAGGTGAAGACGATTACCGACACAACACAGGCTGATCCTGATGTCGAGACTGCCATTGAGACCAAGACAGGTGGGATCATCTGCTCTCAAACGTCAAGCATCCAATTCTAATATTCTTGGTATAGATACGACGACGACCAACCAAGTTCGACTCCATACTACGACCTCCACTTCAATATCATCTACAACGACCACAAAGTATACCACGAGTACTGTCACAGCCCCAGCCGGCTTCATCCCCGCCAAAGGCGGAGACTGGCAGGCTAAGATCAAGGCAAGAGACCTTCTTGGAGCAAGAGCTGCACCTGGTGATCTCATGGACGGGCTTCCGTCTGGCCCCGAATATGTCCAGCGTGTCGACTGTATTAAGAACATCCCAACCACATCCATCAAAGTTACCACCGTCACAGTCCAAGGAACCCGCGTTACTGCCAAGCCCAAAACTAAGACCAAGGTCATTACATCATTTTCGACTACAATTGAGACTCAGTATCCCCCCAAAGTGACTGAGACTTCATTTGAAACTACTATTTCTACTGTCACTGAATATGACGACCGCACCGAGACTGGCACCGCAACTGAAGTCGGTAAGTGTAGACCTTAAGTCATTCGCAAGCATGTACTAACAGATAACACTAGTGACTGTGGAGAGCGTTATACCAGCTGATCCATACTACGAAGCTTGCGGCGACAACAATATGCTGAGGACGGCCAATGGCGGCAACAGAATTGTATCCGCGACCCGGAATCTGAATTGTGTCGGCTTTCCAACCAGCGGCCCTAAGAACGCTTATGAGTGCTGTGTTCAGTGCCAGAAGTCGTCCACTTGCTTGATCACCATTTGGCGGGAGGATAGCTCGTCCTGCCTCCTTTACAGCCCTTCACCTTCACCGGGTGTCTGTAGCAGCAACGTGAACCAACTATTAACATTTACTTATGTTACCAAAGCCGACGCCACAACTGGCAATACTTACAGTAATGGTCCTTGTGGCAAGGTAGGCAATGGAGGCAACCGTACCTAGTTGATAGATGATAGACTAGCAATTATTCAAGTTTATAAGATTGGGATAAGTAGCAGCAGAAAGGTTCATATTAGACTGCGCCTGACCTATTCAAGCCTAGCTTTGAGTTGGAGTTAAGTCGTTGGTGCTTATCCCAGCTCAGCTCAGCACAGCCATGTTTCTCTAGAGAGGGTACCTTGCAGATCTAGATCTCGTAATCAATACATGTATACTCACTTCGTGTCTTGGCAAGGATAGTTGCTTCTTCTTTGTATTTGAAATGGGGATAGTGATTCGCAACGCCGCTGTGCATAAGCTCCAAGCTTCGTGATGCAAGGTACATGTTATCTTCAAGACATGCAACTTTAGCTATACCACCACTGGGTCTGTAAGATGTGATTAACCTAAACTGTATGCATGAGAACCTGTATTTATAAGTGGCGTTTTCTTAGCAAAGAATTGGCTCGTATCGATGGTTCAACTGTTATGTACAGTTGGCCGTCCTGACAGGGTTACCGATATATCCCATTGGCTTAGAAAGTAGCTGTATACAATGTCGGTTTCACTGAAATGTGACAGCCGGTGGCCAAAGCCACATCGTTCGATATGTGCCAGGTTTACTGAACTATCAGCTGGATAGATGTATGATGCCATTGAAATTGGACCCCCTGGACATCGCGCAAGAGTGGGTGGTGCGGTTAAAAAGGACTAGCGCGGGCGTCTTCGCCTCAGCTGAGTAGGATAGAGTCACATATTGTGACTATTTGCCCCGTTGTTCCCTCATATTCAAGGGCGCAATAAATCAAACAAAACGCCAGTAGCTGGTATCAGGTACTCAGTGTACCTTGGGTCTTGGAACTTTGCAATTAAAGCACACGGTGTTGCCATGTCTGAGCGTAGGTAGAGTAGAACCCTTGGAGTCGTCGCGATCCATCATATAGAAACAGTAGGCTCATATGGTGGCAATCTCCATGATGCTCTGATGCAAAGAACAGACTCTTGCTTGCTAATCCATGATGTTGATTTATTTATTGGAGACGTTGAATTGGCTCATCGCGTCAATGCTACGATCACTCTTCCTGGTTATGTCTTGACGTTATACTAGCAATACACTGTAGGAGGCCATTGTCCGATCTCATATAACATGGATCGCATTAATCGTCTCTGAGTACTTGAATACATGTATATGCCGGGTTAAGGAACTTTCACAAATCGGGATTGGAACCATTCCGTATCGCATGAAGAAGAGATAGGTTCGCATTGGCATGTATCATTACTTTGCCCCTGTCTGGATCATTGAGTTCAAGGATTATCAGGGGCGAGTTTGGATATTGTTGCTCAATTGAGAAGTTGGATGATCCTCATCAGGCTTTTCGATTGAAGAATGTGATGACTCTCTGCAGGCTGGCTGAAGGAAAGATTGGGACAAGTCTGTGATGATAGAGTGAATCAACAATGTGATATTACTTTAGGGGCTGGCTGAAGCTTGGAAATGTGAAGTTCCAAGGTGTTCCACTGAAACATTGATGTGATAGCACTTAGGAGGCTGGCTGGAACTCCCAAACTGGAACAACACCTTCTGAATTTGGAAATGATGGTAGAGGCTCTGGGCCATCCAGGCTCGAATAGGATCCTGCCTTTGAGTATCTGGCAGAATGCTTCTCTCTTAACCGAGACCCTCTGACGCCTGAGTTGTTGAGTATAAGAATGTCTGTCTTCCCCTGGAATAAGAATCCATCACAGCAACCTTCAACGTCAACCTCCGACAAATATTCTCAACAACACTACACAAATCTTCTCATTTTTTTAATCTTTGAACATGTCTTCAACTTCTTCAAAGCCAGGTCGTGCCGCAGTCTGGAAGCTCGTTCCTCCAACCACCAACCACCCTGCTGAATCCACCATCATTCCCGATGATGGAAGTAAGGGTGACTCGGAGTCCATCATTGGAGAAGACCAGCGTGCTCTGGTAGACTTTAGTGACTTCCTCGAAGGGGGCAAGTACCGCTGTAAGTGACAACTAAACCGTCTTCTCCTATCAGAAAACAACTGACATATTTTTAATCCGTTAGCCATTGTCAAGATCCAAGCCAGATTCGAAGGCAAGGGTAAGCCAGTCTGGATGATGGGTACTGGCTGGCTCATTCGCCCCGACGTTCTCGTCACCGCTGGTCATGTAGTCTACGACTGGGGACGTCGGTATGGAGCGGCGAGCCAGATCAGGTGCTTCATCGGATACAACGGTCGTGCTTCTCTCCAAACTGCCCAAGTTCAGGCTCGGTATGGTGTCAAGGTCATCTCTACCGAAGAATGGCTCCAGGACGCCGGCAACCGTACCCGTGATCTTGCCTTTATTCAGGTCGACAGAGCCTTTACTGGGAATCTGAGGACCTTTAACTATGTCAACACTCCCCCTTCTGGCCACAAGACCCTTCTAGGTGTCGTCGGGTACCCTGGAGACAAGAGTCTCAAGGACCCGGAGACTGGCGATGAAGAGAAGGGTGCTCAAATGTATGAGGAGTATGCCAAGAACGACTACGACATTGGAGAAAGCGCTCGTCATATGGTTGAGTATCAGATCTCAACATTTGGAGGTAAGATAAATAGCTATATGTTCTGGGAGACTTCAAGACTCATACTAATACTCTTCAGGGCAATCTGGTGCCCCAATCCTTCGAAGGGCGAACGGACAGTTGGTCTCTATTGGAACTCACTGTTATGGCGGTGGTGGTACTGATAGCAACTCGGGCAATGCCATTGGAGGTCCTTACGGAAACGACTACGAAGCCTTTGTTCGTTTGTTCAGCATTCCTTCTACCTTTGGAGATATCGGATCCGTCCGAGTTGTCGAGACCAAAGCTCAGACTGTAACCATTCAGCCTGCTATTAACAAGCCAGTCTCGTACCCTACTGTAAGTTCATCCTTCTTTACCTTTGGTGTTACCACTAATCTGATTTTTCAGAACGGCGTGAACGGACGAAGCACTCAGAACAAGACCATCAAACCCCAGTACTCTGAATCTGACGAAGAGGGCTTTCTGGATGTTTTCAAGACTATTGCCAATGTCGGCTCCAAGATCATCCCTCTCGCTTCTCCTTTCCTGGGTCCTGTTGGTGGAATCCTTGGCCCGGCTGTTGGAGGTCTGTTGGGATCACTTGCAGAGAGCGAACTTTCCGACAATCCCGACATCAAGACCGAAGGCACTGCAGAGCGTGCCTTGCTCGCAGAGGCCGCCCTTCAAGCTATACTTGCATCTGAGCATACCGAGGGACTCAATGAGGTGGTCGGCAAGATGCAGCGCATTTGGAAAGTTGATGCACCAAAGGTTGACTACCTCGCCCCAGTGGTAGCCCCGATCGTCGCCGAGTGTGGCCAGTCGTTCATCCGTGAGCGTCAGCACCCCGTACAGGGCCGCACTGTCAAGAACTCTATCAGCCAGTCTCGTCGAAGTCTTGGAATCGACATGTCAGAGAGCACTTTCGGAGGCGAGGAGGCTGCTTTCGTCCAAGGCCTCATGGGCCCGACACGTCAAGTGGCAGGAGAAGAGGGTATGTTTGACTGGCTTGGTCCCGTTCTCAAGCAGGGAGCCGTCCTTGCCAAGCCCCTCGTGTCTCAAGCCGCATCAGCCGCTCTCTCAGGCCTTGGTGGTCTCATCAAGAAGTCACTGGGAGCTGAGTCCACTATCGCGGATGTTTCCCCTGAGCACGAGGAAGCCACCAAGATCCTGCTCAAGCGTGCTGTAATGGCCGACACAGCTCTCCAAGCCTTGATGACTCTCCCTTCTCATAAATTGGAGCAGCTCAAGCCCATCAACCCTGAGACTGGCGAGGCGGAAGGCATTTTCGATTTCATCAAGGACACAGTCCAGAAGCTTGGGCCCATCGCTCTCGATACAGCCAAACAAGCCGCCAAGACATACCTGCCTCGCCTGATTGACTCTGCAACCCAGAAAGTATCCTCCAGACTTGGCCTTCCAACCGAGTCATCAGGTCCGACTCGCACTTTGTCAAAGAAGCCTTCCCTGATGGATACCCTCAACGGCAAAAACAACGCAATCAAGGTGAGACATGTTTCCCATTCGGCTGATGGTCTTGCCATAATCGATATCACCCCCATGATTCGCCATCGTGAGGAGACCTGGGTGCCATCTGAAGAGTGGCAGAAATGCTGGGATGATAACGATGATGGTCCTGTCCTGATGAAGCAGCCGCCGCCTGATCTTTAGAACCGTTCGCTAACATGGAACAGAATAACGAGGAAGGATTTGGTTTCAGCTTTGGTCCGCTTTCGGTTTCATTTTGATCCATGATCGATGGTGGTAGCTGTGAGGAGGTTAATGTTTTGAATATTCCCCTGTTGGATTTGTCTTCATGGTGTTCTTATCTGAGCAAGTCGCTGGGGTTTTGTTTCGTTCGACGATTTTCCCCAACCGACTTGATTATTGATAATTTAGTTTGATTAGGGTTGCCTTTCATAATCAAGTACATTTACTCCACGCACGCACAGCTTTATGCTTCATTTATCAATTATTGCTGGTATATGAACGGGACATTTAATCGCTTCGTGTACTCTAAGAAACCAAACCCAACTCCGTCGTGTATCAATAATATACTAATGTTCGAGACCTCCGTGAATCTTTTTTCATGACCTTTCATCTCTGGTCTCCATCATATCATTCGGCAACAGAGCCGTAGTAATCACGCAGCCCAACATAACACCACCAGCCAAATAAAGCACGCTGTTGATATCTCCCTGTCCATTGTCTCCAGAAGTTCGACCGTATAAATGCTGGGCGATCAATGGACTCACAATACCAAACAACCTTCCCCAGAATCCTGCAAGACCACAGGCAGTGCCACGGATAGGAGCAGGGAAGGCTTCAGGTGTCCATCCATACAGGACAGCGTTGAACATGGATTGGAAGAAATACTCCATGGTGAAGAGCCCCTCGTTCTTGGCTCGAGTATCCACTGTCGAAAATAGGATGATGGAGATGCCCATTAGAGCAGATGACAAAACCATTGTCCATTTTCGGCCGATGGATGGGACAAGATACAAGGTTGCACCGAGAAGAACTCCTACGATACCCGGGGCGTAGGTATAGATGTAGGCCGCGTATGTTGACTTCAGACTGACCAATACAGCGCCGTTTTTGAGAGCGAGAATACTGGGGAGATAGAAACCTGGGAAAGCTAAGTTAGTGAAAGGTCTTGGGATGGACAGATTAACTTACCAGCAACAGTGAAACCCCAGTAGTCCATGATATAGGTCAGCCACACCAGAATTGTCAATCTAGTCATCTTGGCCGAGGAGAACAGCATCTTGTACCGATACAACTCCAGTTTCACCTTCTTAGACCACTTCAAGTTAAGCTGCTTCTTGCCAGCTCCAAGAGCAGGAGTTTCGCTGTCACCACTTCCAAGAGAGCTCTCCTCACCCTGAAGTGACTCGAACATCTCAAGAGTAAGACCACACTCCTTCTTGTTAATATCAGCCATGTGCTGCAGTGTGTTGAGAGCCTCTTCGTCACGGCCACGGTAGACGAGATATTTTGGTGTCTCATGGAAGTTGAAGACAAAGAAGCGAAGAATAAAGATGAGGAGGGTAATTCCACCAATCGTGAAGAGAAGGTATCTCCAGCCCATGTTGTCGCCACGAGAACAGCATCTCTCGCCGGCTGATGCATTATTGCACGATATAAGAGCGTCTGGTTCAGAGAAGTTCGGTGAGCAAGCGTAGACGGGGATGAAGCCAAAGGCAATGGCACTGCATATGACAACTCCGATGGGTTGAAAGACGGACAAACAAGCCAGGAGGAACCGTTTGTTCTATAATTGTCAGCAGAGAATTACAATTGAGAAAATGACATACCTGAGGAATAAACTCGAGAGTGATGGTTGTGTCGATAGGGATATTTCCACCAACACCGAACCCAACAAATGCAGTCAGGACCAAAAAGGTGTTGTAATTGTTCGACGCGCCGAGGCAAATTCCAAAGATGGAAGAGAACAAGCAAGTCAAGTTGAATGCCCATCGACGACCTAAGAATGTCAGCAGAGATTCATATCCAAGGAGTGGCAATCTTCAGGTAGAGGACCGTCATGTTTTCGTACCAATAATATCCGCTAGAAATCCCCAAACAAAAGCACCAGCTGTCAGTCCAGCATTAAAACTTGTCGAGATATTTCCAGACTCATTAACCCCGAATCCCAACTCCTGCTGTAGAGGACCTAATACAAGACCAAAGGCCTGCGCCCAGAGGAGATCCAATAGGTATCCAAAGCCGCACAGGGACCAAATATACCATTGGTACTTGCCCATACCCTGACGATCGATCTCGCGGTTGATGAGGACGCATTTCTTCTCGTAGAGGGAGAGACCTTCGAGGCCGTAGAGGAAGTTACTGCGACTACCGTAGGTGGCTGTGTTCTCGAGTTCTGCGTTTGGCACGACGTCGTCTGGGAATTTAGTTGATTCCGACATGTCGACTTACTCTCCTCGTCTGGTTTGTGTGAAAGATGATCGTGTAACGGTAGCAATGGAATGTCGAGACGCGGGGGATCAGCTTAGCTAGGGTTCTAATTAAACCCTGATCTACAATCTTTTATTCTAATCGGAGACACACTCTAATCGAATCATTTATGAGACAGCGAAAATGGTTGATGTCATGGTCGACTGGTTCGGGGAGGACGAGACATGGTTTGGCTGGGGTGTGATTGGTTCGGAGCATGTCCCACGAGACATCCATGTCAGCAAACAAATGCACCTTTATCTTTTTGGCCTGTTGGTTGCATTGAACCGGAAGTAGAGAGCACGGGAGGCGAGAGGGTTGGGTCTTGTTGTTTTCGGGCTAGTCCGAGATGGAAGGTCACAGTCAAGATAGGCAGCATTTGATGATGGATCAATTGTGATCATGGTTGCTACATTTGACCCAAGGCATTGCCGGCCATCTTTCGAGGATTGTCGGTATCAAATAACAAACAATAAAATATAGAGGCAATGCAGACAACATTGTGAAGGATAGATCCGTCGGCATCTCCACCTATCGGAGGCTAAGAAATGCACGGTAATAGCCACACCTAAACATGGACAACCCGAAACTAGATCCAAAATGGGCTCCACGATTTACGAAATAGCCCACGTCATTAACTCGTGTTAAGTAACATCGTCATGGGTTTTCAACTTTCCCATCCTCTACATTCACCAGGAATCTTCACGACATTGTCAAGTCACCAGTTGATAAAATGTCTGAACGAAAGTATATCCGCTGGGATGCTGAGGGCGTTGAGAAGATCCCGCCCAATGAACAAGAGGATATCCAAGAGATAGTCAAGAAAATCAATGAAAGCCAGAAACGCTTTTACGAAAAGAATGGCCATTGCTACGGAGGGACTCATGCTCGAACGCAGGGAATCGTCAAGGGCACACTCCATGTGTCTGATGATCTCCCTTCACACTTGAAGCAGACAGAACTCTTTGCTCAAGCTGGAGAGTTTCCCGTCATTTGTCGATACAGCTCTGAACCAAGTGATCCAAAGCTTGATGTGAGTCTCCCCATTGATTATTTTGTTGTCTAACTCACATTCCCAGGATCGTATCCCTCAACCGCGTGGTCTAGCTATGAAAGTCTTCAACGTCAAAGGCGACATGTTTGAAGCGGGCAAGGACTTTCCGACCCAGGACATCGAATTCAACAGCACTCCAGCGCTTGATCTTGCAGATGCCAAGACTACCAAAGAGATTCTTGATCTTCGTTTGAAATATGGATACAATACGAAAGAACAAGATGAGAAAATCGAGCAAAGATCAGACAAGGAACTTCAACAAGCACGCAACCAAGTCCCAAACCAGCATTTGGAGTCCATTACATTTTATTCACAGACTGCATATCGTTTTGGGGATTATGTTGTCAAGTATAACCTTGTCCCAAACAGTGAAGCACAGAAGAGCCGAAGTGAGGAGACTGTTGATAAGCAACCTGATGGTGTCTTGCATGAATGGCTACAAGATTTCTATCAGAACAACGAGGCAGAGTATCTGTTCCAAGTACAGCTTTTGGAGAATCTTGAAGAACAACCTGTTGAATACGGCGGTACAGAATGGGACTCTGACAAGTATCCATGGCAGACTATTGGGAGGCTCGTTCTTCCAAAACAAGATAGCTGGGACGAGGAGAGGAACAGGTTCTGGGTTGATCATCTAAGGGTTGATCCATGGCACGGTCTTGTGAGCTTTCAACCGTTGGGAAGCCCAAACAGACTAAGACGTATCTGTAAGTTTTGAATGAATTGTAGAGGAAGGCAAACTGACGATGACAGTGTATCCTGCCAGTAGTTCGTTTCGAAGGGAGATGAACAAGAAGGAGGAAATTAATGTGAAGACCACCAGCGAGATCCCAGGATATTAGAGCTTTTAATAGCTGCAGACGTTTTATGTATCATCTGACCTATGATTTAACAATATTACAAATATGCATTAAATGATATTGACGTTTTCAGATTTAGCTATTGTTATTCAAATGAATACTTGGTTGAAGCTTCCTCAGTATTTCGTGAATCCAAAAAGTCCAGCTCCAATGCAGATATTCCTATTCCACTACTACCAAGAATACAATTTTGCACAAGTTGCATTACATTGTCGTCTCGCTTGTGACGCTCTTCTACGGTAAATTTATAGCTTGATACAAATAAGATTCAACTGTAGCTACTATATACTTTCAACGATCACGACAGAAGTAATAAATTAATTGACTTACCCTAGACCAAATGCAGGCAGCTTCACTAGAACTGGCATTATTCATTGTCTCCAGCGAACAATGAAAATGTACAAGCCACATGAATCCAGATCGATCATCCACTCTAGATCGACCAAAATCTGGAAACGAGATTAGCTCGTGCCCAAGATCGATGCTAAAACCAAGCTCTAATCTCAATTCGGAATATGCCACTAGTCTAGAAGAGTCATTGACGTCAGTAGCTCAAGTCAAGCCCGTCATGACTTTTATTTGATAAAACCATTAGATAAAATGCCCCAAAGCCAAGAAATATTGCTAACTAGGCTCAATGACAAAATAACTTGTGGTTTTGCTCACTGATAAAGATATTCATGTCGCAGACTTATAATACCGACATTGAGCACGATAGCGCTGCACTCATGGCTCAGAACGGAGAGACAAAGGCCAACAATGGCCGAAAGCGCGTCCTTGTTGTAGGAGCTGGCGCAGCTGGGTATGATCTTTAGTAACCATCCTATCTGCTTTTACTGACATGAACAGCATGTCTACAGCTCATCACTTATCTGAGCATCCAGACAAATTCGATGTGACTCTTATCGATGCAGTTGATTACTGTGGAGGTCAAGCATTCTCGATTCCCATTGACAAGGAACGACATGGAGCTTCTTGGTGCAACCAGGGTGTCCAGGGAGGTTCCTATATCTTTCATCACACCGTCACCATGTTCAATCGTCAGGGTTATCACGCAGACCCTTGCGAATTACACGTCTCGTTCGGAAAAGACGAAACTTTCTGGAACAATGTGTTTCCTACCGAGCTGCTCGTCCGTCACCAAAAGGAAGTTCGTCGTCTGACAACCCTTCTGAAGGTTATGCGCTGGTTCGAAATCTTCTTTGCACTTCTCCCACTCAGGCTGGTATTTAAACTCTTCATGTTTTCCGAGGAGTTTACAAATACTATTGCACTTCCAATGACAGCCCTGTTCCTTGGTACCGGAAACGAAACACCACGGGTCCCTGCTATCATGTTTGAGAGACTATGTACTTCACCAACCTACGGAATGTGGTACCCATCCGATAAAAACACTGTCGTGAGCAACAAACCACCAATGATCGTGTTTCCCAAGTTCTCAGAATTCTACGAAACCTGGCGAAAGGATCTTGTCTCTCGTGGTGTCACTGTCCGATTGTCAACTGAATTGACCGAGATCGTTCAGCGGAACAACAACGGTGTTGTTGTGAAGCTCAAGCCTAGAACTCCAATGCCCGATCACCACAACCCAGCGGGAGGAGATCCCAATGCACCTGTTGGAGAAGAAAGGTACGATGAGCTTGTTCTCTGTTGTCTTGCCGACACATCCAAGCGCGTCCTCGGGAAGACAGCAAGCTGGAAGGAGAAAAAGGTTCTCGGATCCGCCAAATTCAGCGACGATATCACCATCACCCACAACGACGCCGAGTACATGAAGAAGCATTACGAAAACTTTTACCGTGATGATCTCGCTGTCGCCAACGTCAACGGCACAGATCAGTCATCTCGCTTGAACTTTGCAAAGACGGAGTATCGACCCATGTACTACATCAAGATGTATCCCGAGGACAAGTCCAAGTTGGAGATGTGCTTTGACTGCACAAACTACCAGAGCCAGTTTCCAGAGAAAGTTCCATTTGAGCAACACATTTTCCAGACCATTTATCTCAACAAAGACCGCGATGGTAAGTTGTGGTCAGATGATGAGATTGCCAAGGACAAAATTATTCGCAAGGATTGGTGGCATCAGCTATGCCATAGCTACACACACTACCTCTTTGTTGTGCCGTGGATGATGTTTCTCAACGCCAAGAACCACACTCGTTTCGCAGCCTCATGGACTCTTGTCAACGCCCATGAAGTCGCCGTAATGTCTGGTATCGCTGCTGCTGTGGACCTGGGAGCAACGTACCCCGAGGATTTAGAGAATGACAAGTTTGCCTTCCTCTGCTTCAGACTATACTACCTCCTCACATATGGAAAGTGGTATAGACGACACTTCACGTCCAAGAAGTATGTGAAGGAGCATGGAGAGACACAGGCAGCTAAGGATGGTAAGAGCTGGGCTACAGGCCTTTATGGAAGCGTTTACAAGGGACCCGGCGTTTCTGAGATTGAGAGGAGTTGCTGGAGGGAGGAGATCAAGCAAGGTTCCAGCACTGGTAACCTGTCTTAGGGTGGCGAAGTATGAGTGAAAGAGGCTATGTTATATAATAATACTTATCTGTAAGATATGGTGTTGTAACAGTTGCTGATTAGCAGGTGTGTTGATTTTGGTCTGTGTCTGTACAGTGTTGGTTGCCAGCTACCTCATTTCGATGTCATTTAGGCTACTCTAGACCTTTGCAGGGGCCAGATGGTTGTCAGGCGATGTCATTTTTGAAGCGACTCTACATTCAATATCTGTTCAACGGTTAGGCTCTCGACGAGACGCCAATCAACTGGCAAATCTAGTAAGAACTATCGCAATTATTCCCTTGTCCACTTAACCCGATGTTTCGATGGAATTAATAATTGTTTCCACCGTTATCGCTCTCTAACCGCCATAACTCAAGGTGTGAGTGCCTTGGCGTAGTAATATTGTCTCAATAGCCTGAACCACTGCAAGCCACCAGACTCTCATTCGTCCCACGTCACTGAGGCTTGAAGATACGGCATAATTTAGTGGTTGCCTCTTTTTACGTCAAAACGCCTTATCAATCTTGACAAGGAGTTTTGGGCTGCCTTGTCTCGCCCTGCATATAATTGGGATATCCAACGGTCTGCTCCGAATCTTTTCTTGTCGTCTTCTCCTTCCTTTTGTATAATCTTTTCTACTGAAAGTATGAACTCTTCGATGTCGCCAACGTGGCGTTTGTTCTGTGCCACTGTTCTTGTATATGCAACACCTGCACTCGCTCGTTTCATCGACTATCCTCTACCAACCACTATCCAAGCTTTTGAAGAGTCCATACCGACCCTGACTACACTAGCCTTCCATCTCGAACCACGAGCGGACGATACCGCACCAAGATATACAATCACATACGCATCTGACTCAGTCTGTGGCTACCTCTCCGGCTCAGTACAGATCCCGATCACTTGCGAGAATAAGAACAGATGTTTATGGGAACTAGAATCGTTCAAGTTCATTGCCTGTGAATTGGACGGGGAGACAACCGGTATTGCTCGGACTAAATGTTTGGCAAGGGATGAAGCTCTCGATCCAAATTTATGTGACGATGTTTGCGTGAGTAACACATATAATTTACAATGGTATGTTCTTCGTCCTTTATAAATGTCTCGCTATTTAGTTATTGACTTTCCTTCAGCACAAACGACACAGCACCATACTGTCGTACCTACGCTTATCCTCGCGGAGTTCGCGATTATCGATGCGCTTCAACGCCTGGTACAAGAGTCTCTAGTGTGGACTTTACCTACGAGGGACAAAAATTCCCAGATCCTATTGTATCCACAGTGACGGGTGTTGATCGACCCCGTACGTCAGCCTCGACTTCTACCACCACAGAAGCAGAGTCGGCCTCCACAACCACTGCAGAGGCAGATGAAGAGTCTGGCCCCGGCAACAAGGGGCTATCAAATGGGGCAATAGGTGGTATAGTTGTTGGCGTAATATTCGGTATCTTGTTTGTGCTCGGTGGTATCTGGTACTATCGTCGAACACATCCCAAAGGAACACAGGCTAATGCTCGTCTTTCTGAATCACTTCCTCCTGGAAACAAGAGGGGCGAAACTGTTGTGAACCAGCGAACTGTTCAGGCAGAAGATGGGATAGAGGTTGTCGAAGAGATATCTACAAGTACATAAGATCTCAGTAGAACATATTCCTGTTAATAGTACGAAGATATTCCTGCCGAGACTCACCTTCCCAGCTACATCTCCATTATTAGCTGAAAACAGATATTTCCCACGACTAGTTTGCACGTCATTTATCTACGTTATAATAAATGTCGAACAATTTTTATAATCAAAAACTGACAAGGGTTATGTAACGAGGTAACTAACATTCCAGACCCATAATTATAATATCGTCGTGGATCTACCCACAACGAATTACATATAACCATAACGCATCATACTAGCGTGAGTGCTACTTACTCATGGAGCATTACTTTTGTGATTTCATAGCTTACGAGTGAATACGCTTATAAAGATGAGTGAATCCCACACACATTTTCATTATCTGTATCCTCATCATCACACTTCACAATCTACTTTACAGCAACTTAATAATATGTCAACCGTGGCGGCATCAGACACCACTTCGCAGCCTTTATTGGTAGATCCTGAGTACAGAATCTTCAGGGAGATGGTTGATCTGCAGATGCAGCAACTCAACCCACCCCCAATGGAGACTGTCTCAGATATCCGCAACGCTACGAATGGTATGCTGTCAATGGTTGCCTCTACCCTTGATTATCCAGACGGAATGCAAGAAAGCGTCTATTTCGCAACATCTTCGTTGCCATCATCCAGTGCACCGCATCGCATCCCAATCACACGATACACTCCTATCACCACAACCTCTGCTGCTGGACCTCAGCGAGCCATTCTGTACATACATGGAGGTGGCCTGATCGCTGGTAGCGCGGATGCATTCCGACCATGGGCTGCCGAGTTGGCAGAGCGGTCAGGCACGCAAGTTTTCTCTGTGGAATACCGTCTAGCACCTGAGTTTTCTATCGCTCCGTCTTGTACCAAGAATGAGTCACCGGCACCTTTTGCAGTCCACGACGTCTTGGACGCTCTGTCTTGGTTGCAGTCTCCTGATAAGGCGGCCGAAATGAACATTAATCCAACCAGAATTCTGCTGTCCGGAAACAGTGCTGGTGGAGCAATTGCAGCCGGCGTGGCCCTTTTAGAGCGAGACCGCAGGCAAACAGGAGAAAGGGGAGATATCCCACCGATAGCAGGTATCCTTCTCAACTACCCCATGCTGGATGATAGGATAAAGGCCCAAGAGGGTGCCGCTGAAAACGACTGGCATGTATTCACAGACAAGGTGAACCAGATTGGGTGGCAAGCGTATACCGGGTTAGAATTCGGTAAGTTTCTCAAGGGCTCTCCCTCTATTAATCATTGATGCTAATGATTTGCGATAGATGAACGAAACGACCTCAACGTATCGTATTATACCAGCCCAGCCCGGTGTCACGACTTGAGTGGGATGCCGCCGACATTGATCGATGTTCCGACTCTCGATCTGCTGAAGAATGAAGGAATTAAATTTGCTACATATCTTGGCGAGGCCAACGTAGCTGTTCAGCTAAACGTTTATCCTGGCGTTGCTCACGGATTCGATGGCCAGATACCAGAACACCGTCTGTCAAAGTTGATGAAATCCAACAACGCGCGATTCATTGGGAGGTTTTAGTTATTCTAGGATGTAAATTTTAACTTTGAGACTCCTATTTCAATTTGCGGACTGCCTGTATACTGATCACGGTTTCAACCTTGGCACAATATTGATATGACAAGTGTGAGCACTGAAGAAGCCCTATGCCTGACAGCACCTTTTGATCGGGAAAGAACTTTCAAGACAAGCCCATACTGGTGAATGCAGGACTTCGAGTGGATGTTTTCATCTATGCCAACTAGTTTGATCTTCCAAGAACTCTAGCCAAGGACGAACGTTGACGGCTTTCGATGGACACCTCAAAAAGGATTCATTTACCCATCAAGTCAAAAGTGCCTTGCCTTTTCAGGCTGTTTCAGGAGCCACTGTCGGGCCTCAGATGCTACACCTCACAAGCGGGGCCTTGAAAGTGAGGCGGATCAGATTTTGTGCAAGTAGCCCTGCTGATCTGTCTCGGTTGCGTCCTACGAAGGCCGGTAGTCCAGGCACCTGATAGGTCTAATAGGCTTAACTTACTAAAAGCCTTAACTGCATTTTAAAAGCTTACTTAAATATCTAACAATCGCACCTCCACTCTTCAAACTCATCTAAAATATTCCTAGTATACAAGATAGATGATAGTGTAATTGACATAACGGTGCATCTTGTAGGGGATATGAAGCAATTGAATATAAGCCTTCGTGTTGATATGAACATTAAGATTAACGGTTTGGCGAAGGAGGAGTTGGAGAAAGTTATTAAGAAGGCGCAGGAGGTTTATCCCTATTCGAGAGCTACCGAGGGCAATGTGGCTACGAACTTTCAGTACGTTCAGGAATAATCAGGGACTAAGGACCTTTTAGCAAAAAGCGACAAATCTGATAATAATGTATTGTTCTGAGATCTAGATCATCGAACTAAGCCTAGCACCCAAAGTGAACATATGGAATCCAATAAGTATTATCCAAAGAGCCCTTGGTCTTCTTGCGCAGGAGCCTGGCATTTCGGTATTCTCCCTCCTCCATATGACGATCCCGCAACGCGCGCTGCGCTCTGTGCAACCCTCGACAAACAGCAATATCAGTCATACCCTCTTTGGCCAGTGTTCCATAAAGCACCTTCGCCACTTCAACGCAGTACTTATCATGCACCTCCCAAAGCGTCCCAATGACATGTCGAAATCCAGCCAGCTGTAGGGCGCTCACCAGATGAATACCCTCGTCAGCTAAAACCGGTACATCGGTGGCACTGGTCGAACAAGCTGAGAGATATGCGAGGAATGGTGGGCTATCCTGTAGTCTGCTGTCACGAAATACTTTGACAGTCAAAGGGTCGGTTTTCCAGTCTTCAAGAAGAAGCTGGCTGTCTGCAGGTTCCCCCGACGATTTACCGTGTCCTGCGAAGTGAAAGATCTTGCACCCCTTCAGGTGCTCGAGGATGCTGGCCTTTTTTCGAGGAGGTATGACAGGCGTCATACCCAGCGACGGACAAAGGTCCTCGAGAATCTTCATTTCATCGCCGGCGAAAGGGAGGGCCCCGTCACGCTGAAGATCTGGGGTTTCGCTCATGGCCACTAGTAGAGCTGAGTTACTCACCAGGTTGGCAGAATTCCGACGGCCATGCTGTAAGGCACGTATTGAGGAGGCGTAAGATGACATGACCCTGTCCAGTACAGTCTCCCCCCCTCCTGACCCGTAACACCCAGCCGCATGGAGAGGAAGCTGGGAAAGAATACCTGTAGGAATCCACCAAACGCGAGGCCAACTATCATCGGAGGGTGTTTCCGTAAAGCCGAGTTCCCCGAGAATAGGACAGCAAACCGCATCCCAAAGCCATTTCAACAACTCCTTCGAGGTCTTTTTCTCAGCAGCTCGCTTCTCGGCTTCATCTTTGTTCAAGTTGGGCAGCTTTACCAAGCAGATTGACTCGCGGTTGACAAGAAAAGCGTCAGATCGGTACTCACTCATGTTGATCACGATGATAGTACCATCCTGCGCCGCAGCCTTGAGGTCTTCCATTGCAGGTGGCATGAGGAACCTACCAAAACCTGGTTCAGAACGAATTCGGTGGATCAACTCTTTGAACTCCATGTCAGCCTCCCGCTGTAACCTATATTGATTTTCCGTTGAAGAAAAGTCCTCAAGTGATACAGGCAATGAGGTTTGCGCTGTGGCAGAGTCCAGTTTGTCTCGAAGAGAAACGAACTTCATTGCTAATTCGTTGTGCTTTGATTCCAAGTCAGATATATCATGGCGCGTATCCATCAACGTGTTAGCTATAATGCCTCGTCCGACTTCAAGAATCTGCAGTGCAGCGAGGAGGTCTTCTCCAGCGTTGAGGGCAGCAGCTGTAGCCTTGGTAGCCAGCCCTGTAAAGCGCACGAGCTCAACCTGAGTATCGGAGTGTTTCGATGATCGGGGGCCAAGGTCGGAAAGCAGATGTACAGCCTTTTGGAAATACTCGCTTGCTAACTTCCAATCACCCTTCAGAATGGCGATTTCAGCCACCTCCTGAGCTAGGGCAATACGTATCGCCGGTGAGCCATGGCCTAACTCGAAGCCCTCCCGGCTCGTGGACAGGGCAGCGTCCAAATCATCAGCCGACCCAGTCAATTCCGATCGTACGCGCTGCCAAAATCCCAGGTTTCTTAACATTGGGCCTTTATGTGGAGAGCCGTCCGGTAAAGAATCTACGGCCAATGACACATACTTGATGGCAGAATCCATATCATCCACCGAGTTGTCCCGTTTGTATCGATGCCAGAAACAAGTACCAATATGATTGTAAAACCTGAATTGATCATTCTTGCAGCCACACTCAAGAGATTTCAAGGCGCTGTCCAAAGCCCTGTCCAAGTCACCAGGAGATGGGATATAGGAAGAGCCACGGTGACACAACCAGAGGCTAAGGGTATGTAGCCGACCGGCCAGGGACGGATCGCCATGTTTTGTGATCTGCACTGATTCACTTGCAGCATCAATCGCATCATCCAAGTCATGTATACAGATGATACGCGTGGATTCTCGACCAAACCCCTTCACAGGCCTGTTTCGTTCGGGTCGGGCCTCAGAACAGGGCATGCGTCCAGATCGCATACCAAGACTATTCGCAAGATTGTTCAACATCTTAGATCGTTCAGGAGAGTCCCGCGGACAGGAATCCAGTGCATATCTCAACGCCGAAACCGAGCGTGTCAAGTCGTCGGTAGATCCCGTCTTCTCAAACCGTTCTCGGAGCAAGGGACCGAGGGCGTGCAATGTTGTGGATTTTAAAGCATGGTCTAGATGAATTGAATCTGCTGCGTTTGTGTAAACATCAATGGCCTCATTGAGGTCATCCAACGACCCTGTCATCTTGTGTCGTGTTCCAAGCTGATCTCCAAAGCTTTTTATAAGACTAGGCCAATTCTGTTCGTTTCTATCCATTTTCAACAGAATTGTTCTCATAAGCTTGATGCCGTGGCTGATGGCCTTGATATCGTCGTTAGATCCAGTAAGTTCACATTTCGTGGCAATCCAGTTGTTGAAATTACTGATATAAATCGACCGCTGGGAATCACTGCTGGATGCAGTGCGTATTGCTTCTGCCGAGACACTGATGGCACGATCTAGGCTTCCTTGCTTCCGAGTCTCTTCAAAGTGCCTGCCCAAGGCGATTCCGAGGTTGTTCAAGATTCTTGGTCTCTCTGGATCATTCTTGGGTGCAATAGCCTGTGCAGCCTCGAGATGTCTCAATGCTTCATTAAGAGCGTCTAGGGATCCAGTTCGTTCGAAACGCTGACCAAAGCAGGTTGATAGCGTGCTGAGCAAGGCAGGACGGGCGGAATGATATTCGAAAGCTGTCGTAGAGTCCAGGGCTTTCTTTGCGAACATGGTACTCATATCCAAGTCCTGCAATGACTGGGATTTCTCGAACTTTCGGCGCCATTGCAAACCCTGTTCGTGGTAGAAAGCTATCTCCTGGTCGTAGGTAAGTTCCATTGTGAATAAGAGATGAGAAGTAATTGAGGAAAAAGAGAAGAAGGTTATCTGCTTTCTCCAACATTTCGATGCCGCCATGGGCTTTTACATCTATAGCTATGGCATGAGACTCGGAGTTTTCCATCTTTGCCAAGTTTATCCCCGCCTTGGCCCTGTACTGTTGCGCAATCAGGGTCCTGAAGATTCTCAGCCTCACCAGTCAGTACTGTATGGTGCTGGAGCTGTCCACCGAGGCCGCCAAGAGAGTAATTCACGGTGACCCCGGAGGTCAAAGCGAACCCACAGCCACACAAACCTCCTGAAGACACAGCGAATATTCGAATTGCGGAAAACTCGCGGCATGCAACAACGTACAGCCTACATTAGCGTTCGTCCGTGTTCTTCTGCAAAAGCAAATATGATATGTACACGTGTGTCCCCGACTCCATGATATGATGTTCTGGCGCGGAAAAGCTGCATGACTTACGTGGGTCTCGGTTAGCCCGAATCCACAGATATACCAATATAGACTGACCCGACTGAAAGCCCAACTTATCAGCGTCCTAATAGAGGAGTTCATTGGTTATCTTGAAAGATTAGGCGCCCCCTCTCCCGGAATGTTTCATCGAGGTCTCTCGCGAGTCATGCAAGACTGCCCGTTGGGCCTGAAAAATAACTTCCAATATGCAATCATCCGTACAGACTAAATATGAAATCATTCAAACAGCTGACGTATTCTGATCGGAATGATGGGAGGTGGATCTCTCTACTTTTCAACGCTGATCGCCCACATCTGCCGCCCTGAGACTGGCGACCCCCATACTGATGAGCCTCCCTCAAACCTCCCTACCACTGGAACCTCCAATTGAAGACTGCTTACCAAAATGCCAACGCAGTGGGCGCTCCTGATTGGAGTCGACTATTACTTTCCCGGCAATCGAAGAAACGTTCGGTACGATCATCTTAGAGGTTGTGTAAACGACGTGTCGCGCATAGAAACATTTTTGACGAGCATCGGGGTTGAAAACATTCATAAGCTTGTGGCGCCTTGTGACAAAGACAACAACCTCAAGGGTGTAAAGCAGGATGATCTTCCGACTTATGAAAACGTCAAGCGTAAGATCCAGCATATTATTGACTCAGCCTGCGCTGGAGATTCTGTCTGGATACACTATTCCGGTCATGGCATTTTGCGGCACAACGTCGACTACTCTGACAGCGATGATGGAGACGACATGAACGGTACGGCTTTGGCTCTTACAGACGTCCAAATCGGCGGGGCATATCTTACTGGCTATCAGCTCGGAGTATGGGTTCGAAAGCTCGTGGAGGTTAAGCAGACCCGCGTCACTGTCACCCTAGATAGTTGCTACTCTGGCAAGGGCTTTCGAAACAGCAACAAAGTTACCATGAGGACCTCTCAGTCTAACACAATCGACAAGTCGCAGTTAGAAAGCGACTCTGCCGCTGACGACGACGCGGTAGTCGAGGATGCTAGAATGGGCAATAATGTTCACAGTTCAACCAGAAATGCGATTGTCAGGAAGTCTTGGCTATCGAATCCAGAGGGATGCACAGTCTTGACGGCATGTCGACTAGATCAGGAGGCGGGAGAGTGTCATTTGGGTGACCCGGGAACCTCAAATGGCATCATGACACATTTCCTGCTAAACTTCGTCGAGAGATGCAGAGAGCAAGGCTCGCAGCTACCTACATACCAGCGAGTGGCGCAGAAGATCAGGCACCAGACTTTGGCAATGAAAATGTCCCGCAACCCTCAAACGCCTGTTCTTCAAGGAGACAGCTTGCTTGAGTTTCTTGGTACTCAAAAGAGGATTCAACATTCAGGGTGCTTCATTCAGGTCTTGGACCAGCCAGGAACGCACGAGAAGGCATATTCACTCGACGTTGGTGCTGCACAGGGTGTATGTCCTGGCGCCGAGTACTTTGTGTATCCTGATGCAACGGAAGACTTAACACCAATCGCAAGAATCCGTATCGAGGAGATGTCGGCGTTACGGTCCAGAGCTCGTCTCATATCAATAGCAGAGGCTTCTGAGCACACAATCATCAAAACAGGTAGCCGGGCGGTCCTTGACTCCTGGTCTCTCCCAGTGCAACAGTTTGTCAAAATAAATGGATTTGTATCACAAGGCGATGCGTCCCTTGGATTTATTTTCACAGAACTGCGAAACGAACTGCAGAGCATGTCTCATTTTATCTTGTGCCCACAAAGCAGTGGTGATGGGAATTGGGATCATTCGATCACTTTCGACGTTGTCAAAAGAGGGTTTTTGGTCGAAACCAGACAAAACAACGGAATGCGTCAATTGCCGACCATTGACGTCAATGATGGGAATGTGATACCCAAGGTCTTGTGCTTGCTTAAACACCTGGCTAGACTCCATGCGGTCAAGAACTTCACCCATGACCCTCACTCAAAATACTTTCAGCCAAATGACTATAGCTTCGAACTTTTTGCATACCAAGGCGGCGCTCTCAACTCTTCTGAAGCAGTCTATCAAGCCGAAGAGGACCAAGAGGTCACTGTTCGCTTCACCAACAACAGCGCTGTCGACAATGTCCATGTTGCAATCTTCACCTTCAATGCAACATACGGCATTGAGCGGCTACGTCCGAGCGAAGGTCAACCCACAGAACAAGTCCCTCGCGGAAAGGAAAGACCGATGACCTGTGATCTTGAACTGTATATCCCCGATGCAGAGTCGCTTGAAGCAAAGGATGTATATAGAGCCTATGTCTACGTTGGAGACAATCCACCCTCCTGGGACGAGCTAATTCTGCCAGATATTCCGGCTGAAGCAAGCCAACTTCCTACAGGTCTGACGATGGAAGCTCATCCAGAAATGGAGTTATCGAGTGGAGAGGTCACCAGGAACGGGAAGAAGATTAAGAAGAAGCGAGCATTGGACGAAAGTGGCTCCGAATGGGGGATACTGGAATTTGCAGTCCGTACCGCTAGAGTTTAAGATATAATTTCAGCTTTTGAACGTGAACGATGCACGATACTAAGACAAATAAGCCCGAAATAAAGCTACCTCAACTCTGCTGATCATCATTCGATTCATCGTCGTTCAACACAGCGATTCGAACGGCTTCATCATCCCCATGCGTCTTATGCCTGAAAATACAGACTTCCTCGCATTCCTCATCATCATCAGTACATGAGATATCAGCCACAAAATACATCCCTTCTGAGTCGCCCTCGCTTCGAGATTTCGAAAAGGGTTCCCATTTTGTCTTCAAGTCAAGGGTTGCTGTACTCTCGCCCTTCTTCCTTTTGACTCGGATTTCGCGGTAGGCAATAGCGTAAATCCTCTCATCAGGTAGTTCCGCTTCACTCTGAATACCTTTGTCCGCTTTGTGACCAGCACCTATTTTCGCATCGCCCAGCCCGGTTACGTCTCCATGAAGGGTGCTGATCGGTACGTCTATACCACCGCGAACTTCGTTCGACATAGACTCGCCACGAGAAAGCTTTGCATCGATAAAGGTTCGATATCCCACGACAAATCGTGGCGACAAGCCTTGCCTCTTGCATTGCTCAAGCCACAGCTTGGCTTTCGTTCCGCTCTCTTCACTTTCCAATATGGCTATAAAGAGGTCGTGAGGGTTATCCAGCGTGTAGACCTTTCCATTCTTGGCCTCGACTCGATAGGTACTCCCCTGCTCGTGGCGGACTAAGAGGTTTGCGAATCTGGTGGCCATGACTTCGAAGAATCGCTCTGATGAGGCGGTGACAGCCCCAGTAAAATTCACATCTTCTCGTATAGAGTAATCTGAAGAGGATACCTCGTATAGCTTTTTGACATCGGCGTATGGTTGGCTTATGTCTGGCACAAAGCTTGCCAATGGGACCTGACTGGGCAGAAGTGGTGCACTTGTTAGAATGACAGTCGACGACATGGCAAATGTCAATATACAATTCCTGCGGCAGTAAAACCGAAGCTCAATTGCAGGTAGTGTATTCGTGCTATGATCAGGCCCGAGCTGTTATATGTACCGCAGAACATGTGTCACGGCAACATACGTGCGCTGGGAAAAGAGGGGGCTTGGATGGATGCCAGCGGATACCATGCTAACCCCTCGAATAAGCGCTGCCATCGAGCGGATCCGATTGAACATGGCCACAGAGACGGAGGCCTCAAAGACCAAAATGAGTTGGAGATAGCTGCGCTACTATCCTTCCTCTTTTTTTCTAGACGCCCCAAGTTTGGTTGATTTGGTGCAAACGCGTAGAAACAGCATCGGCGGACCTCCACGAGAGCATATGCAAGTAGGACATGCCCAAGCCAAGGGCATGCAACCTCTCCACTCTTATTCGTACCCTACTACAAAGATGTCTACAGCTCTGGTTAAAACGGTAGGTTTCCTTAAATCACAGTAGATACTATTAAACTATAGGCTATATAAATTAATCTTTACTGTATGTATATTATCTCTTAAAGCTATCTACCCTATAAATTATCTCTCTTTTAAATATATATATTGTACTGAACTTAATTAAGTATCTTACTTAGTTATATTAATCTACTAATTATTAATTTAAGGTCTATTTAATTAAAATAAACTGCTAATCTTATAGTATAAAATAGCTTTAGTTTTATCACAGCTGCAGACCAGACCTGCTTACCCTATACCCACAGGTAGATCAGATCACGTGGCGATAGCGTTATCGCCACGACCTTAGCTCGACCGCCAAGTAGATCCTAAACGTAACTCTTTAAGCTACATCTTGTTAATAGAGCCTGACCCCGTAGCAATAGAACCTATTCCGCCTGACGCGTCCCCTGTCTACCTGTATCCCTGAGCTCCGCCCGTGACATCTTGTATTAATATCTGACGGCAGGTATATAAATAATAATTAAACCTTGCAATTTCAAGCTGCGCTGTGCTTTGTCAAATGCTTGGCAACGTGGCGCATTCTCTCGCGGGTGATTTGGCCAAACACGGCATATTTGGATCATCTGAGCAAAACACGTTTGTGCTTTTGTCGACCAGGTGATTAGACGTCAGTTCAGCTTCGCAGTTGTGGCATTCACTATGACCATTAATAAAGCCAGATGCACATCGGTCAGACCGCTATACGCTTTATTGCGCAGCCTGCTTTGCTAAGTCCGATTTGGTCCTATTGTTGCGGAACCCATTTCAAGCCCACTGCAACATGCGTTCAACCTCTTTATTATTTAATTGATCAAGAGGAACCATGCTTGATTTACTTCCACAACTGTGGAAAGGCCCTTTTTCCGATTGGCTATTGTTAAAAAGTGGCGGCATTGCCCGCTTAGTCGCATGCCAATCAATTCTCTATTATTGGTTGGTCATGCTACCCTTTGCAGCCTATTGTATGCACACAGCTGTGCTGTGTCTTGAGAATCTGAAATAAGGCTCGCGGGAAAATACCTACTCATTTATAAGTCCAGTTGGAGAATTGATTAGTTCATGCGCCGACCATGAATATGTCAATTCTTGCTGTTTCTGTAAAGCGGCTCAAAGCCTTCTTCAAAATGTTTCTTTGCGGTTGTTGCCCTTCATCAATGCCAATTCGGCAACCAAAGCCCTCCGCTCAAAACCAGAGCAATAATATGATGGCACAGTCAACCGTCAGAAAATTACCGGAATCCCTGAATTCTCGGCACCTTGATCGTCCCCCAACCCTCTTAGGAGCCACCAGAGGAGTCAAACGCACCAGGGCTAACCAATGCCGATCTTATGTCGGCAGTCGACCCGATGCACTACTACACGGCTGTGTCACACCCCTATCCCCAAAATATGGGGCAAAGTATGAATCACCGTCTTCAAGCGATCAGTCTAGGGGTGAAAGCATCGATCTTTGGGAACAGAGCCAGTTCCTGACTGATGTGCTTGAGGATCGGAGACACAAGATAAAGACACAAGCACTCGAGCTCTTTGAGGAATGGAGAGCAGAAACAAAATACATTGCACCGCGGGAAGATAGACTGCCCCCTCGAAAAAGGTGCAAAACATCATCAGGGCGGTCAATTTACACACAAACAGAAGATGAAGTTGACATCAGCGATGAGGAGCTGGGAGTGGTTTCTCAACCCGCTCGCACAAAATTATTCCTTCATCTTGCTTGCCCCTTTCAGATCTTCGCGCCAGACGAATATAAAAAGTGTCTGCTCAAGGATGATCTACAATCTATTGAGGAACTAAATGAACACCTCTTTCGATGCCATTCACGCCCAATTCACTGCTTGATCTGCTACAAGACATTCGACACGCTGATCCAACGTGATGACCACGTATTGAGCGAAACGTGCCAGAAGCGCGATGTAGGTCCTTTATATGGTCTCGATGAGACCCAGAAGTCAAAGTTGATTCGAGGAGACTCTTGGCACTTCGGTGAAAGGAGACGTTGGTATCGTGGTTGGTCTGTCATTTTCCCTGGATCAAAGAACCCACCCTCTCCTTATCTGGATCGAGGCTTGGGATTGAATATCTCCATGATGCGGGATTTCTGGGAGTTATATGGGTCTCAATGTGTCTCTGATTGTCTTGAGCACGAGGAGTTGACAGATGACCAGAGCGAGAGTATTCAGCGTGTTTTGTACGAGCTAGCACTCGAGGATTTACTGGGTGAGACAATACGAGAGGACGATGATCTTGTCTGTCTGAATGAAGAATAGGTCGACATAGAGAGCTCTATCAAGGAGGCTCATACTAGGCTATTTGTTCTGTAGCAAGCCTGAAATATATCAGCATGCCTTCTTGAAATCCACCATGCATCATGGACTCTTAAGACTCGTCAACAGGATATTCCTATAGTGTTGTTTTCCACCTTCCCAGTCTCTTGCGAACCCGGATTTGAATCAGCCGAGCAGCTCAAGCAACTTAATGACATCTAATTGTTGAGTTGAAGGGAGCTTGTACAAGACCCTTTTGCTGACAGTGCTATCATCAAAGGCAGCGGCAAAGCAACCGTCTAGCCTCCGGGAGGGGGGGGGGTTTACCCAATCCGTCGCCTAAGGCTCCGAAAGGGAAGTTGGGAATGGCTTCAATTTGGCCAATTGAAGAGGAAGGACCCCATGGGTCCAAGGGCACCGATGGTCGAAGGAAATAACTGACTGACCAGTGGCTGAAGAGGATTTTGCTAATGTGAAACATGCGGCACTCATAATAGAGATGCAAAGCTGAAAGGCACTTCCAATCACTATGTTCATGCAAGTTGGCCTTCAATAGTAGCTTTGGTTAATAAGACATGTATTCTCATGAGAACTAAACCAAACTTCAATCTAACCTTCAAACACAAATCTATCCCACGCTGGAACTCCAAAGTAAAAGCAGACCGTGCTACCCATTAAAACTCCTCAATATCATTTTCCCATGCGACCATATGAGCATCAACTCATGAGGCATCAGTTGTGCATTACCAATTAATCATGAAACCATTACGTGACTAGATCATAAACCATACCTCCTATTTAGGTTCTTGACAACCATTATTGCTCCACCATGGAAAGCCATTATCGTTCAAGCCATTGTTCGTGAGGAAATCATTGCCTTCAAGAGAAGGGAAGCCAGACACATCAGCACCACTTTGGTTGTGCGCAGGGAACTCAGTGCCATCGAAGCCGCCGTCGTTGACGTCATAAAGGGAAGAGTTGTTTATGGCTTGAGATGCTGGCGAGGTCTCTGATGCTACAGGTCCAGGCGCTAAGCGAAAAGGCACAGGAGGGCCTATTTCATCCGCCGCCGGAGGTGACATCTGAGGGCTATGCTGAGGGGGCAGAGCGAAGGCTGTAGTATCAAGGAAAGGAGCACCATAGTAAGGCTTCTGTGTCTGGGCATTGGTTTGGGGAGCTGGCGGGGGAACGGTTTGGGGAACGACTCGAGGAGTGGGGGCAAAGGGTGCGGGGGCAGAGGGATTTTGGCACAGTTGATGCGATGGTGGATAGGCTTGGGGAGCGGCGAGTAAGGCAGAGGGTTCAAAGACAGTGGAAGTGACAGCACCATTGAATGGCTGTTGTGATATCTGCTGCTGGAACATTTGCCGTTGGGGCATCTGCCTCTGTTGGACCTCCAAACGGGTATCTGTGCTTGTCTGTGGTTCGGCCCCAGAAGACCCTGGGTAAAGTCCATTCAAGGCCTGGTTTATGATGGCATCAATCTCTTCTTTAGTGAAAATGAAGTGGGAAGGGCAATCATGGATAGCTCGGCGGATGATCTCTCCGCCCTGCGAGCGAGGAGCAAGTGTCTCAACTTCAACCTCTGGTAGAACAGTCAATGTCTCAACCACAGCCTCTTGACCAGGAAGAGCAAAATATGGTGATCCCGGGACAGGTCTGTTTGGCAAGCACGCCTTCCACATAGCGTTCCACTTAGATTTGTCGCCAGACGCCTTGTTTCGCGCAGCATTAAGTTGAACAAACTCTGCAGGTAGCAGCATCCCGGTCTGTTCAATCGTCGCTGGCTGAGGTGTTTGACATGGCAAATGCTGTCGGAGATTGGCCTCAGCGGTAATGCCGAAAAATTCCATGCGACATTTTGAGCAGTAGAGAGCGACTTCTTCCTCAGCTTCAGCATTGCCTACGAGTTCAGCGTTGTCCGCGTGTTCGGCGTTGGCAGTCTTCTGCTTAACCTCTACCAGCAGATGGCATCGCCTAATATGTTGGGAGACATCGCAGGGGCGTTTCAGCCGGACACTACTACAGCAATCGTAGCGGACCGGATCGAACTTGTGGAAGGGACATGCGAAAGGGGCCTTTTTCGGGGGGCCACTGTGCGGGGGCGGGACCGGGTACCTGTGGCCGTCCGGTGGTTGCTTTCCACCACTTCCTCCGCCGTTTCCCCCGCCGTTTTTCTTCCCGCCTCCGCCTCCACCTCCGGTACTTCGGGATCCTTGACCTTGTTTCTGTTTCTTGTCTTCACGGCTTCCTTGATCGGGGTTGTCTGCATGGCGTTTCTGGCTAGATGTATGGGTTTTGTGGCCATCATTGCTATCTAGGTCCAACTCCAATCTGAGCCTCTGTGCAGTTTTGTTCAGGAACCTCAAAATAGCTGGTTCAGAGTCGACTGTTACCACTTGGTGATCCCCGTCAATCCTAGCGCAGCCGGTGTCGCTGTAAACCACCTCGCCATCACTAGAGCTGTCCCTACTGTCCGATGGAGTTGATGAGCTTCTTTTTGAGGCTAGAGGAGTCTCTGAGTCATGTGGGGACTTTTGCTTGAAGAGATGCAACAGCCGTTTGGGTAACCTTCTGTGCGAGGCCGGTGATGCAAGGGGTTCCCGCCGGGGGGGTTTGTGGCGGCGGAACTCTGCATAAAATGTGGTATACATGATGCAATGAGCGATTGGTTTCAAGAACAATGAAAGGGACTTGAAAGTTCAATATGCTTTGTGTGTGTGAAACTAAAGATAAAGAGAAGATAAAATGCGTATGTTGACTTGATGGAGCCAAAGATTTTGTTAACAAAACGAACCGAATGGCTCCCGAAGCTCTGAGAGGAAAACACCTCAACACGAAAGGCGGGGTTTGAGTACTTATTAAACAAGGCAATTGTCTGCCTGCTACACAATTGAGTAGTTGTGACAAGGCTGTTTTGTCGCTTGCACAATTATTCAGGCTCTGCAGTACACGTTCGCGCAGTTCGCCTGCGCGGGTGGTGTGGGAGCCACACATCAGTTTACAGACATTCTCCTGACTTGACACGGAAGCGATAATTAAGTTGATCACTAGTATTTCGAAGATTCCTGAGGTTTGCGAAGAGAAAAAATGCTATTGTGATGCACGTGTTGATACCTCAGCAATAACCTCACAAACAAATGCCGGGCATCAGCATTGAAGCAACGGCGAGAACATGAGATCCATGGTTGGACTTCAGAGAGACCATTCCGTTAAGCGTTTCTCCTACACAAATGCGTAGGCCTTCTACGCATTTGTGAAAGCTGAAGACGCCCTGCAGGTGTTTAGCCCCATCCCTATCAACCTCATTCGCTGAGTTTCCCCCATGGGGGAGTCGTAAGACCAACCAGCAGCTCTGTAGGCCACCACTTACAGTCTTCGTTTCAGTCAAACCTCTGGGCGTCTGCGTTGGTTCGCAATGGCGCAGTCCAGTCAAGTCCAGCATGGCTGTGCTATTTATCGACTTTGCTCAAATGTGCGAACTACGATTCCACGGTCGTGAACAGTACTGTGGCGAGCCGCAATTGTGAGGATACGATGGACACAGTCGTGGAAGATGGAGCGTCAAGCATATTATATATTTCGCTTTCAAGGTTCCGCAATCCAGTGACTTACACAACTAGGTATCTATCTACACCACCACCTATATCACAATGTCCGGTGCAATCGACACTTCAAAGAGGTTGGTTCATTGTCCGCAATTCAAAGACTATACGCTAAAATTATTGTACCTACAGCTTTTCAAACCAATTGCACACGAGTCAGCCATACAATGACCGTATGCAAGACTGGCTGTTGGACCCAGGTCTTGACCTTCAGGGCAGACTGCTGACGGGCCGCAGCACAGCACAGCCACAAAGTCCTACACCATCGAAACAGAAGCCAACTAAGTCAACACGTAAGGCACATATTTAGGGACATTGGGAGTCGTATGAAATTAAAGTTGTCATGATATCATCTGTTTTAGAGTGTATTTTATCGCAGTACATAATTAAATTAATTATTGATGTTCCAAAGTAACAAAAAGTCGGGTTTATGTGGTCATATTTTCATTGTTGGACAAGTTAGGCTCTGCGCCGTAGCTATATCCGCTTGACTTATCTCCTTAGCCAAGTCTTGTAGGACTAACATCTGTTAAGTAGTACTCAAGAAGGTCAATAAAGTTACTGAGGTCTTAGTAGCTCTTATCATACGTTTACCTACAAGTTTTGCGCCAACTAAAGAGCCAGGTCTGGGTTATCTGCACATTGTGTCTTATTTGCTGTCGTACCCCCCTCCGTGTGTATATCTGAATTCTGGGCCTAGCAGGGCACCCTCATCTGACATGTGACGTTAATTCTTCCACTTTCAACCCATCCTGCTGCCTCTTTTTTGACTTCCGGTTTCCATGATTTTCGAAAACTTCACAGCTTCTATCACGGCTGAGGCATTGTAATACTCAAGCTTTTCGTTCATACACAAACGAGGACTCAGTGAATCTATTAGAGATCAGCAAATGAATCTTGACAGCAAAGCTGGAAGTTTTGAGCCTAACGTGCCAAATATCTTCTCCAATGGGTATTCTAATGTTGGCAAGGGGGCTACTCCACCGGTTAAGAATAAAAGCTCGAGCTGGAATGGGCGTTCGACGGCATCCTTGTCGGTATATCGACAGCCCCGAAGGCGATCGACGATGCCATTGGCATGGAGTTCGCAAGCCCAAGAACCTATATCTGGCACGGCATTACAGTCAAAGCTATCAAGTAAGATATATCGATGTACCTATAGCAATACAAGAAGGCTAATGGTTGCTCCACGTCATGAAGAGTCCTCCTGGGCGGGTAAGACAGATCTTTCTAATTCCGAAATTCTGGGCTCTCAGGTGCATTGTGGCGATCTACATCGGGGCTCTTCAGTGGACAGCATGCTTTCCCAGCGGCTTCAAGCGTTCTCCGACACGTCGAACCTTGACATGTTTTTTGATACACAAACAAATCCTTTTCTGTTCCCATCTACCGAATGTCGGGTGCAATCGTTTGATGGGCTGATGAAACAAGAATCGCCTCCTTCAGATAGGAAGAATGCATCAAGTCCTTCGAAGAGGCCTGCTGGGGATAACAGAGCACCTCAGAAGAAGAGTCGCGCTACTCGAACATCGGAAAAGATAGCTGAAGCCGATGGGGACTGTGGTCAGGATGAAGAAAGCAACGACGTCAACAGATGTGCCGAGTCATTTGCGTGCCCCTTTTACAGAAGCCACCCAGAACGTTATTTTGACTGTATCAGCCTCAAAATGCCTCGCATATCAGATGTCAAGCAGCACCTAAAGAGGCGCCATATGGCGAACTACTTTTGTTCGAGGTGTTTTAAGGGATTTTCATCGCTAAAACCCTTCCAAGAACATGTTCTGCAACAGGATTGCTCAATGGACCTCTCAGAAAACACTGACGGCGTCTCACCCACTACGCAAAATGCCCTCAAGGTCCGTTTCGAGAGGGGTTTGTCACCGAAAGATCAATGGTACAAGATATGGAAGATCTTGTTCGGAGATACCGATGATGACCAGAAGCCGTATCATGAAGGCGTTTTCAAAGAGATTACAGGAATAATAAGGGGTATTTGGACAGAAGAGGGACAGCAGATCATTTCCAATGTGCAGAAAACTATGGATATACCAGAGGGTTGCGCTGATCAGCTACGCCCGGCAGTATTGGAACTCCTGGCTCGAGTAGAAACTCGATTCGAACAAAAGGTTTTGGAAGGGAACTCAAAGGAGCGCTCTAACAATGTCGAAAGTACCTTGGAGAAACCCGCAGTTGATACAAAACTAGGGCCTTCTCACGGTCCGTCTCCAGGTGTTCAGACCAATATTGCTCCTCATGATACTACATTGTCATCTTCTAATTCAGGTATGGCATGTGTTTTTTCTGAAGGCTTCGGCTCAGTCAAGAGAATGTGCAGTCTTTCTATGCCCTCTGGATCACAGGATGAACAGGCTGAAATACCATATCCCGATTTCAATACAAGAGACTTGCCGTTCTCAAGCGATGGAGACAATTGGCTAAATATCGAGCCACACAATGATATTTTGAAGGAAATTTTTGAGCCGGTCTATCTCGAAGGTGTGGGAGATTGGACGAACGTCGTGGACCTTACGCAAGACGATGAGATACTGGGAATGGAGGACTAGTAGGTCGCGTTTCTTCTTAAGCCGGCTCCCTACTCGTCCTCATCTATTCGGCCTTCCATACTGCCATATGGCTAGTACTGAGGCAATTCAATCATTACGACCAGAAGGGTTACCGTATCGGGGATTTAGTCGGAGTTGTTGCATTTGACGAAGATGGGGACTTCCGACCAAACGGATCTTGCCTTGAGCGAACACGGGTATCTTTCAAACGAAATGATGGAAATGGTTGGTGTAAGGATATATGTGGAGGCCAATATTATGGGCGTCATACAAGTCCCAAGAGGAAGAGTCGGATATGGAGCATATGAAACTCCTGAAAGACATATCGATGGCCATGAGACTCCTGAAAGAGAAGGTTCCAGCAAACGGATCAACCCCTCATTATATTTGTATCTTAACAATCTGAAGAGCTCATGAGGACAGCATAGCAGCTTTTTTTCAACAATTATGTTCACTATCTGACTTCTAAGATATGCTATTGGTCTGAATGTTCAGCCATCCAACAAGGGACGATCGAGTTATTTCTGACCATGCCTTGAGATGACAGCCCGATATCGCAAGTTATAGTTCATTGTAGACACAAAAGGTTAATATCTATATTGAAGTAAACAATTCTCTATGTCTATTACAAAAAGATCAGATCTAAACGCTACTGGAATACCTCCTGTAAGCTACTCCGTTAACTTACTTGGAGTAGGCTTAGTACTAATACCCTGTAAAACAGGCTAATATATGATATAAATATTA
The DNA here is from genome assembly GCA_019054645.1 of Fusarium sporotrichioides. Lineage (NCBI taxonomy): Eukaryota > Fungi > Ascomycota > Sordariomycetes > Hypocreales > Nectriaceae > Fusarium > Fusarium sporotrichioides. The sequence goes on from JAHKNS010000003.1 coordinate 7,749,444, forward strand.
ACTCATAGTATTTCCCCTCTTGCTTACTATACTAAATAGGTACTACTTTAGACTAGACTTTTCACGATGGGACAAACATATGTCTGCCTTCCTTCTCTTCCAATGGCACAATTGCCGAGCCACACAAACCTAACTGCGCCTGAATAGATGGCCTGCTCTTACCCTTAGCTTCGCAGTCACTGAGTGTTATGCCATGCTAACAAGGAAGACCTCTCGGCGATGATGAAAAGCTGCCTGCTGATCTAGCAGATCTTTCAAAAATAGCTTATCATTTATAATAATTGTGACGTGTCACCTATATTAAGAAGCACGCAACGCGGATGGTTCGCCTAATTATAGTTTTGGTCAGCCCCAGAAAAGTTGCCGTATACTATAAAATTGTGGATCGAGTGTGAGGGTTACCTAGATATTTCGATCGGTAAGGAAGCTTACGTCCGTGGCCCAAAGCAAGTCACGACGTACTGAATCTCGAGAGCGCACTATTTCAGATTGATCATCAGTTTTGTATGGACCTCGCATGCTAGTAGATTACTAAGTCAATAAAAGACTTGCGGTCCCGTAAATCAGGTTGAGACTTGGTAGAAAGAGAGATTATGCCGCCGGTATCATTTGAGCGCGGCTATCAGCAGTATATAGACGGGGTTACCTTGGTGTAGGTGGGGCTGTTTTAATTTTGTTAATTAGGCAAAGCTGCTACACAGAAGATGGTGATTAATACTAGGATATAAAGCATTTTATATCTTAAAAGAGGATATATCTTCATTTAAGAAGGTTAAAATCAGTAATAATACTTTGAGGAAGCTACTTACTAATAAAGTGCTTATTTTTTAATATAAGGGTAAATTCTATACTATTAACTATATAAGCAAATATCGATACCTTTAATGTACAGTGACTAACAGAAATAGTTTTGCCTATATAGCCAGTTTCCTCTTTCAAGGGGCACGCCTTCTAATATCAAGGATTTTAATGGTACGCTAAGTATAGGTATCTTGTGCCCTAAGTATAATCAGTCTTTTAATCTTTTTACTGGGATATCTAATTATAGGAGTTATAAGCTTAAGACTTAAGAGGTGTAGCTAAGAGATATTAAGGACGCCAAAGCTTCGAAAGTGGGTAAAGAAAATAAGAAGACTGCAGAGAAAGAGGTTTAGGTGAGGAGAAAGCAGAGGATAGGTTGATTCCTATCCACGGATTCGACCATCATACCAACCAACAATATGCTACCAAAGAAAGCTCCAAAATACAAAGAACATTCCAACCAACGATCTAGGTATCGTTCCTGCCTCCGTCGCCGCGTTCTTCACACATGAGATTCTACTTGCCTGTGTCTACGGCCTGCAGCAAACGACTGGGAATGAAGGGTTTATTCTCTTAGTAACATCCCGATTTGAGATTGAGAATCGTGCAAGTATAGCTAGACATTTGAGAACTACTGGAGGTGGTGATATGCCTGGCTTCATTGGCTGCGATAAAATTCGGAAACAAGAACGATTAGCACCGCATATTATGCACAAGGTCTGGAGCTGTTCTTAAATCCGGTGGCTTGTCAGCACTAGCCTCAATTACGTGCTGACAAAGTCGCACTCGGGAAGTCTTCCAACCTCGTCATGCAGACTGCTCACAGAGCTAAGACCAATTCGACGTTAAAAAGCATTCGGCGAACCAATCGCCTGAGGGCGCAGCAGCCATGTTATCAGAAGGTCTTTGAACTGCCACGTTAGACTGCAATGTCCGTTGGACTACAGGAATATATAACACTGGCCTCCCAGCGTTTGCAAACCATCATATTCTACATTCAATCATATACCAGTTTTAAGAATGAACAAGATGATCTCAGGCTCACAAGCCCTCGTTGTTGGCGGCACAAGCGGCATAGGCTATGCGATAGCCAAGCGCCTCGCTACATCTCCCAACTACCAATTCTCCTCAATCACCATCGTCGGCCGCACCAAGCCGACCACAATGCCAGAAAACCTGTCTTTCCGCTCCGTTGATGCAAGCTCCATGAAAGCGTTGAAGGATTTCGCACGAGACTTTCGTGCACAAGATCAGAAACTAGATCTTCTAGTCATGACCCAAGGAATCTTAACTATGGCCGGAAGAACGGAAACACCGGAGGGCATCGACAAGAAGATGGCTTTGCACTATTACGGAAAACAGCTTTTGATCAGAGAGCTGAGTCCGATTATGAGTCCCGACGCGAAAGTCATGATCGTTCTGGATGGCAAGAACGGAGATGCGAAAAAGCTCAACTGGGAGGATCTTGACCTAAAGAATACTTTCAGTCTATCCACCGCGGCGAATCATTGCATCACCATGAATGACGCCATGGTTCAGCACCTCGGAGTCTCTCAATCGGATGGGAACAAGAGGTTCTTCACACACGCGTATCCAGGTGTTGTGGACACAGCAACAGCAAAGAACAGCGCGTGGTATTTCCGGGCTTTGTCAAAGGTGGTTTCCAGCATTGCTGGAGCTACTCCCGATGAGTGTTCAGAGCGGTTACTAGATGGAGTGTATGCACGTGCTGAAGAGGAGGGAGGGAAAGGTGTGTTTTGGAGTTGTATTGATAACCATGGGAAGAAGATTGAGGGGAAGAAGGCGTGGACTGCTGAAGAGAGGGAGAAGATTGCGAGCCATACTTGGGCAATTGTTGACGGTAAATAGGCAGTCACTGCTATGAAGGGAGATTGACAAAAGGTAAAGGAGTCTGCTTTCCACTCCGTAATGTAATAATTTGGAATCATAAATGCGAAACCTCTGTTCTTCAATGAGTAACTGATTGGAATCAAAGGCGGTGTGTTAATGAATTTGCTGGCCGATAGTCAACTTCATCAGGAAGACAGACCGAGGTTCCCTACTCCCTTCAGACCAGGGCCTCAGCGCCTGGACAGGTGACTCGGGACTTGAGAGTGCAGATGAGTGAGAGGAGCTTGGCGATCTCTTGAGACGACAAGACCTGTACAGAAAGGACCAGACTTAGTACCACATGGACTCACTTTGCGATACTTGATTCAGCCCTTTGCCCAGACAATATCTCAAAAGCCTGCAAATTATTAAACTGTAAGCTATATAAATTAATCTATATTATATTTAGGCAATGACTAGGCAGGCATGATGTTTTGGCTACAGGGGCATAAGCCTTACGCAGGCATGACTTTTACGCTCTATAATTGGCTAAAAATTAATTGATAGTACATTAAGATTCTGCCATCTTGACATAAAGTCTACTCCTTATTGTATTAATTGTAGCTTATTATATCAATTCTTACTTTTTATAATTTAATCTAAATCCCTCTATATTTAGTTATTTTAAATCTCTAGGGATTCATATCTAACTACTATAGCAGCAATCAATTAGATCTATCTACTATAACTCCTATTGACTTCTTTCCTATTGCATACTAGACTGTAACCTCTGCCTAGTTGATCGCACTCTAGCGCCCCTTTTAGCACTAAGCCTTATAGATTGGCTTCTTATTTATTGTAAAGATAAGCTACTTCTTTATAAAGAAGCAATATCTTGTAACTGTAAGAGCCTAGCAATTGTTAATCGATTTAAACTCCCTGGCAGTCAGCCTCATTTTCGTACTGACAAATCTTGATTTGGTTGATCTGATCTCTGCTGCTGTATATCAATTGCCAGTCGCAATGGAACACTTTGCACTGTATTTTTAGGCCTTCCATAAAGGGATGTAGTTATCCTTAGGTCTATTATCCTTTAGTAGAGGTCTTATAATAATGACTCCTATATGCGCCAATGTAGGTATACTTTTTGTTTTGTAAAGAAAGTGCCTAAAGCCAGTTTTGCATATATTAAATGATAATATAGTATACTAAGCTTAATAGGAATAAAGCAGGCACAATTATTAAGAGAAGGTAGAAATGGTCAATTGCCTATTGGCATAGCCTTCTTTGCTTGTCAGTACTGTACTGTAATTAGTATTAGGCACTTTAATAAGACTAAAGTGTAAAGCTCTTTTAGGTACTCTGCATTTAGTCATTAATGTTCTAATGCAGTCAATACATTATCATTTACACAGACGTCAATAAAGTCTTGCCTTTAATCTTTAATTATATCCTGCATAGCTTTAATTAGTCAATAAAGATAGCTTATTCCATTTAGAAAGTAGCTTTTAATGTTATTATTGCTTGCCTTAGTTCCTAATGTAATGCAGATGCCAAAGTTGCAATAATGACAAATAAAACAGTATGCCTATTATACTTAGACTAGCATATAAGTGCCATATAGATACTATAAGATAGGGCGCTAATCGTTAAACTCCTTGCAGAGATCAATCCATACCTTCTTATATTCTTTTTCAGTTTCAGCAAAAAGGACTAATTGCTACATTGTAAAAACACTATTATAGATATAAGGAATATCATTACCTACTGGCATAGAGATAGACTGTTAGTTAGCAGTACTAAGTTAAACTGAGGCAAGGGGGTTTGCCTTAATATCTAAACTACTACTGCTATTGCTAATAGAAATAGGACTTTTAAGCTATCTCTATTTCGCTTAGAGAAGGACATTTAAGTTGATATAATAGATGTAAAGTTGCTATTGCACTTTAGGAAATTAGTCATTAAGTGCTGCCTTTATTAAATTATTAAAATCTGTAATGATAATATCTAACTGGCAGATAGAGTATTACTTTATAAGCTGCTTAATACTTTCTAAAAGGAACTAAAAACCTTCTTATCTTTTATTGTCAATAAGGCCAAATGCAGCATTAAATACTGTTCTAAGGTATATCTATCCTATAGCTTGGAAGAGCGAAAGCTTAAACCGGTTTGTATTATAGGTATTATTAAAGCTAATAACCTTAGGAAATCGTTTCTATATCTTAAGGCAATATAGAAATGTCTATATAAGACTAAAGAGACAGTTTGGGTCATTATCTGCCTACTTAATAAGATATAGTACCTAATTCTTATTAAAGAGCTTAATTAGTGCTGCTATAGGCATAAGACCGCCTAGCTTCTCACAATTGATATAAGATCTAGCATTATAGATATCCTTTTATATAAAGACAGAGTTAGAGTGTTGATCTTAAATAACAGCTTGTACATTACATGCATAAACGCCAACATAACGACTTATAGACTTAATAGTCACTTTAATGGCTTTATTAAGTCTCTAATAAGAGAGATATGCAAATGGCACAATACTAGGTCTATAGTTATGCTAGTAGTGCTTAGAGTTATTATGCATCTGCAAGAGCCACCTTCCCTCCTTTAGTGCCTCTGCTATAAGTTTCTACTTACATCTACATTTATAGGACTTACAGGACTTAAGTTTAGAGCCTCAATTAGGTCAAGGCATCCTATATCGATCGCATTTTAATGTATATTATATCTATTAACCTTTATATAAGTAGGCATTGCAACAGACAATTCTAAACCTATTAGCCTTAGCAAATGCATTAACTTTATGATATATAACTTCTGCTAATAGTGCGGCAGTATCTAGGATTGGTAGGTTTAGGATTTAATTAGGTCCTAAGAAAGAAGCTAGGCTTGGATCCTATAACTTCTCATTACCAAGAGGGGATAGAGAGTAAGGATTAGTAGGCTGCAGTTATTATAGAGGCAAATATAGAGGAGGCAATATAGATTGTCCTAAACTTAAGGAAGAGTAACCCTACTGTTTACAATATTGCCAAACGCATTTGCATGCTTCAAGGCATTTGCAAATAAGCCTCCATTTAGTTCCAATAACATCTATAACTAGTTATAAAGCAGACTTAAATCTAGCATATGGCAATAAAGTAGTATTAAGGTATTGTTCTTTAGCATACTCCTTTGGCTGTAAGGGGGAGGGAGATAGCTTAGGGCCTAGGATCGGTCCTTATATGCAGGTAGGCCGCCCATTTAGCACCAAAAAGCCATTGCTAAGATAGATATTATAGTTAAATTGTAGTATCTATATTGGTTCATTCAGTCTATACAAGCCTTCTGGCTATAGAATAGTTAAAAATATATAAGGATGTAATGCAAAGATATTCTTAAGCGTGCCTTTATCTTCAATAAGATATTCAGAAGGTAATGATTAATGTAGGTCTAAATTGGCATGCCGCTTTCGCTTTTGCTGCTAAGGCTATTGAAATAGGTCTAGGCTTTCTAGTTGCTCTATAGTTACTGATTTCATAGGTTAATCGATTTTATAGGTAGATAGTACAATCTAGATCCAATAAGATTTAAATGCAGTTAAAGGTAAAGACATAAAAGAGCTATTATTTAATTGGCTAGAGGCTTGACCTATTAAGCAAGACAGCTTTACTGCCTTAAGAAGTTTGTACTGGCTGCTTATTGATATTTTTAGCCAATTATAGAGCGTAAAAGTCATGCCTGCATAAGGCTCATGCCCCCGTAGCCAAAACATCATGCCTGCCTAGTCATTGCCTATATTTATATCTTCTATAAAGGTTATTTAGCCTATAACTTACGTCTCGTTTAAGTATATATATTGTGTTAAACTTAAATAAGTATCTTATTTAGTTATGTTAATCTACGAATTATTAATCTAAGGCTTATTTAGTTAAAATAAGCTACTAATCCTATAGTATAGAGTAGCTTTAGTTTAATATATAACTCTAGGCTGTCTGCTTTAAATGTCTTACTTCCCTGCCTTCTTAGCGAATAGGAATTAAACAGCTGTCTAAGGCTTGGTCAGATAGAATTTCTATCTTAGCTATGCTTAATACACCTAGAAAGCCACTCAATGCACTTTTAAGGCTGTATAATATAAAGAGAGAAGAGAGAAAGTCAGAAAGCTGACAAAGATACATACCTAGTTATTATAAACTAGCAGTAATTTTGACATTAGAATAGCTATTAACACCGCAATTGAGTGCGCTTTCAATAATCCTTAAGGGCCCGAGTTTAACGATGTCGAGTTAAGTTGCCGGCCTCCTTATAGCTTCTTCAATTTGCCAGTCAAGAGAGGGAAACAGGATATCAAAAACAGGAAGGCAAAGGACCCAAGGATTCGCAAGTGGATTTTAATATCGGAATGGGCTTCTATAATTGATGTCTATAAGCTCTAGTTTGGTAATCAGTTATTTATACAAATAGATAATAGAAACTATACTAAGCCTGGCGTTAGCTATATAAATGCCTTGCTGTTAAATATAAGTTGCTACTTTCTGACGCTGTAATGCCAAGGTAGGCCGAAGTTAAGGTCTTGGTCAGGCTCGGCATGTCATGAACTAGTTCGGTCTGCAAGGAAACCTACAGCGTGTAGCCAAGAGCTTGTCTCGGTTCATGCAAACTTTCACAGTGGGCTAATCTGGCTTCGATATTTACCAGGTTCCAAGACTGATCAGAGAAGTCACGTAAGACTCTGAAGAAATCCCTCAAAGGGCAAGCCAAGCTACGGGACGCGTTTTTGAGGTTGCAGCAAGCCACGAGATTTCAAAACGGGAAGATATAAAGACCCTCGCCAGAAAAGTAGCGGTGAACGCCTTTGAACTTAAACGCATAGTTGGACTTTCGGCTCCGCCTGAAATGACCTTATACAAGTCACCTGGAGGAGCATTAGAGGTCACCTACGGACTTATGGTCAAATGTGTTCATGAGATGACTGAGCAACGCCAGGCCCTGTTTCTGACAAATGTATAGACTAGGACAGAAACCCAGATGTTAAATGCTCTAATCGGCTTTGTAAAGCAATCAACGCGTCGATTCCGAAAGCTTACGCTTGATGAAAAACACACAAATCAAGCGATGGAAGACCTAAGCGATCAGCAGACTAGGGCCGAAACAAAGGTTAAACAGGACCAGCGTGTATCTATATATACTGCCAGAGACGGTCAGCATGATACGACTCAACAAACAGAGTCACGACAACGCAGTGAAGAGCGACCAGCTTGCAGTGACCCAGACGACATTCCATCGACGAAGGTTGCAAAGTCCGAATATCGTCAGCGGGAAAAGGATGGATGCAACAGCAATTCACAGTCAAAGATCGAGAAGCACGAAATGAAGATTACGGTCAAAGAAATGGAAGAGTTACGAGAAAAGGAAGAAGAAGCTATGAAGCGAAAGTGTCACGAGTTAAAGCTGTGTCCAGTCGGATATGCATGGAAGAAAGTGGGAACCGGATACAAGTGCGAGGGAGGGACTCATCATATTAGCTAGGATGAGTTGAGGAAGATGTGAGGGTCATTCCCTTGAGTTGGATACTGCATCAAGTTTTACAACCAATCGTTATGGGACAATCGCCAGTCGGGAGCAGCCCAAGTGTTCGGTTTTACTCATTTCGGTGTTTCATGTTTATTCTCAAGACTGCCTACTACCTAGTTAGTCTCCAGATCCTCTAGTCTCCACGGTCCTTCAATGACCTCTTTTCTCTTATCTAATATGCGGCTTTTGCCGTGAAGGTCTATGGTATAACATGACTCCGACTCTCATGTTGTCCTCACAAAATCTTGAGCCGCCATGTCGTCCCTCTCAATACTTGTTGAAAGGGAAATAAAAAAAGACTACTTCCCAGCAGTTGTCTCTCGGCTGACCTGTTGGGGCTCCTTTTCGCCAATCTGACTGTCTTGGCTTGAGACTGTAGACCTTGGACTCATGGTGAAACGTCTCTCATTATACCTTGTCCACCACTTCTTGTTAGATCTGTGCGGCATCAAACTCCAGTGGACCATGTTGTCCTCCTCTTCCGGTGTCATTTCGATTCTTGCGTATGCTGGGCTTCGTGTCCACTCAGCCTCGCCCATTTCCACTTCCAATCCCAGGCGTGACCCTATCATCTCACAGTTGTCGCCAACACGAGTAACTGTCAGATAAGTTGCCAGTATCATGACAATAACTGTCACTATTTGATTACCAATCGGCTGGTGAGAAGGGAAGCATCCATCCAAAATTCCGCATTACTTCCAAGAAGAGGCCTTGACGGTTGCCCACTATCGCGTGGTAAAATGACCGATTAACCTGGGCCAAGGATAGCAAGGTCTGCGCCGCAATAACTACTGATGGGGCTTCAAAACTCTGGTCGCTTATTTCGAGCTCAGATGCAATGTTGTTGAGCGGCACATCAACGATATGCTTGAAAATGTTGTCAAATAGCTCGGGAATATCAAACACCTTGTATCCAGGTTTGAATACCAGTCCTTTAGTAGTAACAAGGTGAAGATCTTGTGGTATAGGCAGACAGGTCGGCCTCGATAGTAACCATTCTAATTCGTGGGATGTTTCCGAACTGGAAGTCGTTTCTGAAAATTCATCATAATCGAACATGTCATCATATCTCTTTCCAATCTCGTAGTAATCGACACTGTTGATCTTTCCGGTAAGTGAATTACGGCGATAGCCTCCCTCAAAGAAGACCTCCCATAGTTCTTGGGGCTGATGCTGTTGTGCCGACATATGAATGCCAGACATACTGGATGGATCAATAAATTCTCATCTCGTTTGCTTAGTTGTCTACTCCAACCATCGATTATTATCCGCCAGTCATCCTCAATTGTACTGAAGGCGATTTATATCAGCATATACCCAACAATTAAACATGGGTGACACCTACCAAAGAGGAGATACAAATGAATCCGATGCTTCAGGTGTTACGCAGACGCATCGTTCCTAAACAGAACTATCGCGTTCCGAGATGGTGACTTCCGTGGGGATCGAGTCATCACCATCACATTCTTCAACATCGTTTTCCGAATTTGAGTCATCGGTGTCCGAATTTAAGGCATCGATTCTCATTCTATGCATGACGGCATCGATCCAATTGGCACGAGCATTGTTCAATGGCCCCGAGCTATCCTACGTTAGGAAAGGTATCATAATCAGATTGTTACGAACTTACCAGAAACAGCAGTAAACCTCCCAAGAACCCATCTTGCGCATATATCGGTAAAATAACCCGACGAAGTTTGAGTGGAGGCTCGGTATTACAAACATGAATCATGGTGAGTGAAATCTTTTCAGAGAACTCACCGACACACATGACCGATCAAGCCAGTCTAAAAGGAGCGGTGGCAGAAGGATATAATAACACAAACTAACAGCATTATTCTTCGAGACTAAATTAGTGTGTAGGACTCTGTCAACAGGTTACTGTTAGTAGTATCTCACTTCTTGGAGTGATACTCTATCTTCTGATTTCAACAAAAACAGTTAGGTACTGTGGTCTAGTTGGTTATGACATCTCGTTAACACCGAGAAGGTCCCCGGTTCGAGCCCGGGCAGAACCTCATTTTTTACGTGTTTTTACTAATCTAATCGGTTGCTCCATTCAAGATAACTAGGACTGATAAGACTTAGTCTCGCTTGGCACGCCATATAGAACAGCGTGAGGGGTAGACCAGTAGATTCTTGTTACTGTTTATTTGTGTCCATTATTATCTACAGATAGTAGTCTGGAATAATCGACGAGTAGAATAGATTACTATACTAGTACAAATATTATCCCTAGAGCATGTTGATATCTAGCACAATCTTTAATTCTCCTTGACATCCTTGATATCATGGTGGATATCTTCGTTAGAATGGACTGTTCCTGAGCGGTAAATGAGATCATCGAGACCAATCTCTCTGTTGATCTCAGCCATTCTCTCGTTGTCAGCTTGAGCAGTGCCCTCGGATCCAAAGATGATGTCCTAAAGAGTTAGCATTGGCATTAAAAAAAAGTAGAAGTGCATACCATCTCCTCGAGTGATAGACGCTTGGTCTCTGGAACAAAGAACCAGATAAATGCGGCACCCATCAATGTCAAGAGTCCAAATAAGATGTAGGTTCCATATGTGATACCCTCCAACATATCAGGTGTGACTTGGCCCACAATAAAGTTGTTCCTATTACAGTTAGATATGCCAATAGTCTAGTTGGGTCCGGGGTACTTACATCCAGTTACTCGAAGCACCAAGTGCCACACCGTAAGGTCGAGTGCTGAGAGGCCAAATCTCGGCGATGATGATCCAGGCACAAGGGCCCCAAGAGTCTAGAATGGTTAGTGCTGTGCTATATGAGTATTGGTCTCGACTTACACCCGAAGTGAACCACAAATAGCCAAACCATGCAGATAGCGCCCCAGCCAGCAGCAGGATGAGTATCGAATTGGTCGATGTTCATGGCTAGGATAACAGCAATAATGAGGTGGCAAACACCCATACCGATGGCACCGACAGCCAAAACAGGCTTACGACCAAGACGGTCAATCCACAAGACAGCTGGAATAGTAGCGATAAACATTACAATACCGACGACTCCAGTTGCCAAGAGACTGGTAGTGTTGCTGCTAAGACCAAGCTGTCCAAAGATCTGTGGCGCGTAGTAAAGGACCTTGCATTGTTAGCTTTGAATTATACGATGAGTGATATTGAAACATACAGCATTGATACCAGTCCATTGTTGAAAGAACATAGTAACTGTTGCCACAATGACGCGCTTAAACATGGCCTTTGTTTTGAAAAGAGCACCAATGGCGACAAACTGGAGCTTCACAATGTTGAGACGAGTTTGTCTTTGGAGATGAGGAAACTTCTCTGCCAAACTCCTCTTCTCAAATAGTGACTGGGCCTTGATTTCGAGAAATTCTAGCTCAATGAGCTCATGGTCGGTAGGAAGATCTCGTAGGTTGGCCAGGACTTGTCGAGCTTCTTCTTCCCTGTTGTGGTGGACAAGCCATCTGGGAGAAAATGGCATCCAGATCATTCCTATGAAGAGGATAATGGCCGGGCCGAGTTGGAGACAGACAGGGATTAGCCAGGCTGCGTCGGATTGACCCTCGCCGGTGCCACCAATGAAGTGAGTTCCGCTGTTGATGTCAGTATGGGAATGGGGATTTTGCAGAGAAACTTACTAGTCAATCCAGAAACTAACCATGATACCAAAGGTAATGGCTAGTTGTTGGAGAGCTACAAGAGCACCACGAACCTCACTGTTAGATATTAGCATGAGTCGAAAGTCTTATTGAGAAACTTACGGAGGAGCGCATTCCGAGTTGTAAAGAGGAACGATGGTGGACAAACTACCAACTCCCATACCCCTGTACAAGTTAGCTAATAAAGTACATCTGCTGGAATGACTTACGTGATAAAACGACCAGCTAGAATAGCATTATGTCCAGCTTCAATAGCAGTAACTTGAATGATGACACCAATAATGAAAACACTTGTAGCGATGAGGATACCGTATTTTCGAGAACACAGCTCGGCAATAGCACCAGACATCACAGTACCAAGCCAGGCACCGAGCTCAAGAATCGATGTAAGCCAGCCCTTTTTAGTCTGATTCAAGACATAATCACCCATATCTGCACACGTCAGCTGATGAATCTTCGAGTGGACGGGCAAGCGTACGTCTCTCAAAGGATTTCATGACGAGAATGCCCGAAAACATTCCCTGGTTGTATCCATATAGAATGCCTCCAATACAAGCGAATGCCGCAATTCGGGCAACCTTCCAGTTCTTTAGCAGAGCCCTAGCACCACTGGCGCCCATGAGGGCCTGTCGTCGTTGAAGGGCAGCATCATAAGTGCCAACTGTAGTTGGTGCTCCACCCATCTTCGCGTTGTTGAAGTAGTCAATAGGAATATTGACAGACAAATTCAGGTATCAGACAGAGAACATCTTGGCAAAAAAAAGAGCGGATCATTTGTTATATGTGTCAATCGGCCAAGATATGAAACGTCGTATTGTAACATTGTATTACCACGTCGGGCGAATGTATCTCGGCTAAATGAAGAGTCGTTTATAACAGGCGAAACAAACTACGGGCATTTTATTAGTAGTGAAACTTCCAAGGAAGCTTTCCCCCGCAAGTGGCTAATTCTCCAATTCAGCCTGAAGAGGTTCAAGTGGTTGGCAGTGACCTTTTGAGCAACTCAGGCTAAAGACGACAAGGATTAACTCGGTCGTAATATTTTACTGCAAGATGGATTACGCGCTCCAGTGAAAGTCTGGGGATGTAAGATTACTCTACGGAAAGGGATAAATTCATGTCGATCTGCGGGGAAAGCTGGGGAAGAGTCTGAGGTTGGGAGAGAACATCCGATATTATAAAGTCAAACAGCTGACATGGATGGACAAGTATGCATCAATGACAGGTCGGTAAAAGATTATGTACAACGGCAATTTGAGCCGCTTTATCCAGGTCCTCTAAAGGTGGCTAGATAACAGCCGAGAGAATACGCCTAGGCAAGGTAGCCCAAGTCTTTGGCACCTCAGGTACCTCCTCATCCAACAAGACCATACCAGTATGGAGATCCATATCAATGGCCTTGACGTACAGCTTCCAATCCCGAGAGTACACCTTGTAACCAAGGTACAAGACAAGAATGATGGGACCTGCCAAGAAAGACATGAAGAATGCCTCGGCGCTGGGAGGCGAGCCATCAGCAGCCTGAGACAAAGTTAGCACGATGTAACCCAAGGTTTGGGTCTGGACCAGGTGACTTACATAAAGGGACGAGTAGAAAGTGGCAACCAGGGCAATGACATTGAGGAAAACGCCCAAGTAGCTACCCCAGACACCGAAGGGAGTTTTGTAAGGGACCAAGTTCATGTTTATTCCCTGAGCCTTCATTCCAGATCTCATTCGGGCGTGTGCGAGACAGATAGTTCCCCAAACGAAAAGGAATGCGAGACCCGACAAAGCGAGAAGCCAATCAAAAATGGTACCGCCCTTGGGAGACTCTCCGATGTACGCCAACAGACCAAAGGCAAGCTGAAGGATGACACAGTAGATAGGTCGTCCCTTGCCATCAATGTAGTTGAGGATCTTGGGGGCATGGCCTCTCATAGCCATAGCTTGCAGGGTACGTGTTGAACCAAAGGTACATGTGTTGGCGACAGACAAAACAGAGATTGTAATGACAGCGTTGAAGATGGAGGGCAGAACCTTGATACCTGCGTCTTGAATGGCAAGAACGAAAGGTGACGCCTTTGTGTTGGCGCCAGAAGCACCGAGAAGTCTGTCATCGTCTGAACGAATGATGGTTCCCAGGATGAACAGGTTGATGACGTAAAAGAGAGCAATACGCCAAAAGACTTGCTTGGAGGCTGTAGGGACCGACTTGCGAGGGTCAGCTGTTTCGGCAGCAGCGAGACCAACCATTTCAGTACCACCAAAGGCAAAAGCTGGAGATGTTAGTCGAGGCCACAGACACCGAAGGGGGAGGGATACTGACCAGCAACGACAAAGACAGCACAGAAACCCTTGAAATCGGTGAAAGCACCGGGGTCATGCCAGTACTTGGTACCGAGGTAACCTTGGTCACCGACGCCGCCACAGTTGATGATGATGCCGAGAATGATAAAACCCAGACAAGCAGCGATTTTGATAAATGAGAGAACGAATTCGACTGGAGGAGTTAGTATCGAAAGATAAAAGGCCGGGTGAGAGTCTTACCCTCTCCATAACCACGAACACCAAAGAATTGAACAATGATGAGAGCGACGAGGAACACAGTAACCCAAACAGCCTAGTCGTTGTTAGTCTAGTCCGGAGAATATTTAGGGCTGAAGTATGCCAAGTTGTGCCAAGAGATGCCAAGACAGCCAGATCTTGAACCTCAACCTCGTTCATATGTACTACTAACCATGTGAATGTCAGTACGCCAAAACTCAATGGTCTTGGACGCAGCGATCAGCTCAAAGGGAAGAACTGTAAGCCATGACAAGGCGTATTCCCAACCACAAGCGAAACCCCATGATGGATCGACGAAGCGAACAATGTAGGTATAAAAGGCACCGTTGACGGGGTACAGAACAGCCATTTCCGCAAGGGCGAGGTTGGTGCAGAGAAGCATGATTCCGATAATGAGGTCTATTCGAGTTAGTGGTGAAGCGATCGGTCGATCGACGGGAATATCTTACATCCTGTAATCTGTTAGCATAGTGGTTCGACGTGGCGATGGACATAGTAGTTACCGATGACAAGTGCTGCTGGACCACCCTTGTGAAGGGCACTTCCAGATCCAACGAAAAGACCAGCTCCGATGGCTCCTCCGATAGCAATCATCTGCATGTGTCTGTTTTGCAGATGACGCTTGAGTTGGCCTTCACCATTGGTCGAGCCGAGTTCTTCATCGTGAGGGGACGCGACGTGAGTTTCGTCCTTGACTTCATCTTTGTGGGGTGGTGTTAAAGACATGATGGCTTGCCAGTCTATACTTTGCAGTATAAAATGCCAATAGAATGTCAAATTGAATAAAGAAGAATGCTCGGGAATACACTCTGCGAATGCTCGCTGGCCTCGCAAGACTTTATGTGCCAAGAACAACTGTACGCTAAGCACAAAACAAACAAGCTTAAGATAAGCTTTGGTAACGCTAATGCACGGGGGACCTTCTCGATATTATCTTGTCGTCCGAAGAAGGGTGGTCTAGAACCATTGTGTGATTGCAGCACGGGACCCTTGTTTATGGCGCATCCGTTGCGTACACTTCAGGCAGGCTGTTGAAGGGGGCTAACTGACAGCCTAGAGAGAGATCGGCTTGGCCTCTTGGCGTATCAAGATCGTTTCTCGGCGTGCAGAAAAGCAGTCTCATGTTGCGCTTGCTCATGTTTGTGAAAGTATTGGTCGATGGAAAGTCGTAGCTCGTGTCAATAGGGACACCTATTTTTACAATCTGACCACCATACCACACCAAAGAGACAAATTGCGGCGATCGACCTTCTTATCAGGGACACTTTCGCGGCCTTTTGTTCCTCCCAACGCCACAGCCTGGTGGTAGCGCGTGTCGTACAGATAGGAAGGCGTTTCGGGGGTGTTTTATTGGCGAAACCAGAAGCGGCCGAATATGAACTACAGGGGGTATGTCAGCTCCTGTCTTACCCCAGACTGCCAACGAGGTAATGTCTTTGTAAAAGACGAGTTAACCATGAATAGCTAGACCAGTTTCGAAAGGATTACCCACTGCCCTTTAGTCCTCTGTCTGATGGAACGACTGTGGAGTTCTAGAACTGTTCTTTGGGATTATTACCGCAGATAGATAGCGAATAGAAGCTTGTCTACGTATCGTTGGTAGTATTGATGATACCGTTGTGGGAATATGACCTACCGGATTAGGAAGGTAACAGGTTGCTCACAGATAAGCCGGTGCCGGGTATCCGGAGCTAATGAGTACATACGATAAGATACTGGAGTAACAGGGGCTTGGAATGATTAATTACAACTTGGGGTATTACCCTGGACTTTTGTCTCGATTATGTTTAAGTTCTGGGGCAATTACAATACAGGCTTTCATGTGATCACATTCCATGTTACTATCACTCTCCGTTATCTTGTTAAAACTGACTACTTGGTTACTAATACCCTATCAAATCCTCCACTAGAGATTTAAAAGCCAGATACACTCCATGATCTGTCTGCCGTTCATTGCAACCTGGCGGTAAACTCTTCATTAATCGTTGCATAGTCTTCGGGACCATAAGGCTCAGTCATTTCTTTGAACCACCCCTTCTTCCGATGCACTACCAGTCCCAGGTCTGCCATCATCATATCCATAAATGGCACTGCCTCGAAGATAAAATCAGGCGACTTGGATCCCGTGTCCTTTGGATACCGCCACTTGCCGAACCGGTTATGCAAGATTGTCTGCCAGTGGACCTCGTTCAATGTCATCGTCTTCCCACTAACGTCTTTGTTGCCATCAAACTCTGAAGCGACAGCCGAGCTGGGGTCCCTGGCCAACGTTCCGTCAAAAAAGGCGCTGATCCATAGACCTTGAATATGCGCACATGTGCCATTACTGAAGTTCGTCGAGTACCCTGTAAAGGCAATATCTTTGGTGCGGAGAAACTCGGCGGTACCAGGGACCATGAAATGGTAGAGCATCATAGGGGTGCGCGGTGAGATTTCAGAAGCATTCATGCTGAAGCCTTTAGTTTCGGTGAGAGGCTTGTAATTTGGGTTGAACTTCATTGGAGTCTTGAGGCTTGGGAAGCGCTCCTGGATCTCTTTATCGGCCTCCTCAATAAGGGCAGTCTGGGCTGCAAGTCCTTCGTCAGGTAGACAATCTTTGTCACTGTTGCTTAGGACACATGGAAGGCCGATTTTCCGGTCGATTCCTTCGGGCAGAAACTTGAGAGGAGAGAATGACTTCCAGCCAGTGACAGCGACGAAAGCGTCAGACTCGAGAATTGTCCCTTCTTCGTCGTCAAGGTGGACTTGACCCTCGCTAAGATGCGAGAGATCCTTCTCGTGGATCCGCACTGTACCATTGCGTATGGGCTCGTAAAAGTCTGTCTCATAATTAAAGATACCAAAGGCTGTGCCAGTATGCATCGCTGATGAAGTTGGTTTAAGCTTTTTGAGCTCAGGATGCTTGTCAAACTCCATGATGTTTATCACGTCTTGGGCCAGAATATTCCAGAAAGTATTGGTGATTACTCTACCGAGGGCTGTGCGGTGCCAGAATGATTTGATGCCGTGGTAGCCGCTATCTTGGCCCCAGATGCACGGGGCAAACCAATGAAGCCAGCGGATGTCTTTGACACAAGTCAGATATTGTGTTCATGAAGATCAACGAGTTTCCATTCATGAGCGCGACTGAGGACTTACTAACGAGCTTCTCGATCCACACTTTGAAAGGTGTCACGAAAGAAGGCGACATCCAGACCGGACCGTGGCCCGTTGCTAAAAGACAGCCTGGTTAGTAAAGGTTTGTACAAGTGGGAAATACATACGCCGTATTATCCAATCGACCTTTACCCCATGTGTGGCATACGCATAAACGGCGTCCCAGCCAGACTTGGTTCCTCCAAATACAGTGACACGCTTAGCAGCGCTGACGGTGTCTCTGTATTTCTGAAAGTCTTTACTGTGGAATAGTGGCCTATCGTATTGCTCCTGGCCTTGGATATGGGGCATGAACGGCTCTGAAAGCATGCCCGTCGCGATGATTAACCTCTTGGCGACAACTTGAGTAGGTTTATTGTGCTCGCCCCTGGTGCTATGAGTTTCAAGCAGCCAACCACCCTCAACTCTATGCTCAGCCGAAACGACTTTCGTGCTCAATCTCAGATGCTGGTCGATACCGAACTCACATGTGTAAGCTTCGAGATACTCATGCATGACCTCACCAGGAATGTACTGGCCTGGCTTGACACCGAAGCGCTTGGTAGTCATTGGAAAGTCTGGGTACTCATACGTTCCCAGCAGATTGTTGGATCTCAGGCATGGGTAGACTCGCTCATTTGACCAGACACCGCCTACTGAGGCGTTAACATCAAAGACAGCTAGAGAATCGTTTGGATGTGTTGCGTGGTATTGCTTAGCCGCCCCGAGACCGTAGTAGCCTTGATTGTGGATTAGCAAGTATACAAATTTATGAAATTAATAGATTCTGCGTCGGGCTAAACGATAGTGACTTACCAGCTCCAACGACGACAAGATCGAAGTCTTCCATTGAAATCAGATTTCTTGGCGCAAATAATTGAATTAATGAGTTTCTCTATCACTAACATATAGAGAAGCAATATGGATAGAAGTTGGAGAGAATGAATAGAATCATGCGAAGTAGGAGGTAGACAAGAATCAGGAATTTAAAGTATGCTTACTTCCCGAAAACACCTTTTTTAGGGCACACATACTTACTTTTATCACATGCAGTGAGAATTTAGAATCTGACTGTCAGCAATAGCCAAGACAAGCCCCTGCTCAATCTCAATTGGGTTCTACATACCAAATAAATCGGAGGCAAAACTTAAGCATGCTACTAAAGGTTTCGGATGGGATTCTTTATGTCGCAGACCGAAGTCTAACTTAAGGATGCTACAGACCATTTCCGTTCTCAGAGCTAGTTTCTTCCCATTCTAGGTTGGGTTGGCATTGATCTTGGGCAAAGCCAAAGCTGAGCAGCGTCCATTTTTGTGACATATGTGATGTGGATATCCTTACTCTTTTAAACCTATCAGCATACGCCTACCCTGTAGAACTAGAGACCACACCATTTGACTTCAATAATAAACTAAGTCGAACCAACCTCATGCGACATATAGTTTATTCCTTGAAACACTAATAGTCATACGAAACGAGTAGGCGGTACAAGTTTAGTCCTTTCCATGAAGCGCTGATTGGGTATGTAATAAGCTTTTGCTGGACATCACATCAGGCAACAGTGCTTTGGATAAATCGCTTCACGAACAGTCGATTAACGCTATGATCTACATTACTCGAAGTTGACACATCGTTTAACAAGTTAGATTTTACTACAGGAGCGTTTGTTTGTGGCTTTGAGGCTGACCCAATTCCATCTTGAAGACAGAGCTCAAAGATTTACGGGTTCCCTCAGCTATATAATTCCCATCAATTCATCCAAGGTACCTTTATCAAAGCACGGATTTAGTAGCACTTGCTTTTGCTTTTTCAGCTTTCATTTAACCACCTCCCAAATCAGGCCGTGTGCCCATGCGTGTGCTTTTGAAATCTGGTCTCTTGATCCCACTGATGTAACGCTCTGTTGGTTGTTGTGCTGTTGGTTGTGTTTTGTCCCACTTCTATATGCAACTAGGCAAATCAGGAAGCGCTTTGACAGTTCAGACAGGCAGCTGAGATCGGATTCAATATTCAAATTGATGATTTAAAGGTGTAATCGAACTTGAAATGTCAATCATTCATAAGCCCACCAGTTTCAGTCTTGATCGTTGCGATTCCTGTTCGTGGGAGAAGTTTGAAGATGTATTGGTCGACGCTCATCTGGGGGACAAACCCGGATCACGAGTTCACAACCCCAGCATGATCATTTACAGCCCCGGCTGCAACTAGACTTCAAATGGACTGCTACTGCATAACGACTGAGTATGCAGTCCTGATTCATTTGGCTATCTATGACGTGGTTGGCTCGGTAACTCGGATGATTGAATACATATACCGTTGGCATCCACTCCCTTTTCAGAAGTAACAACTTCCCCTCTCAGATGTGTCCACCTTGGGAGTTCCGAATTCATAATCACAACTGAAGCCAAACCTGGAGAGTAGGCGATCTGATTTCGGAAATCTTAGCCAAACCGGGCAATTGACTCATCGTACGATGTCTTTTCTCGTGAAACTCGGCCTAGTATTCTCTCTATGCGCAAGCTGGGCGTTATGCTTCACCAAATTTATACACCCCCCCGAGAGGGATCGAGATCAAGATGCCGACCAGGATATGACGGAAAATAGCCAATATGTCGATGGACAAATCATCCCGATCCTATTTGACACGAATATTAAAAAGGTTGACCTCTATCTTCGGCAATACATAGACGTTGGAAGGAATGCGAGCGCTCTGTTGAAAAGTAGGAGGAACTCGTCCCTTATGTTTAATATTTTGCTAACTGAGCTGTCTAGGCGATATTAAACCGGATCCTGATGGTTGGAAGGCTCAATACGATATCGCCAACGTGATTGAGAACAAGGAGGACTCCATTTATTGGTTTTTAATAATTGACAGCAGATATAATGCGATACTAGCGGAATCTCAATACGTAAACGTCAGCGCGCCGGAAGCTGGTGAGACGAAAACCGTCACCGTGTCCACGGCACCAACAACTCTCACCACGGAGACCGATACAAGCACGACGAATACATCCTCGAGTGAAGAATCAAGTTCTACATCAAAGCCTAGTTCGAAATCTGAACTATCCCGAGGTGGAATTGCAGGTGTATCAGTCGGCGCCACGATTGGAGGCCTATTAATTCTTGGTGGTATTGGATGGATGATATGGAGAAGACGGGCGAGAAAGAAAAATGATGCTGCACCGGCAGAGTTTCCTGGAAATTACAACCAAGGCCAGCCTCACTTCGAGAGACCAAAGAGCGAGCTACCCGCTGAGCCTGTGGTGTTTTCCTCAGAGAGTCCCAGAATCCCTCCTGGGATCTATGAAGCACCATGAGGGAAAAAACAAGAGGAAAGATCAGCATGATAATATGTTGCGACTATGTTGTAACTCCCACACTAATTATATTTTATCAATAATTTCCACGTCTTATCACAAGAACACTAACACTTGTATATCTTAGTCCAGGATCAATAAAGACCTACCTTACTCTTTATTCAAGAAGAACAAATCGCTGCTTCGAGACAAAGAAGGAACTAAGTGGTGTTAGAATCTGAGGCTTTTGTTGGATGATCACAAATTGGGATCCTGATACCAAAAAGCGACCCGGCACTGACTGCGGTTCGCATTGCCATAACGTTCGTGGAGATAGAGTAGGTGACCTAGACTAGGATCTTGGGTTTGTTGCTCAGCCAAAAAAGCGAGTAGAATGGGGCACAAAAGTGGCAGTCCACAGCAAATTATGTATCACTGCAGCCGGTTCGTTGACAAATTCTACTTCGACAACACTATGCGTAACTTGCATAAACTACATGGATCATGGCACTGATGGCTGACAATATGTGGGCAAGGCCAGTCTATTTAACAGAATCTTGGTCAATTCTCGATTTAGCAATGACACTCTTTCAATTTATAATCTGTACTCACATCTACTTAGTCACATCTGAAGCATACGGGCTACGTTGCCTCAGCGCCTCTCCAAACTTCCACAACAAGATAACCGCGGGCAGTCCAATAGCCAGTGCCGTAAATTCCAAAACACTGCTCCCCCACCCATATCCCAGCTCTGCATACAGATACGGTGCAAATATGGGGAAAAGGCAGCCGAAGATCTGACGCAGCATATTGATAGCAGCCAGAGCACTTGCTGTGTACTTTCCGTACGTGTCGATCATGTAGGTATTTACTGCGATAGCGCAAGCCATGGCAGCCCCCACGAAGATGGCAGCTCCTATGTTGGGTAATATCCCGTGCGTCTCCATGTCAGCGGTCCAGCCGTACATGAACATGCCAGCAGAAAGTGAAACCGTGGCTGGAGGCATGACAGGCATTCGATATTCAGGTCGGTGCGCGCCACCATTTTTGTGAGACAGGTGTTTCCGGATGCTATGGATAGCACGAGTCGAAACCTCAGCAGCAAAGAGTGATCCCACAAACAAGGACAGATGATTGAGACCTGCTATGTCAGGCTTCTGGTGGTACACATCGGTCCAAAGCGCAGGAAAATTCGCGTAAAGGATTTAGATCAGCCCATATAAGAAAGCGTTGTACAACGCCATGGCTTGTATAATGGGCTGGGTTCCTAATAACTTCAAGGGGCGGATCATGGCAACTTTGTAAACTTCTGCACGCGCCTTGTCTAAGTGGTCGTATTCCGTATAAAAGTTGATGTTTCCATCATTATCCTTGACAAGGCGGCGCTTTTTGCATCTCAGCAGAACCGGCTCATAGGTCTCCTCGAGGAAGAAGAAGCTGGGTATCAGAATCATCACGTCAAGAGGCGAGGCTGCATAGAATGCCCAGCGCCAGGTTGTATAGCGGGTAATTACGCCTCCAAGGATAGGACCAATGACGGGGCCGATAAGGGGCATGATACTGTAGACAGCTACGGCTCGCCCACGCTCCTTGGCAGTAAAAAGGTCCGACATGATACCACTACCAATCTGTGATGGGACGTTGTTATGCATCGATAGATACAATTTATTGCAACAGATAGACCTACAACTTGTGACGCACTACAGGAGAAGCCTGCCAAGAAACGAAGAACAAACACGGCAGCCTTGGAATTAACCGGACCGCAAACGGTATTGAAGACGACGTAGAGGAAATTCCACGATTGGATCGTCCGACTGCGTCCGTGGATCTCAGACAGCGGGCATACAATAAAGGGCCCAAAGGCAAAGCTAAGAACAAAAATAGATAGCAGGAGGATCTGTTCCGCGCTATTCGTGACGTTGAGGGTCCCGGCGATGTAAGGTAGTGCGGGGGCAATGATAGTCGAAGAAAGCGTGTTCATAAGCACAAAGGCTAAGACAGAGACGGTAGCTCTCTATTTTCGTGCCTGTGACCAATTTCTGAGTTTTTCGGGATCATCTTGAGACGCCCAAGTCACGAGCTGGGCGTCTAGAGCTGACTCGGGCGTTGTCATAGCTGGCAACTTTCGCGCTCCAGCAGATATGGTTGGTCTGTCTGAAACGAGAATGTGTCAAAGTCGGAAAGAAAACACGTCTTATATATAGCAAAATGGATTCTACAACCAACACACTGATGACTCATGCCTAATCAGATAATGATTGTTGGCCAAAAGTCCCAAGAAAACCTCGGTTCGAGGAGCCGCATCTTGCTAGCCGAGATCTGTAGGTGGACACATTAAGCAGTCGTATAGGTAGGTGACAATGTAAGGTAGGATTGCTGATGGAACAAAAATTGGTGCTCCGTTACAGGCCCGTCAGTGACTAAAGGGCTGTTTTCATCTAGCGGAATTGAGCGAATGCCGAGACTCGGGCCACGAACGCGTTCCGTAAGCTACAGGATCATAATAGGGGTAACGATAACCCTGGAGTGACTTGTCACTTTGATAGGGACAAAGAGTTAACTTGTGTTATATGATTTTTTACGTTCTCAATACACATATAGTAATGACAAAAAAGCAACTGCTGAGATTGTTTTCCCCATGCCCGGCTGACACACGGCATTTATCCATCAGAGGAACAACTTTACACACTTGTACATCTGTCAGACTAGGATTGGCAGTACTGTCCTTTAGATAGGCATGGAGAATATGATAATTCTGAAATTACTCCACTGAATAGTCTATGAGAACTAGACCATACATGCTCTTCTGCTTATTTCTATGTGTAGTTTTAGAGCGATACCCGCTGTCTGGGTCTGTTTAACTTTCTTATTAAGCTTAACAGCCTGATTTACTGACCCTTAGGAATCTAAATCGCGATAAATCGTCGTAAAAACCAACTGATGCTAAACATGTTTGAATTTTACAATTGTATTTTTGCATGAATACTTGATAAACCAATACACCCTAGCTATGCCCCGCCAGAAGCAACTGACACAAGAGACAACTTGGCGTTCCTCAGTGTTTTCTTGTACTCTTCAATCTTGGAAATTCCAAGCACAATCAGTTCTTCAACCGTGTCTGGACCTAGATGGCTCTTCCAAAGGTCGATAACACCATTTACTTGCTGATCATCAATAGAAACCGACATGACAAGATTTCCTTCATCTCTAAGCTCCCACGAAGCCTTTCCGTTTGGAACCATACCTGTCGGTTTCCAACGCAGCTCTCCAAGCCCTCCACTGGCTTGGAAAGGTCCCATATTTCCCTTGATGTCGATCTTGTGTTTGCGCTCCGTAAAGTTGACTTCGGTTTTGGGCGGCAAACTATGAAAGTCTATAGTCGCTATTTCCACGTCATTCTCGACCGATTTGACATAGCATTTATCTCCCCAGATGGTGAGGACTGCTTTTCTTGTTACTTCGTAACAAGGTGCTGTGTCGCTTTTTATGCCTATAAGTCGCCGGTGTCCTGGAAGAGCGGTGTAGTATAATTGCAACGTCGATGATCCTGTGCTGCGCTGTGGATCAGGTGTTGCGTCCGCGCGGACGATGAATTTCTCGAGCCAAGATGGAGCCATGTTGTGCTGATGTGGGATTGTCACGATGGCCTCATGAAGAAAGAATCTATACTGTGAGGTTTTCCATCATGCTGAAATGCTCACAGATATATGGTTATTACTTGGGACCCCTGGACATAGTCTAACGACTGTCTGTTCAGCTTGTCAGTAGTAGTCCCCGCTTTCCTTGAAGCGCACCACTGAGCATCAGTCTTTGGTAGCAACGAAACCTTAAATAATGTCACTATTGCCAACTAAGCAGAAAGCGATGCTCAGGATTCAGCCCTATCAATAAGGTACGCCTAAATACGTTTCATTCTAATATTGAAATCCTAGCGGTGTGAGATACTAACTAAACTAACCCCTTGGCAATTTCATTAACCATTGTTCCTTCTACTAAGCTGGATGCAAGCCACTCATACAGATTAGAGCTTACCCTTGATTCGGGACTTCATGTAAAATACTAGCTACATGTAGACTCCTCATCAACCTCGACAGAGGGAGCTCTCAGGACACATGTATAGAAAATAGACATTGTCATCACTGTAAGCCCAATCGCAACGACAACATAAACCCAAAAGTAAGGAGAAATCAGGTTTTGATTCTTGCTGTCTTCTTCTGACCACTTGAAAAAGTCCATGGAAAAGAAAGTCTAACGATCAGTCGATATTGTCTGTTAAAGACCGGTGTTTTACTTACAGATACAAAAGTAGCTGGAAGGAATACCATTCCTAGTGTAGCTATTGATCTCATCAAGCTGCTATCAAAACGTGTCATTTGAGCTACCTTGAGGTTCACACGAGCAATCTCTTGATTCGTTCTAGCATCCTTATGTCCAATATTATTAAGTTCCTAAATCTCGTTAGTTCTTGTGCGTTTAAATCTACTGCTCACTCACAAGTTGTGTCGCTAGCCTCAGACCCTCGGTGATGTGATTGCACTGTCGTATGTGCTCGTCGTACTCGTCGATAAGGTCTTGTATTCTTGTCTTGATACGGAGCCCAACTTCGCGAAGTCTAATCAATTTTGATTCAACTTGTTCGCTATTTTCGATTGTGGAAATCCCAAATCTTGTGTCCTCGAGGTCCTGAATTTGCTGCAGCATTTTCCTTAATTGGGTTTGCCAGTTACATAGCCCGTTACTTAGAAAGCTAGTGTTTTGCCACAATACAACTGCGGGCTCGGGAGCTTCCTTTTCTTCAACCCGAGGTCGCTCATGGTAGGCGTTTTGGCTAGCTGGGGTATTTGCTGTAGGCACAGATTCTTCTGCTCTTGCAGTCAAGCGAAAATGAGACAGTACGGTCTTTAGCTTCTCAGGTAAGTAATGGTTGTCATCGTTACTTCTACTCGACAGTTGTGATGATTCGGTTTCACTTATATCGTTTGTATGTAAGTTCGGATATGCAAGATCGTTAATTCTCTGGACCGACTGAGTCATGTATTTTCTGACCAAGCTCACATGTCTCTCTCTTTCGAACTCAGCAAAGATAGTTGGAAGGATGAGCGGATGCAAGCAGCTGCCGTCAAAGTTTGTTAAACGGCTAGTGATGATATCGGCATCGGTAAGATCGTGACCATACGTCTGATGCTCTTTAGTGTCACAGCCGTACCAGACGGCGTTTGCTGTCAAAGTTTCTGGGAAGAATGTAACGGATAATGCCATATCGCCTTCCAAAGAGCCGGCTGTTCGGCAATTATAGACTATACCAGGTCAGTGTCAGGTGGAACGTGTTAGTAAGGGCAGTATATACCGATTGATGGAATAGCTGAGTCACTACAGGGCCAGTTGAACGGCAGCACCGAGAAGGTGCATTGCGTATTGCGGTTGATAGCACGAACGATGGACCCATGTATCCTCATTTGCCTCATGATATCCGAGTACGCTTTTTGTGTAAACGGAAGCTCATCTAGCGATGACATTTGTGACGCTAGGATGAGATTAATAGTTGAGCAATTATTGGTTGACTGATCTGAAGTATCCTGTTGACGTGTAACTTCGGAGATCTTAACATGTCAGTAAATACTCCGACTTTGACTGTGCGACAATTACCTGTGTTAGCCATTGCTCAAGGTCGCATTCATCATCGATGGGTTTCCGACTCCTCTTTCGGATGACAGCAGGTTCAATACCAGGACTGCCATTGTCTTTTGATTGGTATAAAAAACCGTTCAGTGAGATAGTAAAGGCCTCGTTCGGATGTGGTTCGAAATCCAAAAGGTCCCAATCCTCGTTGCGCAGATTCGGATATCGACTGAGCCAGGACATGATGAAGCGTTCTGAGCCCTGTATACACAATTGCAAGTACAAGAATATCTCTACGGCTATACTAACCTGCAGAATTTATATTGGAAAGGACCAGTATTGACATACTCTCTGGACAGTGAATTGCACATTCGAAAACACCTTTATCAGAGCCCTGTACTGTGCCTTATGGTGAACCACAGTC
This sequence comes from Fusarium sporotrichioides, assembly GCA_019054645.1. Taxonomy (NCBI): domain Eukaryota; kingdom Fungi; phylum Ascomycota; class Sordariomycetes; order Hypocreales; family Nectriaceae; genus Fusarium; species Fusarium sporotrichioides. Next base: position 7,776,304 of record JAHKNS010000003.1, read on the forward strand.
TGGCTAAGGACGATGATTCGTTCGCCATGAGTTGACGTCCTAGCGGTCTGGATTCGCATTTGAATCCGTTACAATTACATTTTACAACACCGTGTCGGAAACGCTAATGACTGAGACAAGGCGATATGAAAGATGGCTGTATCACATCCCATAGCCCCTTGCGCCGCATTTCTGCATGATACACAAAAGCATGCTTTCACATCTATTGGTGGCCTGATCCGACAGTGCCACATGAGCAATGATAGCCCCCGCACTATGCGCCATGAGTTGTCTTGTGTGATCATATCATTACCTGTTATTCCGAGTGGAAGTAAGTATGGCAACATGCAGCTTCTGACCGGTTGCTGCCAGCAGAAGCAGGCTACCTCGGCGAGTCTTCGAGTTGAAAATGTGAAATGAGGCTCTGCTGATGCATGCTCGACCACGGGGTATAAAGTAAGCGAGTCAAGGGACTAGGTAAGGCAGACTGATAGTGATCTATCAAGTATCACCATTCTTCAGCCCTTTTTTTGACCTTACGGATACAATCAAGTCAGAGCATTATGGAGACACAGTTCCTTACACTCGATTATGGGAACAAGAAAAAGCTTGAAGAAAAGCTGAGTGAATTTTTGGGATCGGGTAACTTTCAGGTAATCGAGGTGCGATATCTCCAAGAAGACGAACACTATACATATACACTATCTGACAACCAGTAGCGTTCGAGTAACCAGTGGAGAGTTCTTGTCTCTCAAAGGTTGAATGCAGTTAGTCTACCATAATGTAATGTGCAACAGCAGCCACTAACCATGCATTTTAGACACAAATTGAAGAAATCAGACTGTTTATGAGAAGACACTATCTACCTACGGTTTGAACTGAAAATCCGGGAAGTGGCAATGGGAAGGTGCTTCCTAATGCTTCGTTATTTACACTGATGTTTACTTGGGATCTCGTCTTTTAGTGAAGGGAAACTGATCCTATTGTCTTTTTTATATGAATGCATGATTGAAAGATAGTTCTGGTCAATTTGGTGATGTCCTAAGTCCTGGATTCTATCCACCGTAATGATATTTAACAAAGCATTGTATGGATACCTCTTGTATCTCCACAAAATAGCAGAATATGAGGGAAAAACTCCATGTCCTTCTGTTATTCAACCTTTACAATACCCATGATTGGTATATATGATACCCCAACGGAAGAGAATTACAAGCGATAAGTAACCTCATCGATAACAGCTTGCAACATCGCGCTCAGAAAGAATACCGGGTGTGCAGACTGTAAGTATGTTGGACTGCATCTGGGATAGTTAGTGGGATAATGTTCATAATACCTATCGCATAGTCTTACCTCGACAGTGTATCTGTTGCTCCAACGACGACTCAATATTCTTTCCAACTTCGCAGCACTTAAATTCGTGCCGTCCAACTCTTGTCTAAAGCCGTACGGCTCTTTTAGGCGAGACAATGCTCTCATGTCCACGGTTGAAAACAGATGGTGTTCTTGGTGGTGAAGATATGATAGGCGAGGCAGCGATTTTGTCAAAAATGGGAAAATGTTTAAAGGTTGACAGGAAATTCAATTCAACAGGAAAGTGGGGAATGCCTGTAAATAGGGAATTTCTTGTTGCCTCGACTGGAGCCAGGCTCGCATGTACCCCGATTTGATCGGCTGATATTTCCATGTTCGTGTTTCACAGCATAATTAGTGGCGGCCACACCGACAAGTATACCTACCCTGCTACCTCTCCTGTGGACAGGCTGATTCGCACTGGAATTGGGGCGTAGCCATCAGTTGTCTTTTCAACCCCCCTGCAACTTTCCTCCCTTGAGTGCCTAATAGGCTATGCATGTAAGACAATTTGTGTAACAACTGGGCCCCAACACATGATAAAGCTGTTGGATGAAACACAGGCTGTAATGACTTTTCCTTCCAGCTGCAAGCTACCTAGCAGGGCTCTTTCTACGAAATATCAGCGAGCAATTGTTGTTTCCAATCAGTAGGAAGGTTACAAACATGGTATCAGACACTTCTGACTCACAACCGGTAAGACAAGCCATTCAAAGTCCAACTATCCGATTTCCATAACTTCCTCCCGTGAGTCGCCAGGCTAATATGTACGACAACACAGTTGGATGAGATTGTTCACGAACAGTTTGGTGTCTCTGTTTACGAACGATCCTTGCCCATTTACCCTTTGTCCTCAACCCGATCTGGCTCCTTTCAAAGGCCTTCTCTGGGTACCCATGCCAGCCAAGTCACATCCAGAGTCTCAGATTACGGCAGAAATGTACGGCAGAGAAATGAAGCCGGAGAAAGACTTCCCCGAGACAACAACGCGCTTGCAGGCTTACAAAACTCAGTGACTGTTGGATCCCTCAATCGGCCTGATGTCATCAGTGATGAAGACCTCAAATACAGAGACAAGGATTATCTCAAGAATCTTCTTAATGGTGCATTGCAGCTGGACCAGCGCAACAATGAGAAGCGGTTCCTACCGAGCGGGGATCTGAAGACCATATGCAACCACTCTGCTGTGTGCGAAGAACTAATTACTAACCGGTTCGAGAGACACCATGCACAATCATGTGCTACATATATCTGCGAAAAGCCTGCCCGAGAGATATTCGCAGTGCTAGTTTTGATCAACCAGATTGACTTTCTCCCAGACTTTATACGTGAAGGGATCGTCGATGATAATCTGCCTTTCAGCGGTGACCAACAACACACAGAGCTATGGTATCGCGAACCAGGCCACAAAAAGCGTGTCGCGTTCTTGAATTACCCAAAACATGCAGAGATGATGCGAGAGTTCTACAATAAACAGTGGTGGGTGCATGTTCCATTCTTAGACTGGGACAAGGCGAATCACAAAGCCCTCAACTTTCGATACGACCTGGGAACAGTCATTCCCTGGACAGAAATTAGCGATCAGGACACCAGCGGTGGGTTCGGAGTTGTAGAGAAAGTCAAGATACATCAAGACCATCACTCTTTCGTAAGCTCATTACCCGTTCCTTTCGAATATTTCGATCCTGACTTGCTCGGCAGACCCAGTATGAGACATTTGCGCTCAAGACTATTATACGAACTTGTGATGATGAAGATTACAAGTTCTTTCAAAAAGAAATTGCGGCTTTCCGCAAAATGAGACCCGGGCCTCACCTCGTCGAGCTGTGTGCGACACTCGAGATTACCCCCGGTGACAACTTCATGCTACTTTTCCCGTGGGCTGAAGGTGGAAGCCTAGAAGATTTAATGAGGAAGCCCAGAACAGATCTTCTGAAAGCTTATAGTTTGACCGAGAAGGACTTTGTGCGTTGGATCGCGATACAATCTCGGGGCTTGATTGATGCCCTTGGCACAATTCATGACACCCGTATCAAGCATTCGCACAGTAGCCAAGATGGGGAGCAGATCGATCAACACAAGGATTTCGGGATACATGGTGACATAAAGCCTGCCAACATTCTACATTTCAGCCAAGAGACGGCTCATTGTCGTCTTGGGAATCTCAAGGTTGCTGATTTCGGCTTGATAACATTTCACACTCGTGCCTCCAGAACCATGATAAATCGCCATTCGGCATACGCGGCCTCTCAAACCTATCGATCGCCGGAGCATGATATATGCTATTTCATGTCTAAGAAAGTTGATGTCTGGGCTTTAGGTTGCGTTTTCTCAGAGTTGATGACCTGGGTCATCCTCGACGGGGACGCGCGCAAGGATTATCAACAAAAAAGAAAAAAAGAACCGTCATTTTCCGGTGCTGCTAAGAGCAAGGGTCAATGGAGTGAGGACAACTTCTTTGTGAAACACATTCAGAAGAAGAAGAAGAAGAAGAAGAAGCAAGTTGCAAAACCTCGCCCTGTCCTTCCTCGGCACAGACCTAGAAGAGAATCAATTTCCGAAAGTCCCGAAGACTTTCAAGAGGTACCGAGACTGAAGGTCAGCGTAAAAGAGGTAAATATCCCAACCAAGAACCACTGGAGGCAGTTTGTAAGCTGAAAAGTGACTAACTTTGGGTAGTGGATCGACGTTCTAATTTGCAAGGCGCATGATCAAGAAGGTTCAAAATTCTTGGAAGATTTCCTAGAATTCATTCGCAGTGACATGCTCAATCCGAAGAGGATACCTAGAACTGATTGTGACAACGCCGTCAAGTTTCTGAACGACTATATACCCCAGGACTTGGATATCAGCTGGAATTATAGTTTGAGATAGTCGAACTAAAATTTGTAGAGTAAGGAAAGTGATAGAGAAGAATTTATATACTTAAGAAACTAGAATTGGTTTGTAACCGTCGTCCATGAAACCCGATGTTCTAGGAGCAATAAAGAATTCTGTACAAACTTCTAGCATCTAACTTGTCCTTACACGACACCACAACTAGCCAGGCATCCAATAGAATGACAACTTTATTGTATTCATGCATCTTTCTCATTAAGATCAACACTGCTGCATCAAGTGACACACAGATAGTGTTAAGCTAGGATGGTCAGCCCTAACAAAATTCCAATAGATCTTTTCTACTCAGGATGCAATGGAGACTTTCTACAGATTGGGTCTCGATGTATTTAATGTAATAGCATTCCTAGCTATCTAATCCTCTGTCTTTGCTCTTTCATATGTAGAGACTATCTGTCCTCTACGCATCCCCTTCCTGAGCCTTCTTTCGCTTTTCCTCACACTCCTTGCACTCGGCATAACCTGTAGCGACAATTTCGTCAATTATACCACAGTCCCCGAAAGCTCCATTGTCCTTCAGTGCTTTAGCACATGGTCGGTAAGCATAGCTTGTAGAGATGTTCTTCTCGCACGTTCGGCAGTCTGTCTTGTCGGTAATCTTGACGCACATTTTGATGGTGTTTGAGTAGATAATAGTTTTTAATTGTTATGTTTGTTGATTGTTGATTGTATCGGTTTGGATTTGTATTGATCGTAATGTTGTGTGTTTGATGTATAAGTAAAGGTTTGAGTTTGAGATGGGAAAAGACTCAATTTATAGTCAATTGGGAACGGCAGTTATTCAACTCTCAAGCCAAGCAAGACTTCGAATATTCGAAGATGTCTGAATGATGCGCATTTCAATGACTGGTTGTGTTAGTTGTAGGTGAATCAGACAACCCAGCTACAAGTCACTGTCGCAGAAGTACGCACCTTTTATAGGTATGGAATGATGCTGCTTATCCAGTATGACGATTTGGAAGTCCTTCACATCTTCAAACATCATATCTCAAAAGAGCAGCCACCATAACGATATAACTCCAAAAGCTTAACATCACAGCTAATAGTGCAAAGTTCAGCAAGGCCACAAGGGTTTATTCAATATAACTGGTTTCTGCTATCTATACTATTCTGGTAGCCAACGGATAACTATTTACAGCAGGTATTCCACCTCTGTCCTATCAAGCAACCCATCATTCCCTTCTACTTCTTTGATTTCTTCTTTTTCTTCGCCTCACAATCTCCGCAGGTTGTATATTCCTTTCTTTCATAGTCTTGCTTCCCTCCGCATTTTCCAAGAACCCCTTGAGCCTTGGCGCAGGTTACTGTTTCGACGCTTTGGCTGAGAAGGTTGTGACAGACAATGCATTCGAGCTTATCAAAAAATCTTTCGCACATTTTTGCTGGCGGAAATTGTGATATAAGACAGATGTTTATCAGGGTTGTGTTTGAAAAGTTGTTTTGTTGTATATGGCGAGTGGGTCGACTATGTCTTGTTCTTGAGACCGAGAGGACACTCTTCTTATACCAGCAATCTCACACACAAGCAGTTGTATTCACATCGACTACTGAATCAATCTCACCAAGGTAGACATTGATAAACGCACGCTGAATTTGAACAACGTGAGTAACTGTTTCCATATCGGAGACTCAGTACCTTTCTGATCCGTGACACTTACCCGGCAGGGTTAAGTACCAGATGCAAACTGTGGAATAATTTCATACAAATGCTATTTACAAGACAGATAAACAGCTACACAACAAAAATTGTTACTATGTATCGAAGTAATATACTCCAGAAAGTACAACTGGATAGATATCTGTAAAAGGGTTGACAAGGGTATCTGATACTTGAGACCCATAGATATGGAAGGAATCAGAGATTAGATTAGTTCCGTGGAGATAAGATAAGAGTATGCCTGAATTGCATGGAGCCGGAACCCAGTAAATTAGGCAGAACATCCACAAGCGTGTAAGCTAAGGGTTCCACGTGATGTAATTTCCCAGATCCATGGTATGCTGCCTGGATCTAATTCGATCTGACAGTCGTATCGTCGCGCTTAAAATGGCTGCGAATAACCCATCTTGAATTTCTTGTCTTATTCGCTATTGACCTCTATCATTATTCACAGCCGTCGCGTCTCCTGTTTGCTGCCAAGCTTATCCATCTCGCTTACCGTCTCTGTCTCACCCACCATGTCATCAACGCAATCTCCCCCCTTCACATACTTTTTCAAATTCCCTCCAGAGATCCAATTAGACATCTTGAATCTCTGCAGCCGAAACGATCTCGTCTGTTTGTCCCTGACATCCCACGACTTTCGGACCCTTGTTACACCAATTATCAAATACAGACCACACTTGGAATGGGTCGACCAGCTTGGCTCGACACCTGATGTTCCTCATGGCTGCCTAATAGACGAATCAGAGATACACCACCGCTCTTATTGTAAGGGCGTACGGGGCAACGACGTGCGTTACGACAGGCGTATGCACCGCCTCGAACGACACGCTACCCAAGCCCGTGTCTGCTTCAAATGCCCGTTTTATCCCCAAGACCATCCTACATGCCAGGTGCCTTTTTGCAAAAAGCACTGCCTGTGTATTTCGTGTCCTCTCTTTATCAGATTACGCGGCTGGATGGGCGAGAGGAGATATTGCGGCAATTGTAAACAATTCACAACCAGAAATAAAAAGAACAAGGGACGATGTATGTGCACAGCCTTGCCTGCGCCTCATATTCATGCGGCTATACTAACGAATCACAGGTACACATGGAAGAACAAAGGTACGCAAGGCACCAAACAACCACTGGTCACGTACAAAAGGGTTGTCGTATGGATATCGTTGGTGGAGAAAATGGGGAACCAGCAATATCGACAGCGAAGCATATACCCCAGATGCAACAAGACGGTTTAATGCAAGAGTTGTATGAGTATGGGGTTGACTGTTAGCCTGTCTACGTAGTGCGGGATGTAGCTGTAATGCCAAGACTATGCCCTACGCCGTCGACTTTTACTATTGCTAGTTCCCCAAAACTCGTCACTACCAGGAACCATTACAAATAAACTAAATATAAATCGGTTCGCTCGGCAGCCAAGACGGATTATGGCACAGACAGTCCTCTATTGGACCGGACGGCCGGGGAAAGCACCACATAATCTCCTGACTATTCCATTGGCTTCACGCTACTAGAGTAATGATCGACGATTGTCAAGATAGACCGTTTGAAAGCGAAGATTCTGAGTAGCTAACAGCAGTGACATTGATGCATACGCCAAGTTACCGGGCTGAGCTTTCTTTTGCCAAGTCAGGTTCTTACGGTGGTAACTAGTAGAAGCCAAGAAAAAAAGCCAAGAAAAAAAGCCAAGAGAGAGATGACGACCAAGCAGAGGCATTTCAGGAGGAGGTAATCAAGAGTAGAAAGTCCTGAGTAACCGATGCATAAAGATGAGCTGACCGCATCAACCATGCTTTGGACGTCGTTCTGTACCACCCATCTTGACCATGGACTCTCTTCGCAACATAATGCCCCAATGGCATAATTATAGCAGACTATCGACCCGTAGTCCTGACTCGGACCCGGAGAGTTTGAAGTCCTCCGGGCCAGGCTCTGTACCCTGCTGGGGATCTTTTGCCAAGAAACTCCTTCGGCTGCCTCTCCGCACAGTAACAATTCTCATTGCTGCATTCCTAATTCTTCCTGGGTTACTGGCTTTGACTTCAACAAAGGTGAGGACCTCTGCACTGCCTCCAGATTGAATATACTGACATCTCAGGGCCGGGCATATGTGAAGAATTTACCAGCGGAAACAGAATCAGTCGACCATCTCGTTACCCAAGACCGTCGGTTAGCCATTGTCCTTCCTGCCAACAACCCAGACCATGAACTCTGCAAAGTCATCACCAGTTCGTTAGCTCTTGGCTATCCATGTCCCGTTATCGTCAACTGGGGCAAAACCTACGACCCTTCTAAAGGATGGAAAGGCGGTTCGCACCTGGCCAAGATCACTGGTACTCTAGAGTATCTTGACAGTGTCGTAGATCCCAATACCCCCGATGAAAACAGGCTTGAAGAGAACGATCTTGTTGTTTTGTCTGATTCGTACGATGTCTGGTTCCAGCTCCCCCCAGACGTTTTACTCAAGCGCTACCACGAAGCAAACACCCAAGCAAACCGTCGACTGGCAGCTCAATACAAAGGACATGGCAAAGTCACCATGAAGCAAACCATCATCGTATCAGCACAGAAGAAGTGTTTCCCTCCCGAATCTTCAGGGTCCGTTCTTCACTGCGATCAACTCCCAGACAGTCCCGTTCGCAAAGATCTCTATGGTCCCAACACAGACCGAAACCCAAACGACTTTCACGACAACCGACCCAAATATCCCAACAGCGGTAGTATGATAGGTCCAGTTGGTGATATGCGACGATACTTCCGTCGGGTTTACGAGCGCATGCAGAGGGGACTTGCCAATGGCAAGAATCTTTACAGCGACCAGGGTATCTTTGCGGAGATCTTTGCCGAGCAGGAACTCTGGAGACGATCCTTGCGTTCACGCAAGTCCATCACAAAAGACAAAGACCTTGAGTTTCTGCACGAAGAGTTTGAGTATCACGTTGGTCTCGACTACACTCAACAGCTGTTTATCCCTACGGTTTTTGAAGAACAAGATGGTGAAATCATCGCACTCAACGACGCAGCTGGTATCGCCGAAAAGTCCAAGACTCTTAATATCTCACCCAGACTTGACGGTGTACCAGAAGATATCCAAGACTCCAATAATCCTTTAAGTAAGATATCTGTCCGCGAGCTGGACATCGTTGAAGACTGGGGAGAAATGCCCCTATACGCCGACTTCTTCTCCGAAGCCATTCCCGTGGTAGTACATCATAACGCCCACAAGGACGGAGCCAAGAAGCGGAGGTACACCTGGTGGAATCGAATCTGGTATTTCCCTTACCTACGAGAACTTGTAGAGACGCAATTGAAGGAGGCCAAGGCGAGGTCCCTGCTTGATATTGTGGTGGACGGGGAGAGTTTGGTTTACTGGGATTCGAGATCGAGCAAGCCTCAGAAGAAGCCTCAGACATTTGTCGTTGGTAATAATGGAAACGCCACATTTACGACGCACGAGTTCACAGACGTTTGTAGGTCCAAGAAAGATCATGAAGAAGCGAAGAAGCCTTGGTGGGATGAAGTATTTAGAGATGGAAAGGGCGAGTTGAAGGGATGATACACAGGTAGTTTTTTGACACTCTTGTGTTCTAAGCAAGAAGTGAGTCTTGAACATTTTAGATCATGATATATATTCAGACTAGATACAGTTTAAGAAATAGATAATCTACATATACTGTTAGTTCAGACACTTTTTCGATATCTCTTAAGAAGGTAGTACCGGGAGGATCTTAGTAGCAGACCTGGACCTGATTACTGTAGTCGAACCATCAGAGCCTAGTAGATGTACATTAGAGTACTTTCATCTTATCTCTATTTGTTTTCTATACGCTCTTGATGTAGTTTGTTATCTATAGCCTGGCAATAGCCCCTTCCTGAAGGGTAACCCATTCTCTAATAATTTTAAGCAGCCCTTCAACCTCTCTTACAGTGTTCCCAGCATGTAAGCAAATTCTCACTCGCTCAGTTCCTCTTGGTACAGTTGGTGCAACAATGGCCCTTATTGTGAATCCCGACTCCTGACACAATTGTGCTAAACTTCGTGGCTCGGATGTGAACAACGGAATGATGGGTGACTTTGGTTCTTCGTTAACACGAACTAGTGTAGTCGTCGAGGTCAAAGACAGGAGAAGTCTGTGTGCAAGAGTCACAAGACTCCATAAATGTGTAAGTCTGGCGTCGATCAAATCGCCTTGCAAGTATTGATACGATACACTGATACTTGCAAGACATGAAAAGGGCAATGCAGTGGTGTATATCAGTGTTCTCGCGTAGTTGATCAGATACTGTTTTGTGATAGACGAGCATAGAACGATAGCTGTATACGTCAGCGACTGTATTCTTCGCAGAGACACACTTACCTCCAAAAGAACTCATTGCTTTCCCAAACGTATGCAGCCTTGCGAAGATATCTTTTTCCAATCCCAATTCACAGACTAGACCTCGTCCTTTTTTACCATATATACCCGTAGAATGGGCTTCATCGACGATGATGTAGCCGTTTCCTGCAAGTCTAGACTTGACGCAAGACACGATATCTCTGAGAGGTGCAACATCTCCGTCCATGCTGTAAACTCCTTCAACAAGAACAAACACAGATGTTTCCTCTTCTAGGCCAGCAAGAACATGGTCAAGACCGCCTTCTCCGTACACACAATTATGTTTAAACGGGATCTTCATCGCAGCTCGACTCAATTTCATGCCATCGTGGGCACTAGCATGAACTAGCTCATCGTAGACAATGACATCTCCAACTTGAGGCAAACAGCTCATAATGCCTACGTTGGCGTCAAAGCCAGAATTGAAGAGTAATCCAGATGGAGCACTGTGAAAGGCTGCAATGCTGTGCTCTAACTCTTGGGCGAAGCTAGAGTTTCCATCCAGTAATCGAGAACCACCAGACCCTAGAGATGGGTGAGTTTGAAGAAGAGTGTGATAGTCCGAAAGTATAGATGGGATTGACGATAGCGAAAGATATGCATTTGAAGAAAAGTCGACGTTTGAAAAGGGAATTATCGTGAGTTTTCGAAGTTGAGATCTGTCGGATCGTTTTGACAAACAGGATGCCAACTGCTGTTCCAGTTTGGACATTTTTTGAAATTGCCGAAACGCTTCCCACTTAGGTACGTAGAGGCTATTTATATCTGTGTATAACTACTCTAAATTTGTTGAGTGTTGAGCCAAAATGAGCCTTTTTCCCCGCCGGGTCCAAATGCCGATCACGTAAATCCGATTATAAGCCGCATCTTCCTCCCGTTGAGCCGAAAAGACCACATTTCTCCTAAACACTTATTTTTTCTCTGCAGTAAAGGTTGCTGTGGTGGGAAAATGGCTCCAGTGCCAGCTCTCTTGTGGCGCTCTCTACGCACCCATCAAGTTTACGGTGCAAATACAGACGTTGGAAAGACCATCTTTAGCACTATTCTATGCAATTCTGCATCCAAGAAGGGCGACAAGACGTGGTTTTTGAAGCCTGTTTCTACCGGTGCGGCTGATGAAGCCGATGGAAGGTGTAAGTCTACAACTATAACAGAAAGATTCTAGCTAATGATATAGATGTTTCGTGATTTTTATAGAATTCATCTAACAGTAGCAGCCATATCCAGAGATTTGCTCCATCAACAAACCACGAGACATTGTTTCAATATGACATTCCCTGCAGTCCTCACATCGCTGCCAAAGTGTCCGGCAAGGTAAGATGACCAATTGACTACGGAACTGAGCTTACCAATTAGCCAATTCCCTCTGACGATGCCGTCCTGGCAAAGATTCACGACTCTGTCTCTCGGTACGCGTCTGAAGGTCCAGGATGGCTGTTTTTAGAGACTGCTGGCGGTGTGCATTCGCCTGGGCCATCTGGAACACCACAAGCCGATCTCTACACTCCCCTACGCGCACCTGTCATTCTCGTTGGCGATTCGAAGCTGGGTGGTATATCACAGACCATCTCTGCGTATGAATCACTGAGAATGAGGGGTCATGATGTCGAATCGATTCTCTTGTTTCAAGACATGAAATATGAGAACTACCAGTATCTCAAGGATTATTTCTCGAAACAGGGCGGCATTCCAGTCGATACAGTGCCCGAACCGCCTTGTCAATTGCCGAATGTTCAACAAGATACAGAGCAGATGAGGGAGTACTACGCCTCTCAAACGAACAACGTTGCGCATGTCCTCGAACATCTTGACAAACGCGGCAAACAACGGATATCTCGGCTTGAATCACTGAGTGAAAAAGCTAGTAAAAGTATCTGGTACCCGTTCACGCAGCAAAAGCTTGTGACAGCAGACACAATCTCGGCTATTGATTCAGCACATGGCGATTATTTCCAAGTACTCAACAAAAAGTCAGAAAATCTTCTTCAACCTGCTTTCGACGGCTCAGCATCTTGGTGGTCTCAGGGTTTAGGACACGCAAACTCCCGTCTGACCCTTGCAGCAGCATATGCAGCTGGTAGATATGGACACGTCATGTTTGCCGAGGCTATTCACGAACCTGCGCTTGCACTAGCCGAGATGATGCTGGATGGCGCCCAAAATTCACGTTTCTCAAGGGTCTTTTACTCTGATAATGGAAGTACCGGCTGTGAAGTGGCAGTCAAGATGGCCCTTCGAGCAGCCAGACTCCGTTACGGCTGGGGTCCCAATGATAACCTTCAAATTCTAGGACTCAAGGGGAGTTATCACGGTGACACCATTGGTGCAATGGACTGCGCTGAGCCGTGTGTTTACAATGAAAAGATCGAGTGGTACGAAGGGAAAGGATACTGGTTTGACTATCCCACAATTCAATGCGTTGAAGGAAAATGGGTTGTTAGTGCTCCGAAAGGAATCGGACAAGACCAGAAATTGGAGTCCATCTCGGAGGTTTTTAACCTTGAATCCCGACTCAACTCCGAGCAGTACCGAGGGTATGAGGAATACATCGAAAAGACTCTGAAGAAACTCCAAGACCAAGGGAGAAAATTCGGAGCCTTGATGATGGAACCAATTATTCTTGGTGCTGGGGGCATGATATTTGTGTAGGTTCCTGTCTCTATCTTTGCCTCTATTCCAGGGCTGCTACTGACTGATTTTAGTGACCCCCTCTTCCAGAGAGCTCTAGTAGATGTTGTTAGGCGCTCCCCTCACCTGTTCAGCACTGGAAACGAGCTACCGGCTCAAGGCCCACAGTGGTCTGGACTCCCTGTAATTTTCGACGAAGTCTTTACCGGCTTGTACCGATTGGGTCGGTTTACAGCGGCGTCGTTTCTCGGCATAGAAGCCGATATCTCGGTCAATGCCAAACTCCTCACTGGAGGTCTAGTTCCTTTATGTACGACAATGGCTTCGGAGTCTATCTTTGACGCCTTCAAGAGCGACGACAAGAGTGATGCGTTGCTACATGGTCATAGTTATACTGCCCATGCTGTTGGATGTCAAGTCGCTGTTGAGTCAGTATCTGAGATGCAGGCTATGGAAAAAAATGGGGAGTGGAAGTGGGCGGAGAAGGATTGGGCTGAAGAAGAAACTCAAGCCTGGAGTGTCTGGTCCAGGGATTTTGTGACAAACATATCACATAATCCTCAGGTGCTGGGCGTTTGGGCTTTGGGAAGTGTTCTTGCCATTAGTCTTCGCGATGACGATGGTGTGGGATACAAGAGTCTCGCAGCCAAGAAGATTCAGAGTCATTTGAGACAAGGAACTGGATCTTGGAATGCTCATAGTAGAGTTTTGGGCAATGTCTTCTATGTCATGGCGAGTCAAAAGACGAGTCGACAGAGTATTACAGAGTTGCAGGGTCTATTAGTGGATGCTTTGAGTAAATAGAATCCATTTAGATAGACCCTGAAACATTTGTATTTATCATTTTATCGTATTATGACTATGACTATCTCTCTGCTTGCATTTTATGCAGTTATGTAGATGATCATCATCCAAGCGAAAGATCTTTATCGCCATTGGTCAATCAAGAGGGGACAGTTACATCACAATGAAGAGCCTTCAACCTTGCATCCTCACTTACAAACCTCCAGATCTCATCAAAGTCACAAAATGAACGCCCAAAAACCAGCAGAAAAGACTCGAGAGCAGTCAATTGCCGAGTTCGATGCTCGCACAAGAAAAATTCAACAAGAGCATCCAGATGTAGATTTCAAATCTACTGTCATTGAACCCACCATGAATCTCATGTTTGACATCAAGGTTTGTCTCTATACATGGCTTTAAATGATCACGACTAACTAACATAACCCACAACAGGAAAACCTCAAAGATGAGGACAGAAAAAAACATGAAGAACTCATCACTCTTATGCTTCAAAATACGTCAGATCCTGAAAAGGCTGAAAAGTACCTTTGGGAAGCGAGAAACTATCTCAAACCTCACCCGGACGTTCTCAAACTGTTTGACGACATTTACGTAAACAAGAGACCTGTTCCCGTCATGATTTCTCAGTTACACGAAGCCATCAACACAAAACCGATTCCCGTCAAAGAGACACAAAGTTAGACAATGCAACCCCTCCCCTCCCTCCTGAACCATCCACCTCACATGACGCCCCATCAATAGGGCGCGATGACGAGGTTTTTAGTCTAGTCTCAACCAATCATATTCCGTCGCTACTTGATGACTACTCCATCAAATCAACTTTCCATTTCTTTCCACCTGCATTAACTTACATTACATTGCATATCTCTATCACTCACCTACAATATACCCGTGACCTGGCCTGACCTGAACTGGCCCGGACCATCATGACTTATAACAACCAAAACCTCTTTACAGACATGGATCTGCTCGATGGTTTCATCAGTGACGACTTGACTCCTTATGTCTCTGACTCTGCACCGCCATTTCCAGATGTGACGCCGAATTTCGACCATGCACAACTCAACCCTGGCAATCTCACTCCAAGATATGCTCAATTATATCAGTCTGGCAGTCAACCACAACCACAGCCACAACCAACTCCAGCAAAGGTCGGAGGTCGTTTCACAAGAGAATCAGTTCGAATTTTAAAAAATTGGCTTGCCACACATCAAAATCACCCATACCCGAGAGAACCAGATCGAAAGATGCTCCAAGAAGAAACAGGACTTACAAAGACGCAAATATCCAATTGGCTGGCCAATGCGCGTCGTAGAGGAAAGATTCCATCTAGCGCTTCATCTCCGGGACACAGCTCAAAAGCCATGGATATACCGCCCAGACCCGGGACACCTGCTGTGAGAAACACGTCAGAAATGGATCCTCTCCAGAGATGGGTTGACTCACCGCCTGAAGATGAACCTGCCGCCGTAACAGCCATTGCAAGAGCTGTGGCTTCAGTCAAACCATCATCGGGTATGTCAATCAACAGTTGACAAACATACGCTAACAGAATAGGTTCAACGAGTCCATATACGAGACTTTCCCGCACACCTTCGGTCAGAAGTGTTGGAACTTCGCGATCCAGCTCTATAAGTTCTGTCAATTCCCACACTAGTCAAACCTCTTTTGGACTCAATGGTCTCTTCAGTCGTGGGTCCTCACGTCGTAGAAGACGCGCATACAAAGAAGAACGAAGATCTTTAGCAACAACACACAAAGCATTCCAGTGCACCTTTTGCACAGAAACATTTCGAGCAAAGCATGACTGGCAGCGGCACGAAAATTCGCTACATCTACCGCTCGAGCGATGGGTCTGTAGTCCAGAAGGACCACGTGGACAAAAAGATGACAGTTCTGAAACACGATGTGTTTTTTGTGGGCACGTTGATCCTGACGATGCTCACATTGAGGGCCACAACTATTCAGCGTGCAAGAATCGACCCGTTCAAGAACGAACCTTCAACCGAAAAGACCATTTAAATCAGCATTTGAAACTCGTTCACAACACCAAATTCGCAGAGTGGCCTATGAGACAATGGAAAGCACCTCCTCCAGCAATTCAATCAAGATGCGGCTTCTGTAATCTCGTCATGGAAAATTGGAGTGATAGAGTTCATCATCTAGCAGACCATTTCAAAGCCGGCAAGACCATGGCAGATTGGAAAGGCGATTGGGGATTCGAACCCCATATTCTTGAGCTTGTCGAAAATTCAATACCTCCCTGTGAGTACAATCAATATCTTGAGGGACCATTCTAACAAACCAGACTTCATCGAGACAGAAAGAAATAGTCCTTTTCCTTTTGAAGGGAGTAGAGCACTTGTCGAAACACCAAGGACAGCGTATGAGTTACTGAAATTAGAACTGGCATATTTCATGCAGAACCATTTCTATCAGCATGCGAGGATGCCAACGGGAGACGAAATGCAACTTGAAGCGTGCCGGATCCTTTTTGCTTCAGAGCCTTCGTCCGGAGGTTTAGTATGTTGCTCCTGGCTACGAGACCTAGTCTTTTCCAACGCGGAAATCTCCCAGCAAGCACAATTCGGACCTATGAGAACTAATGCAGAGAGTCGACTATCATCAATGGAAATCAGCGGCAAGAATAACATTTTTGAAGGATGTCCTTTCGAAACACAGCTTCGGGAGTTTGTACAGGCCAAACAGCTCCTGGGGTTGAGTATAAGAGACGACGAATTGAGAGAAGAGTGCTGTATGATTGTGGGACGTCTCGAAGAAGTCTCAGCAACACCATCCGACTTTATCGCCAACTGGTTTATAAGAGTCATTCACTCACCAGGCGATTGGCTGCTTCCATTTCGTCAACGAACAGGTATTGAGTTAATTGGACTTTCACAATGTCTCAACTTGAATGCAATGATTCAAGATTACACGCGCTTAGAGCAAGAACTGGGTTCATATCTCGGCATGCAACGCGTTATAGGGTTGGAACCGACAGACGAAGACCTCCGCCATCAAGCAAAGGTTATCGTTCATGGAACGGATTCACTTCTGAATCATACAGCTGCAGATGATGATTACTGGCTCGCAGCATTTCGACAACGACATTCCACCACCGCCGACGCCTCCGAGACATGGAACACGCCTTTACGACCAGACCCTCACATCCTAGCAGCTCGGTCTCTAGTTCTCAAAACGAGCACTGCATTCCTGAATGATCATAATTATTGGCGATGGTTTACGCAGGAATTAAGACGATGGGTGGCTGCTATCATGTCGCCTCACAATCCAGCCAGCAGAGTGCCTTCAGATGAAGAGATTCAGCATTATGCAAGATGGATTAGTTATAACGAGTAGGTTTATTCTCTCTTAAAGTGACTTGGCTAACTTTTTAGTGATGATCCGTTTAATCAGACTATTGCAGAGAATAAGGATTGGTTGGAGGCGTTTAAAAGGGATGTTGGTATTGATGGGGGTAAGCCTACAGGATGAAATTTGGATATACGTTGTCAAGAATAATTGAAAGCAATTTCTGGTGTTGTCAAAACAATCAATATCTACGATACCCGAATAATCCGTAGTGCACAATACCATAGTACAATGTGGCTCGACCGACGCCTTTCAACAAATACAGCCCATATAAATAAAGGAAGATATGTGGCTGGCCTTACAGGCCTTCTTTGATCGATTCCATGCACGAATGACCAACATATGCCCGATTGCCTTCACAAACAGTTTCGTACAGCGACAACATGTTCCAGTCTACGATAATTCGGACGCTAAGAATAAATTGGGCAGACAAAGAAGGTCACGGGAGTGAATGGGAGATCTGACAGCAGAGAGGATGGTAATGAATCTAGCTAGTAAAGGCAATCGGAACAGGACTCTCCAAATGGAGGATAGGTATCCATCTGCGTATCGACGGCCTTGTTAGGTGTCATTCACTGACCTCTTTCAGCTTGTCAGATATCATCCTGACCCTGCTGCTTTCCCCTCCAAAGACCTCTCGAAAGCCGTCCTGCGCTTGGAGAAAATACTGCTGAGTTAGCGCTGGTTCGTTTCTTTCTTGGTGGAGTATGCCAAAGTATTCGAGAGTTTTCAGCGCAGGTACGTATATTTTGAAGATGATGGGCTCTAACACCTTCTTATACCCTTGTAATGCTCGCTCGCACATGGCCTCTGCTTTATCTAGCCGACCTTGGTCGGTATAAAGGTTTCTAAAGGCTCTATACGTCCATGATTCCGATGCCTTCATCGTTATACCTTTAGCTATTAACTTTAAGCATCGGTCAGTATGTCGTAAAAGCCGCCGCTGTAACCGCCAGTATTCGCCGGCCTCGCGCCTCGGTACAAGTGACGCCACACAGTTGACTGTAAGTTGTACGATGTCCACGTCAGTCTCTTCATGTAAGACATTAATTATCCAAGCATTCATGCATCTATGTACACTGTACCATGGGGATCCGGCTCTACTCTCCTTTGCTGAAGAATTTGCCTCTACCAGTATGTGGTCGCACAATACACGTATAGTTTCCATGAAAGTAAGTTCGTCTGCGAGGACTTCTAGCTATGGTGTTGCCGATTTACCGGTACCACTCAATAGATCGTACTATAAGTCATTATGGTCGAAGTACGCCTAAAGCTTGAGAAGTATAGCAGAAGACTTGTTTCGTTTCTCTATATTTAGATATGAGATGTCCCATATTGAGTATATGGCACGGTCTTCGTATGATGAGACCTATGGCCTTGACCTCTGGAGTCTGTATCATGATTCTTGATATAGTTCGAGGTACTTCTTGGACGTCATAGAAACTTGATCTAGGTAAGCGCCAGCAGTAGAAAGGGCGAGGGGAAGGCCATCGAGCTTCCGAGCAATTTAAATGGATTCTGGATCTATAAAGAATTAGCTTGATGATTTATCATTTAGTTATCAGTGTTCGTCACCTTCTCTAAGGTGTCTGCGGTTATATGTAGACTCTATAATCTGGAGGCCATCTTCGATTCTTTTGAGTTTACTTAGTCGAATAAGCTGGCCAAGTTTGACTTTGGATGACTGTGTTGTCACAATGATCGCGCCATGATAACTTTCGGGGAAAAACGGGCGAATGTCGAAGGCTTCCAAAACGATCCCATCGTTCTGCCAAGAGCTCCTTCTATTGATACTCTGGCTCTCGGCATTATGCATATAAGCATCCATGCCAGCGTTGCCGTCCAAATGAGGATGGTCATAGTTGTCGTAGATGATGAGCCAGCGGTTGTTATTACGTTCACTCAACCACCTCTTGACAGCTTTGACCGTCTCGTCCACATCCTGATGCGTAACGGCACGTTTGAGATAGTCGACGGAAGGATGCTCCTGGAGTATTCGTTCTGCTACTTTCAAGAAACTTTGCTTTAGCATCCCCTCATCTGTTGCGTTCATCCAGAAAACTGCTGAGTAATGAGTATGGTTTCGTTTGACGAACGCAATAGCTAATTGAGTTTTGCCCATACCCCCGAGGCCATGAATGACGACGGTGCTGCGATTACGGGATGCTGTCAAGATCTCCTGAATCTGGGCAAGTTCCTCTTCCCTTCCAATAAACTGGTTCACCTCATTGACTTCTGATAGATTGAATGCGAGAGAAAACTGCATTCCATTTCCTCGTGCTATCGTATACACAAGTCAACATTGACCACATAGGCTACGCAGATTTGTGCGAGGCACCCACCTTTATCAGCCCTGGATTCTGCCTCCCAACGAGATCGAATGGTACCTTCCGCATCAACCATCATCATTTGCAAATTCTCTGAGATAGTAACATAGCCAACATCCTGCCTTGAAAGGAACTTGACCATGTTTTTATGGTCTGCATGAATGACGATTGGTTCTGCGTCCGCCTGTCCTGGCACAACCGCTGACGCTCTAGGTACGACCTTTCATGACTCAGTACATCCGGTTTCAGTCCCAAGACGGAGCATATACTGACCAAAATCCGTTTCCCTGGAGCTACTAACGTCGGGTACTCCTCATAAGCAAACTTGGTAACAAATTCACCGCTAATGGGGCCATATTGTCCCAGCTGTTGCAGGAGCCATTCAGAGTCTCTCTCAAGATGCTTGAAGAGGCGATCATCGGTTGCTACAAACACAGAGGCGACATTGGCGAGGATGCGTCCTAGCTGCACACCATTCCCGCCCTGATGAGGAGTACCCATGAACAGGATACCATATGTCGAAAGCTTGATGGATCGTTGCTCAAGAAGTGCACCTTGGCGGGCAGCATCTGAGTGAATAAGAGCCTAGCACCATCAATTGGAACATTCATACTGGAAGCAAATCTTCGTCACCTACACTTTTTAAAACTATGCCTCCAAGACCATGTGCGATGAAGATGATCGACCGTTGCGAGGACCACAGACCCGTTAGTGTGTCTTTACCAAAAGTATGATATGGCTTCTTACGTTGGTCAACTTCCGTTTCCTACACAGATCAGACACTAAAGCCCGTGCATGATCATAAAGCAATAAGCTGCTGGTGCCGGAAGCAGCATGTGTGTTCGCGTCATAGCCCCAACTAAGGATACGGGCTCTGGGAGCATCGTCGGGGAGGAGATGCCGAAGCCAGTTCGTATCATTTTCGGCGGTCCAAGTCTTCTCTCGATGACCATTCAGGCCATGAACAGCTACAATGCTACAAGATGGCTGATTAGATACCACGTAATATATTCACGATTCAAAGCCAAGATACCACTAACTCAACGATGGGATCTGTCCCTTCTGACAGAACGTCCAAACCTTGTGGATGCTCTAGAGCTGACGCTTGTGTAGCTGCTTGAGTGGGTCGAAAAAGCCGCTTCCAGCGTTCCATGCCGAAATAAAGTCAGTGAAGTTAATGTCTAAACTGTCCTAGTACGTTGATGGGGTAGTTAGAGTTAGAAGGACGTGAAATGTAATGTGCCCCTCAATTAGATAAGATATGTAATATTCAGGGGTCATGCGGACTAGACTTTGGCCGGAGTCCGATAATCAGGGGTTTCGGTGTATCTGCCCTGAACCTGAAACGTTAAAGATCTAGCGAGCCGAGCTTCAGCGTGTCGTCGTCGATAAGTTGCAAGGCAAGGAAGTATCAATGAGAACTCTTGAAAGATTCCTGACAATCAAGCTTGCCTACCCTTGTTTCGGTGGCACTTACCATGTGAATCGTTTGACATTCGGTATTGAGCTGCGATAAAGAACCAAGCTCGAGGCTTTGATAGTTGCCCTTTGTTTGCTTGGTATTCACCATCAACACTTCTCCGATATGGTCATCTCTATAGAACGAGAATTTCAAAGCTTCTACTCAACCTGCCAGTTCATGATATATAGTCTTCAGCCTGCTCATGTGTAATTTAAAATAACGGCATCTATCTCTATATCTTATCAATAATGATTAAAAGTAATTTCTTACATTTTATTATAGGTGTGTTAAAATAAAGCTAATATATATCAATAATGATGTTTTCTGCCAGGTTAATATATCCGTATTAATTTAGATCCTATTTCTAACCAAAACTACAACTATCCTATAGATATACTTCTTTAGTAATCTAAATTAATATAATGGGAGCTCTTGTGTGTGTATCGAGGTCGATTATATACCGTTGTGAAGGGCACTGTCGAGACTATGTGTCGACATTGGTTAATATTTTAGTCTATTGGTATAGGGGTACCATTCCCCTTGTAAGAAATATACCTAACGAATACTTATTATAATAGAAACATAGCGAGTTATGGGTTATATTTCCTAGTCTGGTTGGTTTGGAACACTCACGGTTATCAAAGCCCATTTCCTAATCTGGAAGGTTTCGTGGTCTAACGGTTATGACTGCGGATTCTGATTCCGCCAGCGAGGGTTCGACTCCCTCCGAGACCTTTTCTTTTGCTGGTTGCTTCGACGAGTTCTCTAAGGTCATCGTTCTTTTGTAAATCTAGATTGATAGTTTCTTGTTTGCTTGCCTCAATGAAATATCTCGGCATCTAATATCAGCCTCTAATTCGCTTGTATGTCCGCGTGCCGCCCACTGCCCCCCTTGGCCTACGCAGCTGCGTCAGCATTGGCACAATCACGGTGATTTCCTGTTTAAGAAAATACAAAGCACAGAATATTTTGTTATAAAGTTGTGCTCTTCCTTCCTGAGCTGATGATAGTTGAAGCTATCACTAGTTCAGCCTTCAACATGACGCCCGTTTTCATTATTGGTCTGATTTGCATTTCAGGCGCGGCTGCTTCTGTTTCAAGACAGATTAAGCTTGGAGATATTGAATACTTTGTTCCACCTGAACCAGCATGGAAACTACAAGATTGGAACGTCTCCGCTCACAATGACGAGTTTACGCCTCTCACTGTTGTCGAATTGAATGATACTGCAACAGAGGCAAGTATATCTCATGCTTTGAAAGAGTATGAGAAGGATGATGTGTGGACCAAACACTTCACCGATAGTATGTAGCATACACAAAATATTACCAAAGCTAACAGTTTAGTTCTCTACTTGCAATCAGACTCTGGCGAAGCTGTAACCTTCAAACCAGATTATAACGTCTCAGAGGCATACACCAGCAGAGACTCATTCCCAGCTGGTCCATACTTTGTCCATCGTTATACAGGCGATGTCTATCAAGCTTATAGACTGTATATTGATACATCTCAAGCTTTTATCCAAGTACGCTCCCTCATCGGCACCGCCTGTCAGTCTTGAAACCTCTAACACGACCAGTCCACATATCAAGACCCCCGTGGAACTCACCATCCACTCCGCGCAGGAATTCAATCCGCAGCAGCCCTAACTATTGCTGTCCCATCGCGACTCTACTTCACACCCACTGCAAAACAGCCACTCGCAGGTCTTCGTATCGGTATAAAAGACCTTTTTGACATGAAAGGAGTCAAGACAAGCTTTGGCAACAGAGCATGGTATGACATGAGCCAGATCAAGACAGAATCGGCCATTGCAGTCCAGAAACTCATCGACGCTGGTGCTGTCATCGTCGGCAAGAACAAGCTCTCAGAGTTTGCTTTTGCTGGCCCATTTGTCACAGAGCATATCGATTATCTGCTCCCGTTCAATCCTAGGGCAGATGGGTACCAGTCTCCTAGCGATAGCTCGGGTGGCTCTGCTGCGGCTGTTGCATCATATGACTGGCTCGATGCAAGTTTGGGAAGTGATACGGGAGGTAGCGTGCGTGGTCCTGCTTCTTCTAATGGTGTCCATGGGGGTCGTCCAACTCAAGACGCTGTTAATCTAACCGGAGCCTTACCTTTGTCTGTTTCTATGGATACAGCAGGCATACTTGTCCGCGATCCTTTGATCTGGTCAAAGATCAACAAGGTTCTCTACGACGATGCGGTGGAAGACTATGATGAACTTCCATCCAATATCTTTCTTGACCCAACGACGCAACTCCAAATTGAAGACTTTGAGCGAGACTCTCCTCAGGCAGCAGAAGCTGTGAAAGACTTCTTAGAAGGACTGTCAAAGCTCCTTTCAGTAAAACCCAAAACTCTCGATTTTGATAGTCTCTGGAGAAGCTCAACACCAGAAGCATACAAAGGTAGACCTCTAGGGGAGGCCGTCAGCTTTTTATATACCAATCTCACAGTATACGAGCAATGGACCGAGCTTGGGCAGGATTTTATTGACGAGTATCGGACTTCTCATGATGGTGCTTTTCCTTATGTTGTTGGGGGTATTCGTGAAAGATGGCTGAACGTTAATGAAACCTACACACAAGAGATCTACGAGGATGACTTGGCTCTGAAGACCACTATTGAGGACTGGGTTGATAAAAAGCTCCTAAGCCCAGACTCAAAATCCTGCTCAAAAGCCGTCTACATCTACATCTCTGTCGCCAGCCTTTTTTACAAGCCAGATGTTTCACAAAAGTGAGTGTCTCCCTTATCCATGTGTCTTCAAGCTAACAAAACAGCTTTATCAACCCTTATATCCGAGAACTCATTCTTGAAAATTCCGAGCAAAAGGCTACAATTGCCCGACTCAACACAACTGTCAACTGCAACTCGACTCTTGGGTCGGAAGAAGCCTGCGAGGAGTCAACAAACTCCGAACCACCTTTTGATGACACTCCAGCAGGTTTTTCTACACCTCCAAATCGACTAGCCTCGGTAGCGGGTATTCCGGACTATGCCATCTCTTTGGGTGCGTTTGATATGGGAAGTTTCTCTAACGCGACCCTGCAAAACCAGACGACTCCTGTATCCATCAGTATTATGGCTGGGCGAGGTTGTGACTTTGTCATTCTTGACATCGTGGAAGCCCTCCACAAGGAAGGATTAATCAGGGAAGTCAAACCTGGTGCTATACCTTGATAAGTCAATAGATTAGCGGTCAATTCCAATCATCTACAGATGTAATGTAGAGGGAGGTTCGATGTAAAATAATAAACCAATCGTGCCAGACCCCAACAGTTCTTTCCCAAGATATAACTTCTACTATGTAAATTATCTTAAGACTTTCAAATATACCATAAAGTCAACCTTATCTGACAATAATCATTCCTTCATCTATCAGTAGATAAGTTGCAAATCTTGGAAGACCAAGAAGATCATGGATAACTCCAGAGGGTAGGATTTCATCATCTTTCCCACATGCTCGGGCCAGTCACTTTCTTCGTGAGCTCTTGCAAGCGCTGAAGTGTATTCCCAAAACGCAGGATACCACCCTGCCGACTCCCAATCTACAATACCTTTAACTCGATACTCATGGTATTGTTCAGTCTCCCCTTCAGTGAGCTCAGCATTTCCGGAGCTGCAATTTTCGAGAGCAGCCTTCTCAACCATAACGTTGCGCATGTGTAGATCTCCATGTGTGAATTTCGCTTCGTGATCCTTTAATGCAGCGCCGAGGTGTTGTGTGAAGAAACGAGGTAGCCATCCAGACCAACCAATCTCCTCCCAAAAATTTCGCGAAGCAAGCGCTAGAGCCAACCCGACTTCCTCTGAACTTTGAAATGGACCATTGATTCGAGGGTCACAGTCTACTGTCTTGAACGGCGTGTCACGAAGGGTGCCGCCGTCGATACCGCCAATGAAGTTGTTCGGGGGCTTGAGTGACCGCATCTGATCAAACATATCCTTAAGTTGCATCGCAACCGATAACTTCGATTCTTCCGACAGGGAAGGCCATATTGACTCTAAGTTCACGCCCTGAATATATTCCATGATCAGGTAGAAACATCCTGACGCTTCATCCTGGTACATAGCGTATAGGCGGGGTGCGCCGATCTGGAGGTGTTTCTCAATGAAGAGAAGTGCGTTACCCTCATACCCCGTGACTCTTTCACCATATTTGACGACGTAAATGCCCCTTACAACGCTCACACCATCTGAAGAAGACAAACCATTCCTTCTAGATGAGAGCTGAGACTGTGAACTGTGGATTTCGGACAACGTAGGGAGGGGACCGGGCAGTTCCACAGCATCGCGGATGTAGGGAAGTTTTGTTGAAACAAATTCAATCATTGGTAATGTGTTTGCGAAGGGGCTGTACAGTCTGGAGGCTTCAATAGATATGATGATGAATAGAAAGAGGATTTAGTTTATGATTTAGAACGCAGTTAGAGTTGCACGAATAATCCAGTGCGCTTGTGTCATGGAAACTCTTGGGCATAGGCAGTATAAACGAGATGATAGCACACGATTTGTTGTGAGCACACGTTGGTTTGACGCCCAAGATAGTAGTCAGGGAGCCATATTAACAAAGAGCGGCGCGGACAGACGATGATCCGGACTGTAGGGTGACGACGCCAAGTATTATGGTTTTGTTCTGTCTGTTGTGCTGACTGGCTTCTGCTTTCCCACTCTTCTCTGTTGATCTCTTACTCTACTTTCAACTGAGGCTTGTTTAGGCAGATGAATCCGCATATTCCCAATCCGAGGTTCTTTTGGTTAAAAGCCTTGCTGAGTGCCTCTATGCAGCAGGGTAGTTTCACCTGAACAATAGCAAAGATGAAAGAGATTTTTCTTATGGCAACCTAACTAGGTAAGCTATTTTATTCTTCACTCTATCTTTCTCTTACAATACAAGTATAAATCTTGTTAAAATGTTACTTATATATAAATCGTGCTATTCCCGATTTGCCAATATCATGAAGTTTTGTGTTTATTAGTGGCTTCCTGACTCATCAACCAACAAGGCAAAAGCAGGTGGATCTCCGCCCTTTCTGGACATGGACATGTCCGAATCTTCGCCATAACGTTCCTAATAATAACCCTTTCATCTTTTATCATTTATCAAAATGGAAGAGACGAGCAGGGATAATCATTTGTTCTCTGACCTAGATTTCTCGTCGTTGGGTATTGAACCAGACACAATCTCCCCAGGTATTCTTCAAGCATCGGCTGCCCCGCCGAAAATCGGGAACCGCTTCTCGTCTGAAAGCGTCAAGATCTTGAGGAATTGGTTTGCGGCGCATGAACGGCATCCGTACCCGACTATTCAAGATGTGCAGGATCTTCAAGAGCAAACTGGACTCAACAGGCAGCAGGTCACCAATTGGTTTGCCAACGCGAGACGACGAGTGAAAGTTCATTTATCTAGGCCGACATCGCCCATGTTTCGAAATGACGATTCGGGAAACTCTTCGGGTCACCACACACCTATCGATACGCCTAGAAGACGACCTACGCCTGCGCCGTTTGAAGCCATGAACCCTCTCCAGCGATGGGCCAATTCCCCCCCGGAACATGAAGCTGCTACTGTGGACGACATTTCTCGGGCTGTGGCGGCTTTCGGAAGACAGGGTCGTACGAGGAGCAACGGATCATCGATAAGCAGCAGAGGGACATCCGTATCCAGTCATGACTCTGGATCTTATAGTTCTGCCCACTCACGCCAGTCATCCACTTCATTCGACATTTTCAAACGTCACGGTCGTAGACGTCGTACAAAGATGAGACGGCAAGAAGTCAGAACGAATCTCCTCCAAGCGCAAAACACATATCAATGCACATTCTGTACCGAAACATTCAAGACAAAATACGACTGGCAGAGACACGAAAAGTCTCTTCACCTTTCTTTGGAGAACTGGGTATGTTCGCCAAAAGGACCAACAGCAATTCATCCCGAAGAAGGACTTTTGTGTGTTTTTTGTGGTATGAAAAACCCTGACAAGACACATCTCGATGGACACAACCAAAGCGCATGCATCGAAAGGCCCATTGACGAGAGGACATACCACCGAAAAGATCATCTTCAGCAACATCTGCGATTAGTACACATGTCCAAGTTTCTGAAATGGCCTATGGATGAATGGAAAGTCATGACGGAGGAGATCCGATCGAGATGCGGTTTCTGCGGCGTCGGTCTTACGACATGGGCGAGTCGCGTAGATCATTTGGCGGATCATTTTAAAGCAGGCAACACGATGGAGCACTGGAAGGGCGATTGGGGATTTGAAGCTAAGATCATTGATAGGATTGATAATGCCATGCCACCATGTGAGTTTTTCAGAGTTTTCATGAATTTCGGTGTGCTGACCTTTAGATCTTATACATCACGAACGAAACTCGCCTTTGCCATTTGCCGCTACAAAAGGACCAGCAGATACACCAACGAGCGCATACGAGCTAATCAAGCTGGAACTGGAGTATTACATGAGTAACCGTCATCAACACGATATGCCCGATTCCGAACTTCATTTTGAAGCATGTTCAGTCATTTTGGGTGCTGAAGTTATCTCCATCAACCCAGCATCTTCGTCTCCATCCTGGCTATGGGACATATTCATGTCATCTGCCGATATTGCCAACCAAGCACGTCTACGTCCAACTAAACAACTAGCTGAATCACGACTTAGTCAATTGAAGATCAACGGAAAGGGAAATATCTTTGAGAACTGCGAGTTGGAAGCTGCCTTGCAACAATACATGGCAGCACATATATCCATGGGCCATTTCCCATCGGATTCAGAGCTACAGCAAGAAGCGTGCAATGTTCTCAGTCGAACAGAGACGTCTTCACCAAATCCATCCAGGAGATTCCTTGATTTTCTGATGAGGTTAGCTTGGAGTTCGACTGGTTGGCTCGGCCCGTTGAGACAGCGTGCTTCGGCTTTGGTGTCTATGGTGAATGAACCAATGAACGATTCTTATTTCCTATGGGGACAAACGGATACTTCTGTGCCGATGGATTCTTCAATGGAGTTGGATATTTCATTAGGACAACCATGGACGACAGAAAACAGATCATTGTCCCCAGAGGGTGTACCCGAAATACCTGCGATATCAGTACAAACAGAAACAAGAAGTTTGATCAGAGATAAAGTTCGAACAGCGACTCCATTCTTTATAAACGACAATAACAGCTACCGAAGGTTAAAGAGAGAATTGTCAAGATTCGTCATGACTACAATGTCACCTAATAATCCAAATCGTCATATTCCAAGCGACGATGAACTAAAATATCAAGCAAGATGGATTTTGTACGACGAGTAAGTTTCCTGCTCCTTACAAATTTCACCGCTAACATGTCAGTGATGATCCATGGAACCAAACACCAGTTGACAATGCAGAATGGCTGCAGGAGTTCAAACGCGATGTTGGCCTCCAAACTTAGCGAGAGACTGGACAAGCTCCCAACTTCCTAGCAACAGGCTCACTTTCGATGGAAATGTCAAAATCAAAGATATCAATGGGAATACCCAGTGTGGTACAGGCGTTGGGAATGTCGACTATACCAGCAATAGCTCCTCTGATTGGTGCACAGGACAGGAGGAGATAGATTTGTTCGCCAGAGTAGCCTAATAATTAGCAATCATAACAAGCAATGAAGAGAATCTTACCGAATTGTTTAAGATATTCTATCGCACGGAGACAGGATTGTCGATAGGCAACTGTAGCATCCATAAAATGCTGTTTTCCTTGCTCATCGACAGAAAATCCTTCAAAGGTAAGATATCGAGAAGGACTAAAAGTAGGACCCATGTCTCCTGGTCGATACACTGGACTCTTGAGACCTCTCGACTTGACTCCACCTTTGATAAGATCGAATTTGATAGTAATGATACCAGCCTACAACGTCAGCAGGAGTAATGATGGGTTCAGAACACTTACCATTTCGATAGCACCACAGAAACTAATTTCACCATCACCCTGGCTAAAGTGAAGGTCTCCAACAGAAAACTTGGCTCCTGCGACATGAACGGGAAGATACGTCTTGGATCCTCGGGAAATATTGTTAATATCACAGTTTCCTCCATGCTCAGGTCTTCCAGGAATAGTTCTTGCTCCTTCTTTTGCGATCCTGGCCATAACATCTCCCTTGGCTTGCCCACCATGAGCATTAGTCTCGTTGGGAGGTTGAGCAACCACTTTATCAGGATGGGAATCAGCCATTGAAGTGGCAAGATCTGATTCACGACGGTTCCATTCCGCCAGAATCTCAGCAGATGGTGCGCAACCGAGAATACCAGGGTGAATCAACCCCGGGAATCGAACACCTGGGATATGACGGCTCGAACAATAGACGCCATCAAAATCCCAGATTGCTTTGGCTGCATCAGGGTAATGCTCAGCGAGGAAACCACCGCCGTTGTTCTTTGCAAAGATGCCTGTGAAACCCCAAGGTGAATGATCAAACGGCTGGACATCTGTGATGTTGACGACGAGCAAATCACCAGGTTCGCTGCCTTTTATGTCAAAGGGTCCAGTAAGATAGTGGATTTTTGTGAGATCAACATCGCGAACATCGTCAGCACTATCATTGTTTCCGATTTGGCCACCTGTCCAATCGAGACATTCAATCTTGACTGTCTCTCCTGGTTCGACAGTCGCAATGCTTGGGACTGATTCGTTAGAGTATTTCTTGATGGAGAGATAGACGTACGTACCCTCTGGATGCCATCTGTTGTGTAGGTAAGGTTGCTCAGAGGCGGGGATATCGAAAGAGACGGACTGCGCAGTTCTGATTTTGCGAGACATTTTGGCAATTGATAATGAAACTCTAATCTGTTCGATTGATTTACTTATATAATGAGTGCGCAATGATGGAGATGAAGATAGTGATAGTGATAAAGATAAGATGATGCTACTTACTTATCATGCCGCACCTCCGCATCTCCGCACAAGATAAGAGATAAGCTCGAGATGTATGTCGTGTGACGTGTGGTATCCCTTCCAGATAAAGAAGGTGGTTGCATGTCGAGACAGGGCGAAGCTAGTGTGACCTCGTAGGAATGTGAGGGGAAGATGCATTTGAGCGGGGGGGTATATGAGGTTGTCATGACGCGTCAGTTGTGATTATCAACAATCATTATTCAAAGATGACTGATATCAAGAATTACTCTCTAGGCGAATTCCATCTCCAGAACGGCTCTGTATTGCCTAATGCATGGATCTCGTACAAAACGTTCGGTGATCCTTCATTACCTGCAGTTCTCTACCCTTCATGGTTCTCGGGAGCCATCTCAGACAACGAATGGCTCATCGGCAATGACAAAACTCTCTCTTCTGAGAAATACTTTATCATTATAACAGCTCTTTTCGGAAATGGCCAGTCCACAAGTCCATCTAACTCGGATATCAATCCCTTTCCTGACATCTCCTTCTATGACAATGTCAAAGCTCAGCATCAACTCATGACCCATTTGGGCATCAGCCATCTCCGGGCTGTACTTGGATGGTCAATGGGTGCAGCACAGAGTTTCCAATGGGCTACTCAGTATCCTGATTTCATGGACATTTGCGTTCCTTTCTGTGGTTCAGCACGGACATCTCTTCACAACCAGGTCTTTCTCGAGGGCGTCAAGTCTGCGCTTTTGGCAGCAAAGGGACTCAGCTCAGCTGGAAGTATTCAAGGGCGAGTTGAATCTGAATCAGCAAGTGACAGAAAATGGACCGATAAGGAAAAGGAAGTCGGTTTGAAAGCCTTTGGTCGAGGATATGCAGGATGGGGTTTCTCCCAAGCATTCTACCGAGAGGAGCTCTTCAAGAAGTTCTACAACGCTCCTGATCTTGAGACTTTTATGCAAGATTTTTGGGAGAAGTGGGCTCTCAGTAAAGATCCAGAGAATCTGCTTGTCATGCTTCAAACCTGGCAGAGCGGGGATGTAAGCAAGCAGGAGCCATACAACGGAGACTTTGAAAAGGCCATGGCTTCTATCAAAGCGAGGACACTGGTTCTTCCCAGCAAGACTGATCTCTACTTTCCGTGAGTACTCTCTGTTGCTTCTTTTGACAATTCACTAATGTTTTAGGCCCGAGGACTCGGAGTATGAAGTCAAGTGTATGGGGAGTAATGCGCAACTCGACATTTATCCGTCGATTTGGGGACATTGGGCAGGAGGACCACCGGGGAATATGGAGGATGTCAAATGGCTGGATGAAAGACTGCGAAAGATATTTGATGAGGCGCCTCAGAAGGCCAAATAGTTAGTTATTACACATGGGTTACCAGATTCTCGATTGACCAGTTGGCTTAATTTAAACTATAATCGATTTCTATGTCTACCATCTCGACGCTGCCACTTTTCAGATGCCCGGAATGCTTATCTGAGGGACATTGAATCAATTTTTTTTGGCAAAAGCCCCCTGTTCCATGAGTCGGTCTCACTCTCAATCTCGCTCACGGCACTTAATGTCAAAACTCCTATCACGTGTACCCCTCTCAGATAACACTCACTCAATTGCCCAATAACATCTCTTCAAAATAGACTTACAATCTCATGTCCAGACAAGGCGCAGACTATCTTTTCTGCAGTTATCAATTACTCGGTTACCCCAGCTTGTCAAATTAAGGCGGGCGTTAGCTTGGCTTGTAGCGCCAAGGCGTAGTCTATTGTCTTGTCATGACAAGGCGGTTTTTTCCCCACACCGCCACCCATACCAAGAACTACAAGCTTTGATCAGATGAGCAAGTTGACGAGATTGGATTGTTTCCCGTGATCTTATGTCTCATTCTTTGACAGGTACAGGATGTCGAATAGGATGCGAACTAAGGATATACAATTGAGGCGGTGTAGAAGCTAATATGACCATCATCATCAATGCATCAGTCAGGTATCATGGACAAAGAACAACTACAATATATATTCATTTATCTATATATCCACTCCTCTATCGCGGGGTAGAAACACGGCCCCAAATACCGACCTTGCCGTTAGTCTAAACTAACCCATCACGAGACTATTTCCATTATCAATCGTTCCCCCAACACTGGATTAGGGTATCATCGGCTATCTTTGTACCTTCTTTGTTCAACAAGGGCGTGATGGCCGGAAAATGTTCCGGCCACGATAGTCAGTTCCGGCCTCAATGTATATAGACAGAACAATCCAACAATTACTTCTTCCCAGAATTCATCATTATCATCAAGTCATAAAACACAAAATGGCAGCTGCAAACACACTCTTCCCCTATCTTCGCAAAGACCCCTCTGAACTTCCAGAGGGTGAAGACCCTTTTACTATCACCACTCGTACAGGATACTTGCCTTTTTCTCTTCCTCTCACCAAACTCCCATCTCAGTTCGACCCTGTGTCGAATCTTCTCAATGACATTCCTATCCAAAAAGAGGACGGTACACCAGGTCTGCTCGCCACCTTTGAACTCGGTCCTCTCATCGACAATGGAGGTCTTCCTGATTTGACCTCCGAGATTGATAACCTCGTGGTTCCCGGCACTGACAAGAAGGACATGGCTGCCATCACTGCTGCATTCCGCGATTATAGTTTTATCGCTTCTTCCTATCTCCTCGAGCCATGCTGGGAACATTACAGCAAGAGTGATGATGGTGGATACGGTCTTGGAAGACAGACCCTTCCCAAGTGTATCGCTGGACCTCTTGTCAAGTGTGCAGAGATGTATGCTCCCTCCCTCCCCCTTCTTAACAACTCCTACTAACTAACCTCCCAGTCTCGATATCCCTGCTTTCATGTCCTACGCTGCCTCATACGCACTATACAACTACTGGCTCGTTCATCCAGAGCAAGGTCACGACGACTATGACAACATCCGACTCATCCGCGCCTTCGAAAAAGGCCTTGACCCCAAGTCATCAGAAGCCGGCTTTATTCTCACACATATCCACATGGTCGCCCAAACAGGTGGCTTGATCGAAGGAGCGGTAGACCTTCTCACGGCCGCTGAAAAGACCGACACGGCTACTAAGATTGCCGAAGCAAAGGCAAGCCTGGAGCTCATCCTCAACGCTATGCAAATCATCGAGACCAACATGGAGGGTATGTGGAGTCAATCCCTTCCCAAGGACTACATGACCTACCGAACTTTTATCTACGGCATCACCAAGCAATCCATGTTCCCTGATGGTGTAGTATATGAAGGACAGTACGATGATAAGCCTCAGTTCTTCAGAGGCGAATCAGGAGCCAACGACGCCATCATTCCTCTTCTAGACCACATCTGCGAGGTCCCCATGCCCAAGAACCCATTGACGGACATTCTCATCGAGTTTAGAGAGTACCGACCCAAACCCCATCGCGCATTCCTCAAGTATGTTCGGGAAACAGCTGTTGAGGTTGGTGTGCGAGATTTCCTCACTAAATCTGGCGACCTTGGTCTTGCAGTGTTGTATCTTCGTCTTTTGGATCACATCCGCAGTTTCAGATGGCGACACTGGATGTTCACCCGAGAGTACATCATCAAGCACACTCTTCACCCCACAGCTACGGGAGGAAGCCCAATCATCACATGGCTACCCAATCAGCTAGGTGCTGTAATGGATCTGATGGAAGAAGTTGCCAAGGGCTCTGGTCTTTGGGCAGTTTTGGAGGAAGGGGTGTGGAATGGAGGTGGCTCTTTGACTCAAGAGGACTTCATCTTGGTCAAGAAGATTATGGATAATGTTGTTACCAAGAAGGCCCAGTTGACCAAGGAGGTGAACAAATATTGTCAAGATCGGGGGGTTTAGTTTAGATAGACAGCATGAATTGATTTAACTTACTACGCTTCAATTTCTTTGACTTGATTCTACGTCATCAATTCTTAATCGTCTTGCCACAAGTTCTTTCTTGTTGGTGAATTCAATTGTCCCCTGACAGGAGATACTTCCTAACTCCATCTACTCCGGACGTCCCGCCCTCGGCCTTACCCGCATACCCTTGCATCAACTACCGTTATCTTATCGCGCTGTCGATCATGAAAAATTTGCGCGCCAATCAAAGTAGATCACAAATACTCCAATTTTTCTCCAAAAGAAAGATCAAGTGACGTAAATTAACCGGAACAAAACATCTGTAGATCCATTCATTCACGGTCCGATTCAAGAGATAAAGATGGGGTCATAAATGTTCAATTTGTAATATACAGCTAAAATCATCGCTAATAAAAACGCTCATTGGTTGGTATCGTCGCTTAAGCAATGGGGTCGCAGGTAAAGACACCGCGGACGTCACCATGGTCGAACTTGAGGATCTAAGGGTTTGTTAGTCACTGTCGCTGTGGATCGTCAAGATAACAAGAGGCAAACTTACGATGTCATCAATGGAAGCATATGTTCCACCAACAAGGACAATCATGCCGATCACAAAGATCAGGCCATTGGCGATGGCGAGAGGAAGGTTTTCCTTGGAGTGCCAGGATCCCTTGCAGATGAGCTTGAACCACATGAGGGCAGGGAGGTAGAAGGTGAAGCCCGAGATGAAGAGGGAGGAAGAGATGGACAGGAGATCGTTGAAGAATGGGATGGCCTCGGCGATGACGAAAGCAACAATGGTGATGACAGTGACAAGAACCAACCAAGTAATCCAGCCCATCTTGGTGTTGATGTAGCGGATGATGGAGTCCTTAAAGACACGTCCGTGGATGTAGCGACCAACGACTGTGGTGTTGATGGATCCAGAAATGAAGATGACGGGAAGCGCAACACCAAAGGCAATCTTGGAGATGAGGTCGCCAGCAGAGAGAAGAGCAGGAGACTTGACATCCTGGCCGACAAAGGCATAAATGAGAGCGCCGGTAAGAGTGTAGATACCGATCTCAATCAGACCAAGAGACCAGATAGACTTGACATAGTCGCGAGGGGTGTGCATCTCATCCATAAAGCTGAACTGGCAGACAGCGAACGAGTAGGCAAAGACAATATTGGTGATGGCGATGAAGGCGTCGGTGAAGCTGAGGTTTTCCTTGGGCCAAGCTGACCAGTTGACAGAGGACATGCCACCGTCCGAGTTACCAGCCTGAATACCGGTAGCAATGATGGTGATGGCGACAGCGAGGATGATGGAGACAAAGTCGATGTAACCAAGGATGGCAACCTCGGCGAATGAGGGAGGGATAGCGACGAGGAGGAGGATGATCGCGGAGACGACACCAAAAACAACAGAGCAAGTTCCATTATCGGTGAGGTTGAGGAAGGCGATTGTTCCTGTCAAGCAGTGGGATCCGACGAGAAAGATGAGTTGAAGTGAGAACATGACACCGACGAGCTAGAAAAAAAGAATGTTAGAATTGAAGACGTTAACGTATGAGAGTAACTAACCTCGTATCCGAACTTGCCAAACAAGAGTCTACCAGCATCGGCATAGTGAGAAACCTCTGGGAAAGCAAGCTTGACTTGACCGACGACGTGAGAAGTGTAGATGGCAACAAAACCGAGACCGACAGTAAGAATAACACCAGCAACCATGCCAAGAGTAGCGAAAGCAGAGGGAAGCGACAAACATCCGAGGGCAATAGCCTCGACGATCAAAACAACCGTCAATCTCTTCCATCCAAGACGGTGAAAGTGAGCATTGCCCTCTGCAGCCTTTTGCTTCTCCATGTCGCAAACAGCGATCTCGCCTGCACTGTTGTCAAACATGTCTGGTACTGAGTCTCTCTTCTTCTTGTCGTCTGTGGATGCCTGGTGGGCAGACTGGTGAATTTGGTCCATGGTGATTGAAGTATGGGGATAGAAGATGGGGAGAGAGAGAGCTGGGGAGACAGATGGGGGAGAACAAAGAGAGGAATGGACGCAATATAAAGAACGAGGCGAGATAAGAGGAAGAAACCGAGAATGAGGCCGATCTTTGTAGTCGCAGAGAAAGAGTCTGTGGGTCAAAGATACGGTCTTGTACGGTCCACCCGATGGCTAGACAAGAGGCGATTCTTGTCTAGGCCCCAGTTTCTGTGACATGTTGAATCTCCTCATCTTGGGAGAGACTACCCCAGACTCGAATGCTCCATCCCCAGGTCACTGTATTTCTCTCTCGTAAAATGAAGCTCTATGCGGTGCCGAATCTCCGTTCTCATGAGGCTCGAGCTTGGATGCTTGTCTTTCGATTACATAAAGCGGGTCGGAAAAGAGCCGCATACGGGCTTTTGCTTGGCTGCAGCCACGTTTGCATTAGTCAAGAATACTCCCGATGGATTCTCCCCAGAGTTGGTCCCAGAAATGGTTCCAGTTGACACAGATTCTCCGCAAAGAGGCGAGAGATTAAGTTGAGGAGACTGCACGTTTTACGTACACGATACTCTTCCAAAATGCGGAGAGGAGGATTCATGTTGGGGGAGTTCTAGGCGAAGTGCCGAGAGACGTTTGGGAGACGTTTTGGACGTGCCAAGATCAACAATCTTGGCCAAGTCGGCTCCGTAAGGATATCGCACGAGTCCATACGTCAGTCGCATCCGAAGAGTTTTTCTCAGCGGCTTGACCGAGTTCTGCTTGGCACGGAATCAGCAAGAGAACCCTTCTCGAAGGGTGCTAGCCAGGGGTGGAGGTGTTCAATTGGTTCGTGGGGAGATGATAAAGGTTTGCAGGGGCTTAATAGCGCCCCCAATGGTAAGCAAGAAGCATTGACCATGAGGGTTTTCCCTTTTGATAGCGTACGCGGGCGTTGATGATGAATTCGGAGAAAGTGTTATGCATATGGTACGATGGATGGAGAGAGATGGGAGGCGCGGCTAATCACTTGACTCAGGGGGGTGACTACCATGCCCAGGCCTTACCTACAGTAGTTGGTCACTTGGACAGTCACTGGAATTTACTGAGCCATTACTGAACCGCCACTAGACCACCACTAAAAACCTGCCTGATCACCACCTAACACCACTAAACAGTTGCTGAATCAATTACATATATGCCATGGACTCAACTGCACTCTGTACTTCCCGCCGTGGCCTGTCGAGATGAAACTCGGTATTCGGCGTTTCCTTCCTTTATAAACCATCAATGCACAAAAACATCGCCTATCTAAAAAGGCCTATCTTGATAATAATCCGTCATTGAAACACAAGCGATTACTCACGTTGCTCTCACATTGGCTCGACTGGTTTTTCTCTCGTAATATCTGTGGAACCGAGAAAAAACTTGTTGCTCACAGACCAGGTAGATCTAAATGGAACGAGTCAATGAAACTTTCCGTAAACTGCCGACCCCGGTATAAGCATCAGGAGAGTCAGTCTAGACTCTGGAATGTCAAGGAAAGATCAGAAGAGGGTCATCAATGATGAATTTGGGGAAATTGGTCAAGCCTTTTTTCTTTTTTTCTAGACGGCAGTTAAAAACCTTGGCAGGCAACGGCTGCACTATTTTATGCAGGATAGCCTATGGAGCTAAGATCATGCCGATCAGCTGACGTAGGGTAGGTGACGTGAAGCTACATTATTTTTTGTTGAAACAGGATGGATGAATGGTCTGTCTACTAATTTCTGAGTGATATTTTAGATCTTGTTCCATGATGTACTGTAAGGATATAAAAACTCTTATTAACATCTGTCAAAGAGCCCACAATGACGGGTTTCAACGTTGATCTGAGATATGCATAATCTGTTCATCCCTAGGATCAGGGTATTTGAGAAAACTAATAATAATAACTCTAAACGCTCGCTTGGATATCTTTTCACTACTCAACACTCAACTTTAGAAAACAAATCAAACATCAGGTGACCCCATAACAACCTGAACAGGAACTACCAAATCAATCTTGACATCTCCCTCTAGAACAACCTTGACAGTATATGCTCTCGAGACAATACAGGAATGGAAAGTCGGCACGAACATCTTATCGACCGTGGGCAACTCAAAGGGAACTTGAACTGTAGCCGTATGAAAAACGGGCGATGCCTTTGTAGACTGCATATCCACATTCTGAGTCCATTCGATCTTGGTGTCAACGTTTGGTAGAGAAACCGAAAAGGGATATCCAAAGTTGGCAACTTGTGATCCTACAGTAGGTAGATTTCGCATTGGTTGGTCGCGGAACCAAGTATGTGCATAGACCTTCATAGACGCCGATGTAATCTGAGGAGGAATCACGTCTGCAGAAGAAGGCTCAAACGTGAAGCTTATAGGGATGCAGGATCCGCTCGCCTCGTAACCCTCCTTGCTGAGATGTACAGCAGCAGGTTGAGCCGCCACGGCAGAAATCCGGCCTTGTGACGTAGAAAAGATATTCTTTCGCACCTTTTTCGACTTTTCGATTTTATACAAGTCGTCTCGTTCGGTGATGTTCAGGGGTGGTTCTTCGAAGGATGTAGGTATAACGTTGATGCGGTGGAAGTTTCCAAGGATAGCGTTCAATCCGGTCTTGGTTCGTGCAAGAACAAATGCTTTGACGCTGTAGCTAACTCGTGCCATGTTTGGTGCCATATCGTCTTTCTCCCAGCCTCCCAATGTAGGAGGAAGAGACATGTGACGTTCCCATACATCTTCGGTAACGGTCGTGTGAGTGCAGGCTTTGGATGTGAGATGAGCTGGGACGTTGAAAATAAAGGGCAAAGTATATGTTGTTCCAGCGGAAAGGATACGAGATGAAGGATATTCGGATTCGTCGATGGGCATCTCTAGGCGAAGGAATCGATGACTCGTCATGTGTGTCGTGTCAGGACCATCCCTCCTTGTTTCGCTTATTCCATCGAGGGAGATATCAATATAATCGAATCGAGTGTTTCTCGCAGGAGTAATAGACACCACACCAGATATCTCAGAATTGGTGGTGTATACTTTGGAGTTGAAGTGGCGGATGATGGAAATGTGTACTTCAGGTTTCCTGGACATCTTTCCCTTTAGTGTAGAAGCCAAAGCATGAGCTGCTCCCCAAGATTGACAACTTCCATCTCGATGGATACCAAGATGTTGATACTCTGGAGGAGTTGTAGGTAGTTTTGCGACTTGAACGTCGACATGAGACGACAAGGGTTTTTCAGAGAGTGACATTTTGATGAGCTGAACAACTTAATGCGCTTGAAGATGTGCTTGTAAATAATAAAGTCGACCACAGCCTTTATATATATCAATGACTTCTCTACGCCCTGTCGTGATTGACCCATTGTGACTGATCCATACTGTGTTAGCTTGACAAGTACAAGTTGTAGGGCGCATTTTGACATACGCCGACTTCGGTTATCAATCAACACAT
This sequence comes from Fusarium sporotrichioides, assembly GCA_019054645.1. Classification (NCBI taxonomy): domain Eukaryota; kingdom Fungi; phylum Ascomycota; class Sordariomycetes; order Hypocreales; family Nectriaceae; genus Fusarium; species Fusarium sporotrichioides. The sequence continues at coordinate 7,815,336 of JAHKNS010000003.1, forward strand.
AGATCAGCTGCATACTCTCAAAACCGCAGACTTTAATTAGTCTAAACCTATTCGAATTTTACATATCCGGGTATTTAATTTTGCAGTTTTATCTGATCGATAAAGTTGAAGTTGATGTCGTTGAAATCCCCATTTCTACTACTGACCCACTGTAGATGTTTTGATCAGTGGAGCCTTTCATGTTTTGTACGTAAAAATCGAGTGATCAGTCTCTAGTCTGTTACTGGTACTTTCACTGGTATCAATACTGAGGAAATACACTGAATGCCTTGCGTCCTCACCATCATTAGATGGAAGCCATTCATCCGCAGCTGACATTTTATCCGATAACGGACAACATCAAAAGGCGTTGTCTTGACCCAAAATATAGTATCGACCTGAAATTGAGTCACCAGACAATTAAAAAAAAAGCCACAGCTGTTAAGCGAAGACTGGTAAAGGTAAGTTTTAGACCAATTCTCCATTATTAATCCACCAACCCTCCATGTCTTGTCGACTACGCCCTGTGAAGTCAACGCCCTTTGTGTCAATGGCGCAATATGTACATGAATGCAGACACTACAGAAGAGAGTAATGAGTAAGCGAAATACCTTGATAGCAGGAGGACCATAATTATGTCCAATACAGTTAATGCATGCACCATTCAGTCATCATTGCAGCATATTTGAGTGTCATGTGAAAATATACTATCTTATCTTATCTTGCCTTATCGTAAAAGTTTGCCCCGCGATCAACACCACAGAAATTATCACCAAACCCCACGCAAACAATCACTCCCAATCAATAAATCATCATGGCTTCAGACGCACCCGCCTTCAAGCCTATTCACAGCCTTGTCCTCGATACAGGCCCTCTTATTAAGAACGACCCTCCCGCAAATACCCTCCGCGCAAAAGCAGAGCAACTTTACACTCTCCCCGTTATCATTTCCGAAATCCGAGATGCCGCCACTCGATCGAGAGTAGAGACGACTCTTCTCCCCTTTGTTACCCTTCGATCCCCCACCCCAGAAAGCGTCAAGGTTATTCGGGACTTTGCCCGTAGAACTGGTGATCTAGCAGTTCTCAGCAAGCCTGATATTGAAGTTTTGGCTTTGGGGTATGAACTTGAGTGCGAGAGAAATGGAGGAGATTGGAGGTTGAGGAAAACTCCTGGTCAAAAGGGTTTGAATGGGAAACCACCTAAGCCTGCTGACAAGGAAGAGTCTTTGGAAAATGCTGTTGACAAGTTGACTATTGAGCCTGTCGCAGAGCCTGTCGGAGAGTCTGTCGAGCCTGCCGTCGAGTCTGAGCCTGTCGGAGAGTCTGTCGAGCCTGCCGTCGAGTCTGAGCCTGTCGCAGAGTCTGCAGCCGAAAACACAGAGACCAAGGACACAGAGGCGATTGCAGAGACTACAGAGACCACACAGACCACAGAGATAGCGGCCCCCAAGGAACCCACCCCAGAGTCTGCAGACACCGAGTCACCTCAAACTTCTGGCGAAAAGGTCGACGAATCCATCGAAGCTGTCGAAGAAGCCTCTGAAGACGAAGCCTCCGACGACGAAGGTGGCTGGATCACACCCTCCAACCTAAAGAAACACCAAGCAGCATCCTCCGGCGCTGCCATCCCTTCATCTCCCGTCCAAAAAACCCTACAAGCCGCGGTTCTCACCTCGGATTACGCCATGCAAAACGTTGCTCTGCGAATGAACCTAAACCTCGTCGCTCCCTCGCTCGCGCGAATCACACACCTCAAGAACTGGGTTCTGCGCTGCCACGGCTGCTTCAAGATTACAAAGGAGATGGACAAGCAGTTCTGCCCTACTTGCGGGCAACCCACGCTCATGCGAACGAGTTGCTCAACCGACGAGTACGGAAACTTCAAGGTTCATCTCAAGAAGAACTTCCAATGGAACAACCGAGGCAACGTCTACAGTGTACCCAAGCCAGTTCACGGGTCCTCTAATGGACGTCTTGCCAAGAATGCTGGAGGACAAAACAACTGGGGCACAAATCTCATCTTCGCAGAGGATCAGAAGGAATTCACAAGGGCAGCAGACGAACAAAAAAGGCAGAGAAAGAAGGATATCATGGATCAAGATTATCTTCCTGATATACTAACAGGGCATCGATCTGGCGGCGGTGGAAAGATTCGCGTGGGAGCAGGACGAAATGTAAACTCCAAAAAGAAGCACTAGAGTAGACGAGAAAAAAGACTTGATTTGAACACTACTGTGTCTAACGCCCATGACCTAATACCGTAACGCCATGCGACTGATCCGAGTTTATTCTGCAATCTGTCGCCATTTTCCACGAGTCTGATCAAACTACCGAGCCATTGATCCCAGCTATTCGAAAAGCCACGATTGATCCAAGCGATTCGAGTCTCGAATGGGCAAAGAGTCTACAATCGGGTGGGTCGTCTGCAGAGTCTGTCGATCGTCGAGTTGACCGTGCCTTTTGAGTCCATAGCCTTTGAGTCGATCTGCGATTCGTTCGAGCAAATTTATTCCTCCTCTGCCAGAAAAGATTAGTCTCTGAAGCTCCCGCATTCATCAATCAATTCACATACTCTGCTGAGTCAAGAGAAGCTCGAATCGTCGCTTGAGAGTAACGCGCTGGCGCGACCACTTGTCGTCGGGAGAGAAACGAGCAGGGTGAGCAGACTTGGTGACTTGTCCCTGAGCGACCTTCTTCAAGGTGTAAAGGCGGTTGCCTTGAGCGTCGAGAGTGTACATCAGATGCATTGTGGCGGTTTGAAGGGTGTTTGGACTGGTGGTGGTATTGTTGTTGCGATTGTTCTTGGGTGAAGCTTCAGATTGTTGCAACAGAATTTTTTGACGGGGCTGAGGTCACGTGCAAGGCTTATCGTTATCGGGAGCTGGGGCCAGTGGAGACCTACTAACATATACGTCTTGGTAGGTCGCATCAGTATGCACTCAAATTACTATGCGCTTAGATTACAGCAATTAAACTTCTTCGCAACAAATGTTTATTCAAATAATTAAGCTAAGGACAGACGCAGTTGGCTAATATCCATAGATTCAATTTCATCCTCCTCTCAAAACATTTCTCGAAACAATCCACGATCCATCACTTGAAAGTAGGACTGACAGGCTCTCCAACTCGAGCACTCTTGGATCCAGCCCATCCCTCACGCTCGTAGAAACGAAAGACAAGATCATAATCCTCGAAATCGTGAACGATACGATCAATTCGTCGATATCCTCGGACGGGATCAACAAGACGCTTGGCAGCCCAGTTGGTAGGCTCGTCATCACCCATGCAGTATGGGTTCTGGGCAGCTCCCTTGGCCTCAAAGAGAGTCACGCTGAAGCGGCCGGGCTTGAAGATTTCCACCACGTGTTCAATGATTTCGGTGGTGGTTCGTCCACTCTGTCCACCGGGAACGTTGGTCTCGAAAGAAGCAAACGAACATTGTGGTTCAGGAGTGACGTGGACAGTGAAGTAGTGCTCACCCTTGCCTCCCTCAGCCGAAGAAGGAGGAGGAACAACGCCGTTAGCGGAAAAGCCGCAGGGGCTGAACAGGTACGCGTCTACTCGGGCATCGGGATACTTAGATGTTGGGTAGACGCTGGAGAGGCCGCAACTCTCCGAAACAACAGTTCCCAATGCGTGACCCTCGGTGGTGAGAGCTTCGACAGAATCAAGCATGTTGCTGTCGGCATCGTTGGCGAAAACGTCCACTTCATCAACATCGTCGCCAAGTCCACCAAGGCTGTTGATGGCTTCCTTGCGAGCATTCTTTGCCTCGGCAGCCATCTTGTCGCTAGCGACCGCACTCGCGTGCGACAGATAGAACTGCTTGGCATTCTCCTGATCAAGATCGGTCATGAGGATTTCCAGAGTCTCATCGTGATAGGTGCCGGTGATTGGGGCAAATGAGGTTCCCACAGGAATCTTGGTTCCTTCAATCTCGGACTCGGGAGTGCGAGGAGGAGTGAGAGCCTGCTGATTGGGCGAGGTGAGGTACAAGTACCAATGATCACCGTTCATCTTGCCCACCATATAGGCACTGCCACCATCAAACATGTCGTCAAGATACTTGACCTCCTGCTTCCAGCTACGGTGAGGACCCTGCTGCTTCTCAGGGAACAAAAAGTTCTTGCGACTGTAGAAAACGCGGTACGGGGTCGCGGCGGCCTGGATGTCGTCGGGCGAATTGGCATTGTGGTAAGGGAAACCGTGCTTGGCAGCAATGTGAAGCATGCGCTGGAGACCGAGAAGAAGAGTGGTAGTTCCACAAGTCTTGAGAATGATCTTGTGAGGAAAGACAAACATGCTCGACTCGGAGAGAAGGTAAGCGTCCATGTTGTCAGACTCAAGAACAGACAAGACCTTGCAGTTGACCATGTCAAGCATGGGGACCCAAGTATCAGCAGGAACAGCCTTTAATCCATTGGCGGCGGCGGTAGGAGGCAGAGTCGAGGGGCTAGGAGCGAACCAAACCTCGAGAAGCTTCTCGGGACCTTCGAAAGCGTTTGTAGAGTCGAGGTCGGCGGCCACATCATGGTTGATTGTCAGATGAGGGGTGGCCGAGGCAGGCGAGAAGGTGCAGTTGTTGGGAACCGAAGTGGACAGCATTGTAGCGGCTAGGAGTTTTCTTTGCCCAGATGGCAGAGACCGCGGAGCACTAGCTGCCGCTCAAACAGACTATGCGGCGTCTGTTTGAGAGAGTAGGCCCACAGGTACGGGGGCTTGTTCAGATGCTGGCGGAGCCAGCAGCAATCGATCGGGGGGATAACTAACGTCTTCGAGGACGTTAAGGAGGACGAGAGCGGTTGAAGAATAACTTCTGTGGCGGAATTGTGCAGTAAAGTTTGGTAATCGGGGTGTTACAGTAAAGGGTGCTATCGGGGCCTGGGAAAGTTAGAACAATGAATCAGAGTCATCAAAGGTGACAGATTGGAAGCTGGACTCACTTGGATGGTCGAGAGAACAGGAAGCGCAGAAGATCCGTCGGCCGCATAGAAGCCCAGGAAATATACAGAAGTCAGTGACGGTCAAGTGCCGTCGATGTCTTTTGGACTAAGAGTTAGATACGTTTCGACATTGATCTGATCAAGAGTAGACCAGTCGCGTGAGGTCTTTCGGATGACGATGCTCGAGTTTGCCACGAGCAGCGCGATTAAGAAAAAGTCTGGGGTAATAAAACAAAACAGATCAGCGAGATTTATTTGTTTTGTTAGGAATCTCTGTCGGTGAGAGAATTTTTATAAGAGGGGTTGGTTGGGTTGGTGGGTTGGGTTTGTTAATTTTTTTTTCTCTCTCCTGGGAGCTGGACTGTGATCCCGATCCAATGTGCTAAGGTCTCAGTCAGACGGTGCGTAACGGAAACATAGCCCGGTCAAGCATAAGACTACGTAGCTTTACGGTTACAGTTTAGTGGCAGGTCCTTCAAGTGTTCAATGCTTCTGCTGGTATTCCGGGGGAGTAAGGTTGTGCCCCCGGGCTGTAACCTGATTTTGTGCTTTTGAGGCCTAAACGAGGTGAATGCATGATAATTTCTGTCTGATCGCGAAAAATCCCACCGACGCTGAGCCCGATTCGGGTGAGACCATTAACGTTGACTGGTTTGGCAAAAGACTTTTTGGTGGGGGCAAGGGCTAGAACTGGGATCCTTGCAAGTTGGCCACAAGACGCGGACGTCATTGTCTGCAATGGCTGTGCTTTAAGCACATGTAATGCTCTCAAGTAGTGGTGTCTTGTAGAAGAAGTAATCGGTTCATCGGCCAGATACATGACTCCTAACTTCCCACGTTAATCAACACCTTGTCCGTAATATCCTTGAACACATGGAATAGTGAACAATCCTGGTACTTATCCACCAAATTTCCCTCTTCGGTTCGTGTTTCTTTTGTAGAAATATCCTTCCCTCCGACAGTCGTACCAGACGGGTAGGTCGGCCTTTGTCCTTCTTCCAACAGAGCGATAAATTGTGCATCCATCGGCACAGATCCTAGAAATGGAACGTTGAACTCTTCGGCCATGGACTTTCCTCCCCCGGACCCAAAGATGTCGGTGCATTCGGAACAGTGTGGACACACGTAACCGCTCATGTTTTCCACCACTCCAAGAACCCGGATGTTTGTCTTTGTACAAAAGTTGAGCTCCTTGCGCACATCGGCTGTAGCAACAGCCTGTGGTGTTGTAACGACGACTGCGCCCGCGACCTGTCCTAGGGTTGCATCTTTTTGAAGTGTCTCGGCAAGGGAGATGTGTTCATCGCTTGTTCCTGGTGGTGTGTCGATAAGTAGATAATCTGTTTCATCCCAGAGTACGTCCTTGAGGAATTGTCGGATCATTGCCGTCTTCTTCGGTCCTCTCCAGACAACAGCATCGCCTCTTTTCGGGAGGAGAAAACCCAAACTCATAGCATGCAGACTCCCCAACCCTTTTGACTCATCGGCTTCGTGAACCAGTACAGGAGCCCATCCTCCAGGAACTTGAGTGACTTTGGATGCTTCAATTGAGAGCATGCGTGGAATTGAAGGACCTGTCAAATCGACATCAAGAATACCAACAGAATGACCAGCTGATGTGAGCGACAACGCCAATTGTGTTGTAACTGATGATTTGCCCACTCCTCCTTTGCCTGAGAGGACCTGAAGGTGTCAGTGTCAGTGTGGCACAGGGTAGGAGAACAGGGTAGTGTACCAGGATGATGTGTTTGACTTTTGTGAGGCCCATTCTGTACAGAACTTGTTATTGTAGATTATTGTGTTTGATGATGGGTATATAAAGTCGACGAGGCGAATGTGAATATCGTCAATTGTTGATTAGAAAGCTATTTACTAAGCCGTTGAAGAGATTGGCGGAGGTTGTGACCCCGCTATCGATTTAGAGCTCCGTAGTCGGCAAGAGCAGACGAAATACCTACAAGTCCACTAAATTTGAAGCCTAATAAATGGAAGTCCGAAACTACTAACACCAGAAATATCCGAAACCAACAATGTATTTTTATCGCATCTAACAATCCATAGTTACCTATTATAAATCATCGCGCTATTGAATGCTCGCATTAAATGATGGCCTTTTTTGCCCAAACCATAGCCTTGCCCAAATCATGGCTTGTTTTCCCAGGGTATCTTCCAGTATCATGATCAAAGCCACTTTTCCGACCGTCCAATATTCCAAACGCGCCGTCCAAGTCGCAGCCCATGCCACTGTCCTAGGCTTTCCGCCATAGTCCCGTATACCTAACTCCTTGTCGAAAAAAGCAAAAAGGAAAAAAAAGGGAGAAAAAAGAAAAGAAAGACAAGAAACAAATGCATGCAACATATACGTCAAAGCGTATACACCCTGTTCTTGGCACCTTACAAATCCCTGCAAGACGACATCTTATCTCATGCTGCACCCGGCAGCCAAGGCATGTCTCAGCTAGTCCCAGCACACTGTTTCGTTGCTGTTATCAGTGCACTTCCGTGCGGCTCAAATATGAGTTTAGTGTTTATCGACTACCCTTGCGGTGAGGAGAAGCTGAAGGGGGGACTTGAGCTGGAGAATCCATGAGAAATTGAATGACTTCTCGCTTGCACATGACAATAGGCTTGCTTTTGGGGCAATATCCTAGTAGTTGAGCATGTTCGGGGAGAGTTTCGGGTACAGCATCGATGAAGCGAATAATAGGGCCGCCATCAAAAGTAAGTCCGATAACTTGAGCTTTGTACTCATCATCGTCTGTCTCTTCATCGGGATTGACCGAGATTGTGTTACTATTTGTGTTAGCTTGGCATGTAACATGGGAGTGGCTATCTTACGCTTGACTCATAGGAGGGCCCATCATATCGTCAAAGTCACTCTTGCGACGACGATGACTCTTGATTCGTTTCTTGGTGCAGTCGTGGAAGAGATGAAGGAAACCAGCAATAACAAGGACTGGTGTACCGAGAGCAAGGGCCCATGGTCTAGTTTGTTAGCCAAGTCTATACATATATATAAACTGGAAGAATAAACTTACGGATGCTGACGTCCTCGAAGAGTATGTGCTAGAGCAAGAATAATTCCAATCATGGCAATCAGGGATCCAATCTGAATCATAGTCCATGTAGACCAATACAGAGAAATAAGATCCTCGCCATCGCAGAATTGTAGTGCCAAGATGCAATACGCCTCCATGACAACGATGACGGCTGACACGCTGACACATCCAAGACACATGAAAACGGATTGTCGTATACGTTTCGTTCGAGCCGAAGGGTTATGAGCAAGCTTCTCAGTAGCTGCTTGAGCGCTGTTATTGTTAGATGAGTTGTAAGAATCAAAGGCGACTCGACATACCGGATATAGGTCCAAGAAGCGATGAACAGAACTAGTAGGTTGGACACAAACATGGTCCAGTAGATAATCTTGAACTGCCATCGTACCAGATGAGAGGCAAAGCTAGCATATTGGACACAGAGCTCAGGGTTGGGATCTTGTCGAGTAAATAGGGAAGACATGTTGAAGGTATGTAATCTGGTGAAGAAAGGGAAACAGTCTGGACCAAATGGAAGAAACCCAGGGGTCCTTATACCCGGGACTCTCTGAAAACAGGCCTTGGCGAGGACCAGAATGTCTGTGATATGGAACACAAAAAAAGACCCGCTTACTATTGAGTCTGAGCATGCCTTGGTTCAGAGAGACGCGCAATTACACATCTTGGTGTTCCCTGCCAAGAGTGCCCAAGAGCGATCATCCTTGATAGACATGGGCTATTTGCTTGTCACTGTAGACTCAACTATCCGTCTTGGCCGTAATACTGACTAGGCGAAAAGGGGCGTGAGGTTTTGTCTCTGGAGACCAAACACGAGGGAGTATGAATGTTTTGATTGGGTTAGAGCAAGATCTGAGATTGTGTTACACCCAAGATCGGGCAGCTATCTCCAGCACAAGGGTGTAAGGAGTACGTACTCACTCCTTGCTTGAGCTTAGTTTGCGACTCGAATTGAGTCTGAGGTTCGAGTTTTGCCAAGGATTGAGGCAACTGAGTCTGTGGGTACCGTTTTGAGGCTGTGAAGTTGTCATGCCAAGTCGGGGCACTTTAGACTCAAACTAAGCTCTAATCTCTCTTCCGCGGGAACAAACTTTCCATCCAATCTGTTTCTCCAGGGGGTGGTTCCAGGGGATCCTAGGCATTATGACTGCCCGATAAGAACCCAACGACTCGGTTAAGCCCAGTAATTAAACTATTCATTTAAAGGCTGAAACGGTTTTTTTCCTCCCTGGATTAAATTCTAGAAATGATGACAGATAAAGAAAGAAAGAGGCAGCCAAGTACAAGGCATGTATGACCAAGTCGTGGCATTTCATGGTCGTGTCACTCAACATTTTCCTTCTCCTCTTTTTTCTTCTCCTCTTTTCTCCTCACTCATTAGTTCACTATTCCATTTCTTGATAAACCCCAAACCCTAGCATTGCCGATCCGTCGCCAAGAACAGCCCTTCCCGCCTCCAATGGTGTGAATCAACGGCACTTGACCGCCACATACGCTCAAGATCTAGACTTTCCTATCATGTTCTCAGCTATAGATCTATAGCCTGCAAGCGTCATTCTCCGAGTGGTTGAATAAATACCCATGATCTACGATGGATACGACTCTACACAAATCCACTCACTCATCCAACTACCGCATATTCTTGCTATCATCCTCTACCGCTTCCTTTATTCCATTCTACTGTCTGTTATTATCGCCAAGCGTTGTGCAAACGTACAACGTCGCCGCGTAATCATAGAGTCCGAGCACAGATGCAAGCATTCAAAAAGGCTCGCTGCCGTTTTTGTCGTTATCCCTAGATTAACTTTATTTAACCTTATCAATTGTGTCACCAACTGTTTTCAGACATGTGAGACTCTGCATTCTCATGTCGTCACTGTGTCCTTATCAGGATCGTCGTTCATCCCACTTGGTGTAGTTTCAATGACGAGTCAGCCATGTCGATCCTTGTGGCTATGTCTTTTCTGCCTCTTGAGTCATTGACGCGTCTGAGACATTTGATAATTGCAATGATTAAGATTAAGCTTATCTTGATTTAACTTGTGAAGGGATTACCGTGAGAAGATCCCATCGCGTCATTTCGTAAACTTCCGATGTTTCTCGATCTACTGTCGATTAGTTGGTTTCAAAATCATGACGTGTAAAAGAGGCTATGTAGACCTGATTGTGATGCAGAGTGATAGATTCATGTTCTGTGAAACACCCACAGTGATACAAACATACGTTTGCGTAACATTGTGAAACTCACGGGTCCGCCAAGGTCACAACGTACATATCAATATAAAGAAAACTCCAAATCGGAGAATTAGCTGCGGAGGTCCTGGTAGTTGGGTCATCAGATGTAAGCTTATTCCTCCACGGGGAAAGCCTCCATGGGGATACAACACAGACCCACGGTCACCGCTACAACCAGACAGTGATCTACAGAACTTGGCAGACGAGTAAATTGTGCTCCATATCCCTAGGACCCAGAAGTAACGCCGAGTCACCTGATGCTACTGCCAAGCCATTTGTTTTACCAAGAAGCATGGATTTATATCAAAGCGTGACTAGATACTTCGTAAAGAATAATGATTCTGTTGATCAATCATCCCCGCGGGTAGATTCGGAATCGAAAGTCTCTGTGTGACCGTTATCCAAACCTTCTGACCACTCACACCCCAGAATAAGCCAGCTCGGCTACCTTTCTTGCGGCAACGTCACGTCCCTTTTCTGCTGCCTGCATTTTGTCTCCCAGCTCTTTGGCCTTCTGACGCATACCCACACTCGCTTCTCCACCGTCGAGAACTTTCAAAAACGCTTGCGTGAGTCCTTCGACTGTCCATTTTGGGCTTGTGGCAGGACATGCCCAAACACCGATTCCAATGGTTTCCACAAGTGCTGCGTAACTGTAAAGATCGGCCCACAATGGTAAAATGACATGAGGAACTCCGGCACTACAGTTGTTAGCTTTGTCTAGTGAGATGTGAAACACTTACTAGACTGCTTCGTTGTAACAGTTGGCCCCTCCATGGTGAATAGATGCAACAATGAGACCTGATTCAAGCAATGAAGTCGGATCAACCGTGAGCCACCTTTCCAACTTAAGACGACCGCTCTCGAGATGTTGCTTGACTGGGAGAAAAACGTCATCCGAGTAGTTGCCGACCTTGTTAAACTTCCAAAGAATTTGAATACCGACCTTGTCAAGGACATTGGCGATGGCCTGTGTCATGATTGATGCTTGAGATTCGGAATACTAATTCGTTAGTATTGGACGTCGAATTAATTCGGACGGAATACGTACGCTGACTGTGCTGCCAAGGTTGATCAAGGCTGTTGGTGTTTTCTTCATCCAGTCGACAAGCACAGGATCCTGCTCAACAGCTGGAGCAACAGAGAGAACAATCGGGTTTGTGGTGGTGACATTCGACGGAATGTAATCTACTGGAATAGAAGCTCCCTCAGCTGTGACTGTGATCCACGGCACATCATCCCGGTGCATGCCAAAGAAGTTGATAGGATCTTTGAGTCCTCTCTCACGGAGTGCCTTTCGTTTGGCAGTAACGTCGGGCATCCTCAAAACACTGTAGATGAATCGCATGTTAAGGTAAATATTCTCAGGAATCTTGCTCCATGGCACTGGAAACGGGAAACCTGAACTCATTCTGATTTGTTACTAGCGTGATTTTTAGTGTCTGGAGACGAACTCACGATGGATATTTCCAAAACATGCTTCCATACGGCTGTTCTCCTAGAAAGTTGTCGACGGCCTGATTGGGCGTGATGAAAGCATGCTGTCGGTTCTTATCTCTTGTTGCATCAAGTCCTGGTCGGAATAGGGTATCGATTACCACTACGGCAGGATCAATCTCATCGATGAGGGTACCTATTTCCTCATAGATGGCAAAGTGCTCATCAGCAGACCATGGTGATATCCAGAGCTGCATGTCTCTGCAAAGATGAGAAATACCAGCAAGACCTGGAGGATGAGGAACATCGTCGAGACTCCTCCCCGCGTTGGTAATCACATCGGCATATGAAGGACTTTGAAGCTGATGAAACACTATATCCCGAGCTGAAGGTGTCTTTCGTTGAGCGAATTTGGAGACTCTTTCGAGTTTACCCTTGAGCTTAGGAAACGAGGCGAAGTGGATGTCGATGTCGGGGTAATTCTCCAACAAGGCTGAGGCTGTCGCAACCAGCACGTTTGATACGCCATGTTCTTGATTCACCAAAAACAGTGCCGTCCCATTTTTTCCCTTGACATATGGTGGATGTTCATCTTTTTCTTGTGGGAATAGCAATGCGACAAGTGCAACTAGCACTGTCCCGAGGAACAAAAGTCGATACATGGCGGTGATGGTTGAGTAAAATTGAGAAAGGAAGATCTGCGCTTTTTGTATTCCCCAACGAGGCAGGGGTACCTAGAGATCGGACTATTGCGAATACGAGTGGATCAGAGTCAGGTTGCACTACAGACAGTGCGTCAGCCCTAAGGATGGCGCTTGTTTATGAATTGACTGTCAGATCAGGCGCATAATAGAAGTTATCGCCGGGATTGTTATGAATTGCAACTTCAGGAAGATGCGGATGTCAATAATGTTGTCGATATCAATTATTGGTTGGCACTACTGGTAAAAGAACAACGCTTAGGTAGGCTGTGTTGATTGCTTCATCACAATGTGGTAAAGAGTCGGATTATCGCATATAACTGATCTAACGAAACGGGTATCTATCTATTCCAGGTCACCTCAATCTCTACTAGCATCGAATCGACTCAAACTCTCCTCATTAATTCTCCAAACTCCTCTCGTCTCTTCATCATAAAGCTTCCACTTGGTGCCTTTTGATAACCGATGAAACACGTCATGCTCAGCGCCCGGAAAACTGCGGAACAAAGCTGGCTGCCATGTCTTTCCTGAAATCTTCTCTTCTTTCCTCTTCTGTCGTTGAACTTCCTCCACTGCATGCTTCGCTGTGGAGGCATCTCTATAATTCCCTTGCTGTAGAGCTGAAATGACATCCCCCCATGCTCGTCTTGATTCTCGTGGATCTTGTTTTTCGACCGGTCTGATATTCATGGATGATTTCTCTGGCTCAACAGTATATGTTTCCACCAGGCCGTCGGCGTCAGTAATCTTCCAACCCTCACTCCATACTCCAGAAACCTTGTAGCAAATCTTCTTTGGTTGATCTTTGTGGTAGACTCTTGCTTCGAAAGAATTCTTCTTCCCCCCAAAGAAACCCGCCCCTGAAAAATCAATCGCCGAGTCATACCCCGAGCTTGATTTGATGGTGTATGTGCCGATAATCTCTGGGTAAAGACATGCAGACATGAATCCTCGTACAGTGACATCCGTAAGTGGGACCAGATAATCCTCGTCGAATTTGTCCAGGTGAATCACCGCATGACCCATCTGATGAATGTTGATGTTCCCATTAAACGTCATCTCGACTCGTCCGTATCCATCAGCTCTGATCCCTTCACTGGCAATATGCATGGCGGTGATTGGCGGATGGTGGCTGACCTGCTCGACAACCAATCTCGTGTTGCTGTCTCCTTCGGTCCATGATGCAAGGAACAGTTCGCCGAGAAACGCGTTAAGAGGCTTCTTGATGCTGACATTGGGTGCACCAGCCACGTAGAGTTGACTTCGAAGACCTGCAAGAAACAATTGAAGAACTGACAAACTTCGTTTTGCTGGATCAAGTTCCTTGGTCGGGGCTGTAAAAGTGGATGGCCGTTGAGCCCAGCTTCCAGGGTTTTCTACGACTGAAGATGGAGCGAGGAAGAATGGAGGAGCTGTGACATTTGCGAGATCCAAGTCGCCCTTCAATGAGGATAGAAACTGTACTTGTTAGTGGTGTGTATTTGGTAAGTCGGACAGAGTACGTCATATACCTTGGCAAGATCAACGAAGCGTCTACCAATCGAGGTAGAATCATCATGAATGGTTCTTTGAGTTTTTAGAATGGGCGCCATTTTTGAGGTTGGCAGGTTTGTTTCAATGAATACATGTCGACTCTTTATATACTGAGTTTGCGTTTCAAGTCTAAAACTCACGTCTCGTCACATGCTTCAATCGCGTTTCGAATGCGAAGCCCCATCTCGCTTAGGAGTATCAGAAAAGTCAAGCGCAGGGAATATGAGGGACAAAATTAGTAACCCAGCTTGTAATACTGTTTGAACCACACTTTTAGACTGTTTCTTTTTGTTCACCAAAGTTCACAGTGACTTTCTGTCGCCCACTAACTTAGCGTCTATTACGACGTCGTCTAAGCCCAAAGGGAGTGCGCAGAGACGGAAAGTTTATTCATCCGAGTGTTAACGGAAGAATCGAATGCCGTCGGATGGCTCAACTGCCGAGAATAGTATACGTCATTTTTGAGGCTTGGATTAGTTAGAGACTTAGGGTAATCATCCAGAATAGTTGACGCAATACCTATGGTGATGAAGATTAACAACAACTCGAAAATGCGCAAAGATCGGTGATTTGAGGGTGTGTACGGGAACCGGCAAAGTAATTGACATTAGAAGCGAAACGTTGGCGGAGAGTTCCATCATTTGAAGCGCAGGCTGCTGTTGGGCAGACACTTGAATGGTGTCCACGCGGATGGTAGGTAGCTGACATCTCAGGTGGGAGGACATGCCGGACAACTCCCTTGGCCCAGTGTCAGTCTCTCCACTTGACCCTTGATCTTCCGGCTTCTCGAGCCGAACATCTCTGATGGCCAATTCATTCTTCGGAGCTGTGTTCTCTTAGGTAGCTAATGAGGGTCCATTTCTGAATATCCCAGTCGTCGATCCGTCCACCAAGATCTTTTACACGTGTCTAATCCAGTCAAATACTTGCAGGTTTTAACTTGGCGAGCTCTATCTCTGTTCGTCTCAGTCTAGGGTAGATCCGGGGAGTGGGGAGTTTGGCTGGGGCGGCACATCTGTTAAACCATAACGCAGGTGTCCTATGGGAGGCTAGGCTCGGGTCTGTCAGCCCGCAGTCTAGTCGTGCGGTTTCCTCATTGCGCTGGAAACCGTGGCAGGCGCGCTACCAAGCTGTGGAATTCATACGCCACGGCCTCCTTTGACAGGGTATGGTGACAATGTGCAGAATAGAGACAATCAGCAGCTGAGTAAGCTCCCTTCACCAGGGAATATTTATTGGGAAATAGCTAGCCGGTTCAACGCTCGCTAAGGTGTGGGTTGGTGCGAAAGCACTGGCTTAAGGTACGGGCTACGCCCCACGGAGATGTGGATAGTCTACCAGCCGCGCTGGCTGAGAAGCTCTATACGGGTAAGGCTACGCTTTGCCCAGGGTATTACGGAACTGGCTTGTGGCGGCCAAGCATTCATAGCGACGTCGTTTTTTGATCCTTCGATGTCGGCTGACGATCGGTGGGCAGTTGTAATTCTTTCGCGATAATCTCGAGATACAGGAACGGATCTTGGGCGAAGACTTTTTCTTTGCATTGGAAACAAAGGGCAAGTTGAGGGATGTAGGTGGTAGGCAGGTAGGTGGGTAAACATCTGCCTTGTCACTTGGCTCCATTCATCATTTGGCAGGTGCTAACTCAAGGTAAGTTGTTGTAGAAAATACAACCCCTGAGCTGTAGAGTACGAAAATAAACGACCCAAGATCATAGTACAGACAGAGTGAGCTGACCTGCTAATTTCGTCGCTTATGCCTCGTGCGGCCAACTTCCCCATCCGATACCACAGTCACGGTCTGACTCAACCGCGTACCAACTGGGATATTATCCCTGATATTTTTGCCGCTCATCTGCCCGCTACATATATTGATGTTCAACAACCTTCGTCTTGTCGAATTGTTGTCTACTCTTCATCCGATAGGCAATATGGACAACAGCTTCAGAGACAACACTCTCAAGGCCAGGCTGCCCATAGAGATTATCATGTTAATCATTGAGAACTTGATCCCACAAACTACTCATCGTCGACCAATTTTTCCCGCTTCACATGTCGTCACAAAGACGCTCCTCAACCTGGCCTTGGTCTCCAAAGCAATTTATCCTATCTCATCTCGGCTCCTTTGGCAGAATTGCCTCAGAATTGAATCGGAAGAAAGCCTGCGCCAATTCCGTGACTTCATCTCGCGAGAGAGTGTCGTCACCGGTCGGAGGCCATGTGAAGCTTATGGCTTTACCAGGCTACTTATTGCTCCCTTCGTTACCCCTCATCGCCACGACATTGTGTCTGGCTCCATTGATGGAGTGCCACGCGAAGAAATCATCGACCCTCCAATGCACTCAGATGTCTCTTCCGATTGCTCAGAGCCCGAGTTTTATGATACAATGGAGGCTGTGGGCGAGGTCCTCATCACATTGGCCCCAGTCCTCAAAGCCATCATTGTGGACATGCCCCTTTGGAGGCCGGAGGATGGCGATACAGGCGTCCGAAGGCTGCTTAGGGAAGGATTTGAGGCGCTGGTCAATATCGAAGAGCTTGTCAGCATTAATGATGACCTTTGTCTAGATTACAAGAAGGACCGTACTGAGCCAGAGATTTGGGCCAAATGGCCAAAGCTCCACCGTTTGGCTTTCTTCAATGTTCGGGTAGGACCCAGATTGTGGAAGAATATGCTTCTATGCCCTCAAGTGGAAATGGCTGTTCTTTCTCACGCAAATCCTCCAGGAATGGAAATGGACGAACAGGACATTAAAGACCAATGGTCCAGAGCGTGGACCGAAGCGAACTCTCAAGGGGCGATGAACTTCAAGGACAGAGTGCCATACCAAGGACGAGAAATCACCATAGCATTCTGTGATTGGCACCACGCCCTTCCCAATTTCGACGCATACACTCATAGTTGGGAAAGGTTGGACCCCGATAATCTCATCCGGATCATGACTGTGCCTTTTGTTCAGCCTGATGATCTCTCCTGGTCAGGCTACGAGTCGCATTATCCGGACGTACCCAAACACTGGATCAGAGGTCGTGCTTTGAGGGGTTCGCTATGGGATGATGTATATACAGAATGCTGTGATTCACCTTCAAGGAGTGACCAGGATGCCTAGCATGTGTGATCTATTTTCGCGACAGTCAAAGGGAGGCGGTATCGCGGCCGACATCAATCGGAATATAACATAGCTTACTTCAAACATTGAGAAAGCGACTTAGTATAAGGACTTTACATAGAAGAACTTCGCTGGAATTTATCTACTGTTGCTTGGCCTTCTGATCATCCAGCTCAAAATCGATGTAACTCTCAAGCAGAGACCACCCTATCATGGCTACTGACAACAGAATAGCCGCACCGTCCTTGTACTCGTCATTCTCATTCAATGGGTCTCTCAACACCTTGTCTTTTTCGCTTACACCCAGAAGACGATCGGGCATCTCCTCTGGGAGCGGGAAGAACGGAAGTCCCGATGGCAGCTTTTGAGGCTTCGATGGCTTGTCGCCAGCGAGCCCACCGAAAACATCGCCACCTTCCGTCTCCGGGTCAACTTGAGGTGCCTGGCTCAGCAGCTTCACGACCTTCTTGTAGGCTTCATTATCGGGTTCCTGCTTTTGAAGACCTTCAAACATGAGATAAACAGCGCGAATGACACTCTCCAAAGCGCCGACAATCCAGGCGTGGTGCGAGGATGATGCTTCTCCGACGAGATACAGCTGACCGTAAGCGTTGGGCTTGATGATCTCCTGCCACATGTTCGAGAATTGACCAGGTCCAAAGTAGGCAAAAGCGCCCGACATGTTCTGGTCGTTGTACCAATCATAAGCGTGATGGTCCTGATACTGTTCCTTGAGGGTCTTGAGAAGGTTCTTGTAATCCCAATCGCCGGTTTCCTCGGCATGAAGAAGGGCAAGGTCGTGCAAGAGCACCGAAACAAGCTGCTGTTCGTTCTTTGGAGAATCCGGAGAGATCAGGGCACCCATGCGCTGAGCGTCTTGTCCCCAGGTGTATGAGCACAAGAGAACAGCGGGCTTGTCGGGATTCCATTCTTCCCCTTCGTTTGCCTTGATGTTGTAGGATGGGTAGACACAAACGCGAAGGGGGAGATCGGTATGCGCAAGTCCACCCTTTCTAATGCGGAAGGGCTCCTTCTGCCACCACGCAGTCTTGAACTTGATGGCAACCTTGCACGAAGCACCATAGCCAAGGGCACGAATGGCCTGCTTCGTACCCCAAAGAAGGCCAGCATCTTTGAGGTTCATACGCTGGAGTGCGCCAAGCGTTGTGCTGTTGAACACAGCAAAGTACTCCTTCTCCGTTGTCGCCTCGCCATTCGAAATCTCCAGTTTCATGGGCGTGTAGTCATTCTTCTCCTTGCGCTTCGGGATTTGTGCGTTGATGGCTACCACCTGGCTCTTGAATTGAACGGGGTTCTTGATCTTTTTGGCCATTCTCTGCGCGATCGTTTGGGCACCTCCGTCAACACACCACCAGTAGTTGATCTTGGGCTCACCCGCTGGTGTTGGCGGGGTGGTAAAGTCGAGCTGTTCAAGGACACATTCTGTCAGTGACTGGTCGTACCAGCCAGTGCCGCTGAAGGATGTCAGAAATGGATCTACATCAACTCTCATAATGCTACTTACTATGTAGCTGACTCGAGCCATTCGATGGTGTTGTAGTTGTATCCCGGCCCGCTGGGCTTGTCATCCGGACCCCTGGAAAGTGCCAGTCAGCAAATGAACATATTTCTCTTGAGGCGACTTACAATGCAAGGAACTGTCGAACACTTAATTTATCAGTTCTCATCAATTTATTCCAGAGATCGGTCGCCTTTTCCCCATTCTCGTCATTCTCTTCGACAACTGCTTCAAACTCGGCCCTGGTGCTGTTTATCAACGTGTCCAAAGCTGCCTCTACAAGCTTGCTGGGGTTCTCCTTCAGAAGGCTGAACTTGTTAGCAACTTCCTTGGATTGTTTGGGCATACTTACCCGACCGGGATTTGATCCTTTTCTTCAAGCCCACTATTAATCTTGAAAGGATCATCCGCCTTATCAGCCCAGACATCGCCCACTTTGCGTACATCGTTGAAGTACGTGGGGCAAACTCCGTCTTCATCGTCCATATAGTAAGGGATTATTCCACCCTTTCCAGGCTTTATGCCAAGGTAGTTGAACAGCTGGAAGGTTCTATAGCTAATGAGCAACAGATCAGTGTAGGATAGTACTCAACTGACCTCTTCATGATGGTGTTGTTAGGGAATCGCATGGCTCCAACATCGTAATAATCATGCTCAGCATCGGAGAATCTATGGGTATACAGACGTCCACCCAACCTGGTCTCTTCGGCAGCTTCAATGATATCGTAGTTAATCTTGAATCCAAGATCCTTGCACTCTTCGTTCAGCCAGTCAAATACCAGAGCAGTGAAGAGTCCAGCAACACCAGCGCCAATGATTCCAATGTCTAGCTTCTTGGAATCTTTGGGAACAAGGCCAGTGCCAATTTCCTGCTGTGTCTTGGCTAGGATTGTAGCCACGCGCATATCTTTGCTGATGGTATCAGAAAAAAGATCTGGGTTGACTTTCTGAGCTTCAATTAACCGCTTTGAGGCGGACTTGATGTCTTCATCGAAAGCTCTTTTCGCAACATAACGAGCCCACATGTGCTTATACGACTTGGTTGGGAGGCGATGCTCCTTGATGTTGTTCAAAGTAGCCATGATGAACGGTGTGTATGCTAGGGTATTGTAATTGAAGAGAAGTTGTGATGCCGCGTTTCCTGGGATCTTAGAGTCTATTTATGCAAAATACTTCCCAGCATACACTGACCTGCCTGTACAGTCTCAGCCCAACGAGTTCATCATGTCGTTGACGAAGTGGCGAGCTGAACCTCTGGAACGGATTGTGCCGACATATCAACCTGCGTTCTCCTCCAACCCCGCAGTTGATGAATCTTCTTTATCACATACCGGAAGATAGCTGAACTTTCTCAGCAAATAGTTGCATGGCTTTCCACCAGCGAGCTGTTGAGATTACTATTGGATTGAGATGAGCCCAGACCGTGAGATGGCTCAGATCTGACTAGTCTCGCCGGGCCGTCCAGGACTAGCTCGTCTTGACACGAACCAACGGTCTACATGCGTTGCTTCACCTATTTATACGCTAGGAGAACGTGGCTGGCTAACTAAAAACTCACTATCGACGGCTAATGCCAACACGGTGATTATGTCTCGAAAGAGAGGCAAGCATCGCGGGGCTGGCTTGAGTATGCAGCATTTGGAGAAACCTTGGGCAAAGAGCTGAAAGAGTTGTTCCCAATTTGCTAAAACGTGCAGGCATGTCGAATGACTTTGGCTTCTCATCACATTTCAACATTATTGAGACTGAAGAATGCAGTAAGCACGTCCGGATCAAACATAGATTGTGTTGTAAGACTTCGTCAGTCATCAATTGCCGCGATACCATCAGGGTACCAGGAGAATTAGCAGCTGAAAGCATAAGATACAACATTAGTAAGTTAATCATGCTGTTTGGGCCAGGCTTTAGAGTCGTTTGTTACTGTATACTAAAGCTTGAACACTACCATCCGTAACGGTATCATTCACACATGTCATGGTTGACCGTGTAGATATGACACAAAACATCAAGTCTTGTTGCAACTCCAGCATCTCGTGAGTGGATATCATGATACAACTCGAAAGCGGTTTAGGGCACATGCAAGATGCGATTGGCGTGCTAGAGAGGGTTCAACTGGACCGAACTACACTGTTCTCATGGATCGATATACAACATTATGAACAATGTTTCGTATCGGTCTTTTCAGGGTCGCCCGCCCGGCATGACGGGCCTCGTCCATCATTCCTAAAGCTGCAGCTCGTTCCTTCTCAGCGCTCATGATCCATGAAGCATTTCCCCCGATCTTCTTGGGGGATAAAGAGAAAGGCTTTGGCTTTGCTCGTCATTTGATGGACTCGAGCTTGTTGGTGGTTCTTTCTTGCAGTGTCCAGAGCATGAGCTGAAAGAGGTTGTTAACCTTGCTCATGAATGCAATGTCTATGTATCCACAGCAAGTAACCTGTCCCACCGATGCTGAAGCCATAACTGACCATATACCAGGAGGAGAGAATGCAGCATGTTCTTCCGTAGTCGGGCCCAGGCTAGTCAGTATATCGATATATCAAGGGTAGCAAGCAACTTTTCTTCGACTTTACCAAACTCCTCGCGGTTTGTGTCCATTCTACGCAAGGATTGACTGCGGATCGTTGGCATGGTGCATTCAGAAAGTCGCCGGCCCAGAATGTAGTTCTCGATCCAACGCAGGAGATGATATAGGCGCCTCAAAGTTGTCTTCTTTAGGAACATCCGAAAATTCGGATATGATCCACGTGGGTAAGCGCTTCATCGCCGCTGGTGTTGGGCGCGTCATGGTGGAGAGCGAGGGCATCACAAAGGATGTCAAGCGTTGGAGAAAGGGATCTGTGGACAATCTGTTACTTTGGGACAGTGGTTGAATTCAGGACAGAACTAATGGACAATTATAATTGAATTGAGTTATTACCAGAATAAATAAATAAATTTCGTATTATGGAATGGAGATCGCGATGCGATCGTGATGAATCAACAGCCCCGCGACGTGGACGCATACTGACATCATCAGCGACAGTGATAAATACTCGACTCACTCTTTCCCATTCTTCTTTATTCTTCTTCTCTCCATTTTATACATAAACAACAACACGAACAATTCTAATTCTTCACTGCCTAATACAATAATCCTCAATCATGTCTCAAGCTGGAAAAGATGGCACTTTCCATCCCGTCCCTGAGGCTCAAGCCCAGAACCTCCCTGGGTACGTCACAAGATTCTGTTTGTCTCTCTCAGAACAAATTACTGACCTCTCGCAGAACAGAAAAGGCCATGAACCCTACCAGTGAATCTACCAAGCTAGAAGGCAAGAATGAATTCCACGAGTACCGTGCTGCCAACAAGCTCGAAAACGCCAAAGCTTTCATCACCGGCGGAGAGTAAGTTCAATCACCCATCACAACGTCTCTCACTCAATTCTGACGTATCTATCTACTAGCTCTGGAATTGGTCGCGCAGTCGCCGTCCTTTTTGCTCGCGAAGGCGCAGACGTGACAATCGTTTACCTCCCAGAAGAGCAGGAAGACGCCGAAGAGACCAAGAAAATGGTCGAGAAGGAAGGTCGCAAGTGTCTCCTGTTTGCCGGCAACCTCATGGACAACGACACGTGCAAGAATGCTGTTCAGAAGCACGTCGATGAGTACGGAAAGATTGACGTGCTGGTCAACAACGCTGCCAAGCAGATCATGTGCGAGGATTTCAAGGATATCGATTTGGAGAACGTCGAGAGTACTTTCCGCAGCAACATCCTCCAGATTTTTGCCATAACGAAATATGCTCTTCATCATATGGAGACTGGTGGCTCGTAAGTATCACTCCCGTGGAAATGATACAAGATAGCTAACAGGTGCAGCATCATCAACTCAACTTCCGTGGTTGCATTCCGCGGTACCGCTTCCATGATCGACTACGCTTCTACAAAGGGTGCTATCGTGGCTTTCACACGATCGCTTTCTAAGCAGCTCGTCAAGAAGGGTATTAGGGTCAACGCCGTTGCTCCGGGACCGGTACACACGCCTCTTCAGCCAGCATCTCGACCGGCGGAACAGATGGAGGGATTCGGAAAGCAGTCTCAATTGGGCCGTGTCGGACAACCCAGTGAGATCGCAACGAGTTTTGTATTCCTGGCTTCAAAGGATGCTACGCTCTTCCATGGGCAGATCCTACACGCGTATCCTCTTGGAGATTAAGTTTTGTTCAACGGGAAAAAATAAAATCAGGCTGTGGTAATATGGATTGATAGTGCTGTGGTATGAAGTTAGGAACAATGAATGAAATGTCGACTATGCCGGTGATGCACGTTGATGAGTTCGGGCGTGCTTTCATTATAAATGCTCTATCTCAAAATAATTCATGCCATGTCCAAACATCCCCTTCACATCCTGCCTGCAACAATACTAGATACCGACCGTCTATCAGGCGGCACACAAGTCTCTCTCGCCTCAGCGCTCTCCCACAATTGAGGCGAGTAGTATATGAATGGCAGATCCTCAAATGCCAGGTACGAATTCGCTTTGACAAACTCATCGAACCCCTTGACGTCCTTGTTTCTAGACACCTCGATCTGAACCCGTTGCACCCAAAACGTACTCTGCGTCAAGCCGACCCTTTGGGCAACCTCCAACGCCGTGGATGAGGCAACTGAAGCAGGTTTTTTCTCTGTACCATTAACAGCAGACTCTCTGCTCCCAGAAAGACGATTGAAGAGAAAGCGCAACAAACTTGCGTGACTAGCGACGTTGAGTTCGGACTCAGGCATGAGCTTCGCTTCATCAATCAACACAGCTGCTAGAAAGTCTAGGTCTTCGCGAGGTGGCAAGTCCGAGGGTTTAGCAAAGCGATGACTTATCACGTTGACCATTTGTGAACGAGCAAGATCCATCCTAGCCTGTGAAGGCATACCAAAGACATTCGGTAGAGCTTTCTTGTCAGGGTTGACAAAACTCATTCGAGCTGGGATACTCTCCCATAGAGATTGTGAATAGTACTGACGCCACTCGTCGCCTATTATGTCAAATAGAGATTTGAAGGCTTCAAAGGTCAGACTTGTAAGTGATCCGCTGAAGCGGCTTTCTCGAGAAGAGTCTTGAACTTGTAAAGACCCAAGGTAGGCGTGGATGACCTGAATCCAGAAATACGCTTGCGTCTCAGAGTATGGGGGAATTGAAGAATCCACAGCGCGAAGACGCATAGTAGATGACTGCAAAGCTTCAAGGGCTTGCTTCACGATTCCGCCGCGTCTGAGTTGAGACGACAACGTCTTCTGGACGACCGAAAAGGCAAATCGAGGTAGCCGATCAGTATCATTGCCTGCCTTCTTTTGATGCGGTTGTTCAGTGACTTGGCTGATTGTAGGCAGAGGTCTGATATCAGGAATATGCCAGTCTTCCTTAGCTTGAGGCGTAAAGAGAAGATCCTTGGTATAATAAACCCTCCACAGACCAGAGTTCATAAGATGAGGCGCTGAAAGGATGATATCTGCGTACTCTTCCTGCTCGGGAAATTTGTCTGGCGCTTTTTTCGCTTGATACTCTATAGCAGCGACCTGAATCTGGTGCAGCCAGAAAATGGTCATTGTCCTGCAAATTTTAGTAATGGAGATAGATATCAGCAGATGCGATGAAAACATACCTATGCGCAGTATTGCGAAATCTCTCGGGATTGCCTTCTCTCAGTCGATTCAGATGGGCCATAAACTCGTCAGCACTATCCAAAAGGCCCAATCCCCTGGCGAAGCAATCGCGGATAACGAAGAAACCTGCTCGGAGATGGGTGTAATGATCCCATGAGTCAAGACTGCCGTCCAGGAAACCCTTCCAAAAGGTTTGCGCATCGACGCTTGTAGCATTTCCTTGTTTAATCCGATTGACGAGTTCATCCTCACTCGGGCCTTTTTCCCTCTGTTCAATCTCAGCTTTGACACTCTGTGTTGGCTTTGTAGGTTTCAGAGTCGTTCTGATCTCTTCCATAGCGGCATGTAGTTGTGTGCCGTGTAACGCGCTCAGGCCGGGATAGTCCAACATTCTGATGTCGAGTTTGTTCTCATAAGGTTTGATTTCTTTCTCGATCTGAGACTTGAGTTCTTTGACGACTTTGGCCGCTTCTTCTGGTGAGAGATGATCCTGTTTGTTGAATAGGATAAACATATTCTTCGCTCCAAAGCTCTCCATCATTCCCATCGCCATGCGTAGATACTCGAAAGAGAACTCGACCCGATCGGGATCCAAGTCTTCGCAGCTTTGAAGGAAAATGACGAAGCGATCTTTGAGCATGTAATGTCGAGTAAGAGGTCGGATCATATCGCATCCTAAGCTGTTAGACGAGTTTGCGAGCCATGGGATTGAACACACCTCCGATATCCCATAGTGTAATTTTGTCTCCGTCTGGAAATTCCAACGTCTCAACATTGAAGCCGATGGTCGGGATGGTCTGGACGATTTCTCCCAATAATAGTTTGTATAGGAACGTTGTCTTTCCACATGCATCGTTCCCTAACACCAGACCGACATGTTCGGTGCCTTTTCTCAAGAGCCAACGAGCGATTCCTGGATTGTTAGCATTCGTGCTTGTAATGCGAATAATACTTACTCATGATGTTTAATAAGTTTCGATTGAAGTAGATAATAAGTTGTCTCCAGGGAAATGGGCAGTTATATATACCCATTAGAATGTCGCTGCCTTAAAATGGGGAGCTGAGCTAGATGTGGCCTCAAATCTGCCTTGTCCATTTCAGCTTCAGTAGCCGAGCGCTATCTCCGCGCCAGCCTGTCAGTCTAATCCAGGCTGCGAACATCCAAATTGAATCGCCTTGACCACAATTGGGTATTGACACTGCAATCATTGAGAGGAAACAAAGGTGAATCTGCAGTCGTCTCTTCATGTCTTGGGTATCTTATTCAGTCTAATCAACAGACCCAGCCAGCGCAACAGCACTAAACCTCAAATCCGCACCCTCCCTTTCCAAGAACTTGAGTGCACCTAGTGCCAAACCCTTAGAACTAAGCACGTCTTCGTTCTCATCCAAGTCGCCTCGTCGAATAGGCCCCTTTCGTCGTCCATCGAGTTCCCATAGTCCGTTATCCGTTCCCTTGGCAAAGCAAACGTAGTGTAGCTCGACGTCGTCCTCGGCATCGGGAGCGGCCGTGTCGCCTTGAGTAGCAGCCTCTTTGTGAGCGGTCGCTAGTTCGGGTGTTGATTCGAGAACCTTTGCGCGGCCTCGAGGATCGAGAGGCATGCTCTTCTTGATGACGGTGTCGAGGGTAGAGCCCTCCTCTGTCGAATGTTAGCTGTCGTTTTTGTATCCAGACAAGTGCAAGCGTACCGATAAAGTTTCGTGCGTTTCCGTTGGTAACAGCGTGTAGAAGTCCCATAAGACCACAAGCATTTCTAATCGTCTGAGGCCACCACAAGACGGGCTCCGTGTCTCCCTTGCCCTTGTATTCGTCCACCAAACTGTCTTCGGCCATGCGTTGGCTCTCGTACACGGCACTGATGGGGAATACGAGCAAAAGGGCGAGCGCAGGACGGGGGATGAAGGCCAAGAGTTCTGGTTCAGTCAGGGAGTATACGTCGTGGATTTCGAGAGCGTCAGAGACACCGAGCTTGTGGATGAGGGTGGTCATGAGCTGAGGGTTCGCTTCGAGGGGGATAAAGGCTGGGCAGCCACCGGAAGGGTCGGGATCTGTTGTCAAAGACATTTTGGCTTCTGCTCAAGGTAGTTTTTAGGAGTGTAGTAGTTATGCGGCGAGGTGAGCTATTGATTGTGGTGACGGTGATTTGTATGATTGAAGCTGCAACTGAGAAAGGTAAACCCCACGTGGTTGGCGGGGTTAGACTGATGACGTCGCTGCGCTTCCATTAAGAGGAAGACTTTACCAACATGTACATGCACATGCAATCACGATGGGGGGTCTATTTTTCTTTTCTTTTTATAAGATACTCAGCTCACCTGCAATTATATTAAAAGATGCAATGTCAAAGACAAAACAATCATCCCTACAAACATCTTACATTCTAACCACTCAGCAGATTCTGACAGATGCTATAGGGTAACCTCACCACCAACTATCAGCGACTACTCGCAAATTGACTGACTAGTCTCGCCAATCGCGTCAAAGTTGGTCCAGGAACAATCGACGGACCATCATCGCATCGCATTGACTGCTGATCCCATTCTCCTAATATTTGTCTTAGCGGCTTGATCAGCACTGCTATCTTAATTGCCATTTTTAGTTTCCGTCCGTCTCGAGACCAAATCGTTAGCTTGGCTTTTTGTTTAATGACAAGCATCGTGTCGGACCGGAAACAAATTTGTCATGAACCACGAAGAAGCAATCTCACGATAATGTCACATATCATTAAACTGTTCTCACTTTGTGTAAACACAATAGGACATGAAACGTTAGCACATGCATCGGACACAAGAAGAAACAAATGTGATAGATCTTATCTGTGAAGTTTTTTATTCTAATCCTTTCATACTACATTAACCACCAATCGATCTGTCTCGCTCGTGGCCATCGGGGATTCGGGCTAGACGCCAGTATCAAAATGAGGATCAGCTTAGTAGGTACTGTGTGCCCTACCGCTTGGTATGACAAATGTTACCTAGACTCACCAACATGAATACAAACACAAGCACAAACAAGACACAATCCCACATGGCAATTTATACACCAAGGTACCGTAACATCAGGCTCATCAGTAGCGGCCCGTTCCTGTGCGAATGTAACGCAAACGCCCGGTCTAGTTCGTCTGCATTATCATTGTCGTTACAACCGATCCAATGACTCGGATGCCGACACTCTAATACAATTCTTCTTTGTCTCGGACAAGCCATCCTTCGTTTCGCTTACCTCGAAAGTATGTACAATATCTATTGCATGATCCCGTCCCCTGTAGATGACGGTAAGGGTCAGCCTTGTAAAATCATGGTAAACCCACAACGGAGATACCATCCTTTCATTCATTTTTTTGCCCCTTGAAATCTCGCATTCCCGAACCAAGCAGCTGGACCTCGCCTATAGTTAATGCCGTATTATGGAGAGGGATGTTTTACTATTCTCCACGCAAAATCGGAAACAAGGCCTCTATAAGCCGGAGACGGTATAGCTGATGGAGTCATATCTCATTTATTTGCTTCATGCTTACAATGTGTGTTGTGTAGCCTAAACCGACCCTTATTGGTCAAACAACCTAGATTTAGAATGTCGCCACGCCGTTTCAAAACTCTGAAGATGGCGTCAGTCGGTTAAACGGTTGCAGTTTGAATGTCGCAAACATTGAGACAAGCACCCTTTTTTGTCTCTCCTCCCTTTCTTTCTTTGGTCATGGTGGTTTGCTAGGTATTTCTTCATCAAAATGCCATGCCGCGCACAGCATTCCCGTCCCCGTGGCACTCAGACATCACGCCCCTGAGCATGGACGGACTGTTGTGGTCCCTGCACTGATCAGTTTGGGCGTTGTTCCAGAGAGGAAACAGTGCAGAGTTCAGGGGGGGGGGGCCTGGTCATTAGGTGACTGGCCGCTGCAAGTCAAACGCCCCCCCTGATCTGAATCCTGGGGGAGGCAATCGACCAGGCATCTTGCTGTGATTCGATCATCTTGAGACAATAGAATATGTCTTAGTAGAGGAATGAAAGATGTGAGCGATTAGAATGAATTGAATACCATTCAAAAGAAAGGAGTGATTTTTTCTCTAAGGTATTCAAGATTTTCTGTGTACCTGTCTATCAAAACGCGCATGGACAGATACAGTAGATCCGTGGCCTGTTAGTTTACCTGCTAGACTAGTCTGTCCTTCCTCCTTTTTAGTACATTCGCATCTGCGCGAGCGGGCCTTCGTCCCCTCGGCTGGCGTCATTGCTAGCTTCCTCGCCCCCTGTTCCTGTCTCCATTTACCAAGTCTCTTGTCCGTTTTCAGTCAAGGATCTTGTTAAAGGAAGCTTGCACGGAAGATTCTCTAACCAGGGACATTAGATGCTATGACTATCTAGAACTTGATCCATTTATTGGGTACCGTCCGTACCTACGTGACACTCTTCTAAAAAAGTCTAATGCCCCCAGGTTTGGCTTGCATTAGTCCCTCAAGACTGTCTCTCCCTTCTCTCTGTTCTTGTTTCTACTAAACTACGCCTTCTTACCTTCCTTTTTTTCCCTTTGGTCTTGGATCGCCACTCTCCTGCTCTTCTTTATTCCAGCTCGGAATGCTCACTCACTTTTAATTACTCTCCATTACTTGGCCATTTAATCCAATTCCCTCATAAAAAGCCGACACCTCTCTTGATGCCGACCTGCCAAATGGCAGGTTAAGGTAATCATGGGTTTCTTTAGCAATATTTTTGCCCGCAAGTCGAATGCGAAAAGGGCTTCTGTCAAGGGCCAAGATTACCATTCGACTGTCGCTGCAATTCCGCCAATTCAAGGTGCGTCCCCAAACAGATCATCCAGACAACCAAGCTAACAGGGATCCAGGAACATATCCAGTCGCTGGAAATGGCCCCAACATCTTGGACCAACTGCAACGAGCAGCCAGGAAACGCAGTCAACCACAACTCTCAAGCATACCACGAAATGCCGATTTTGATGATGACTCTAGCGCTATTCCTCCCATGATCCCCCGATTCCGAGGTATATCCCACTCGCGACCGACCACGGCACCCAACCAGGCCGACATCCCGACATCACGGCCACTTTCCTTCTCACGCAGTATTCGAAGCTCAAATTCGGCCTGGAGCGTTCCGGAAAGACCTGCGCGAGGCGGTACCGAGAAGTTACCTCCAGTACCCTCCATCCCGACTCACCACCGGCGCGAGAGTTCCTTCGATTCATTTCAGAACAAGCGCAATTCCTTTGTCGACATTCTTGATGCGCAGGGCGAATTCAAGCCTTCAAACTTTCGCTCGCGGGTTACAGCCACTGGTTCGCGAGAGTACGGGGAAGACGTTGCCGAGAGAAACTTGGGCGAGAACGGTTTGAACCTTAAAAGCGCCGCCACAAAAGCACTCTACCGGCTCTCTGGCAGTGGACACTTAGTGTTGCCCACTAATGAGCATAACTACGAAGAAGAAGAAGAAGAAGATGACGATTGTGCGCCTTATCCTGGTGTACCGCATGGTGATTCGGGGACAAAACGAGATTACTGGTCCAAGCCTGGTAGTTCATCAGCTTGGAGGAGATCATATTCTGGCCCAGTTGCTAACGATCTATCGAGACCCAGCAAATCACATCTTCGTGAAAAACGGCCCGAGTCTCCCCAGAAAACTCCCAAAGCAGCGCCATTGTCAAAACAGGACCGGAGAAGATCTTTCAATGCATTCGCTTCCCCACAAGAAGAAGAAGAGCGTCAAAAACCAAGACCTCTCAGTCTGCATCCGTCAATCTCGAGCTTTTCTTATGAAAGACCCCCATCCCCAACTCTATTACCGCCCATATCACCACCAGCATCGCCGCCTTCAGTACAGCGATCCAGGCCAAAGACGAGTGAAGGTCAGACTCGGCGAAGGAGTTTTGGTCGCGTCGAGATTGATACCGTTGAGGAAGACGATGAGAGTTTTGCGCCGTTTCCAAGCGTGCCGTCGCGGTTCAGACTATCCGAGCAAAGGTCCACCTCATACCTCGAATCAAGCTATGGTTACGACCGTCACGATTCGTTCAACACACGCCCTGAATCATACCATGGAGGATTAGGCGTCTCATTCCCTCGCAATGACATATCTCAACCTTCACGCCCGTCCAGTTCTTCATCCATGGATAAGCCATACAACAGAACTCGCACCATGACCAGCGCTCGCAGCCAGCGGCTTGACAACATTAACGAGCATATCCCCGTGCGGACATCATCTCTCTGGAGGGCGCAACCCTGCGTCACACCATCAACAATGTCCTCTGGCTTCAGCAATCTATTTCCCAAATCAGTGGGCCATCACACCCCAAGTACATCTATTGATGCATCTCTTCCTCCATCCATCAAAATCTATCCTGAGCATGAACAGAAGAAAACATCGGATGAAATTAGTTACTACAATCCAGGCGACGATGACTTTTCCGCTGATACGCTGGTCCCTTCACGGATGGAAGTCGAGCGGGATCTCGGCCATCCCATGAATGATGGCATTAACCTGGATCTTTACCTCTCTGATGCAAGCGAAGACTCGATCGACTCTTTTGTCGCGTGGAAGGAGAAACGCCGCAACGAAGAAGGTCTACTAATGAAGGACCACTACGGCACTACTGGCGCGGCTCTTCCTGGTCTTTTTGAGCCTCCACCTATTTTCAGGGCTGAAATTGAGCCCCCTTCTGTCCCTCAAACCCCGGCCGAGCCTGTTGTTTCCAAACGCCCCAAGACACCAAAGAGTCCTCGACGACCTAGCACACGAAGTAGCAAGTCCACACCCCAGCGATTACAACAAAAGTCGCGACAGAGCCGCAGTCGCGCCAACACACCTCGCCGCATCCAACAGACACCCACACTTGATGACCAAGATTCGGATTCCTGGGAAGATGACGTTCCTTCTGCCCCCACAGTTCCTGGCTTTGTCTCGCTCGCCGATCTCGGCATCAACATTCGTGACCTAGGCTGGGACCAGTTTGGCCTGACAGATGCTGATGATGCCAAGGTGGACATGCAGACAGCCATGAAGCTCCGCAGGGCGATGAAAAATAAGAAACGACAGCAAAAGGAAGAGGAAGAGGCATGCGCGGCTGATGTTGAGGACCATTGAATGAGATATGAACCAGCGAATGGAGTTATAGGATGAGATACGACGACAATTGATGGGATTTCTTTTGTATATTCAATTTTGGCGTTCAGGATAGCACGTCTTCGCACGAGAGCATTTTGGACACGTGTGGATTTGATAGCATTCTCGATACCAATTCAAACTTCTTTTTGTTTCTACCACAGTCTTTATCCGAAGCGCCGTTGTTTTGTCCTATTATGCCCATTGTTGCAGTGGCCATTTCTAATTCAATGCCTGCGAGATTGACACGTTAAGACCACGGCCACTCCCGCAGCGACAAAAACAATTTTTTTTTTGGATCCCCGAAACCATAGGACCAATCACCAACATAAATTTAAACCGTAAAAAAGGTATTCAGAGCACTGGCGAAGAGGATATCGTGTAAGATCCTGATTGATGGTTAAGCAGCTGACGGGTTCAAGCTAGAGTATATAGTTCTTGGGCTGAGATCATTGTACACAAAGTTATCAGCAGCCTCTATAGCTCAGTGGTAGAGCGTCGCACTCGTAATGCGAAGGTCCATCGTTCAATCCGGTGTCGAGGCACGAGTAACATCACTCTTTTTTTTCCTTTTTCATTTTCTTGGTTCAACTTTCGACCTCAACCTGTTATTGTTTTTGTGACATGTTCCTATACATTAATAACTACTGGTCCCAGTTGTTGTTGTCTTGACATCAGCTTTTCACTTGAACGCAAGACTGTTGAGTTAGCTGCCACTAAACCCTGCGTGTGCTTGTTGATAACTCAGACAGAAAGGTCAGTCAGTGACGCCAATAACTGGTTTAATTTTAATTTTTGCAATCATTGCAAATAGACAGAAAGACAAGTTTATTGACAAATAGCTAGAAACATCATGGTATAGACAAATTGTCACATACTCCCGCTATTGACTCAATCGCTTTCATGACAAGAAACGTGCACTGCACACCTCTCACATCGACTTAGACAGCCGTTCCATGGTCCATCTCCTCCATGTTTGTTGTTTTAGAGTCACAGTCGCAGCCAAGTAGCTTCTTTATCGCGGTCACATCTCCGTCATACGTTTCCATTAGCTTGAGCGCCTCCTTTGCAGCAGCGATCTTGCCGTACCGCCCACTCTTTGATACGTGACTTGTGATGACCCTTTCGTGCACCTGAAAGGTCGAGATCATATCATTCTCTTTCAAAACTTCCATTCCACGCTCAACACCAGGAGTTATGGCCTCTGACATCATGCAGAAGCTCACACACCCAATCTCCTGCTGCATCTTCTTGGTAAGGAGTGTGTAAGGGTGTTTGTTTGCAAAGGTATCGTAGAGAGACATGTCTTCAAAGTACGGGAAGATGAACTTGGTAAAGAAATCTTCAACTACAGAATAGTCGAACTTAGAATCCACAAACATGGCCCCAATAAGTGCCTCGATTGAATCTGCGTACGCTTTTGGTGGCGATGTCGCATTGAGCCAAAAGTCCATGCGCATTGGAGTCCCTTCTTCTTTTGCTTCTTCGCGAGCTGTCTCCTCAGCCAGCTCAAGTTCAGCCACATAGCTGCGAATCTTCTCGAAAAACTGAGAAGTATTGAAAAGAAGGTGGTGGTGTAGATTGAGCTTGACACAGAGACAGCCGAGAAATTGGTTGGAGGCCATCGCCATCTTGTGCTCGGTCAACCATTGAGGATCCGCGAGGGGAAAGTTCCGGTAGATATAGTCGACGATAGTCATGTCGATGAGAGCATCGCCTAGAAACTCGAGGCGTTGGTAGTGTGGAACATTCCCGGAATAAGTGTAGGAGGGGTGCGTGAATGCACTCTGGAGTAGCGGAGCAGACTTGAAATGGTACCCGGTAGCATCTGCCACTTTCTGCACAAGTCTACGTTGATTGGCGTTTGACTTGGCTTTCTGCCAATCTGGAACCTTGAAAGATGCGTAATAATCATCATAAGTCATCATAGTATGGTACTTTGCTTTGCACATCTGTGTCACAGCTTTGACGGCCAGATTCAAATTGTCATCCTTGCTTGAGAGGTAGGCAGCACCAATGAGAGCTTCACAAACATCCGCGATACTTTTGTCGGCCAGCCTTTGTCGCGTTGTTGTCTTGAGAGCTTTGCCCTTTTTGAGTGTGAGATCGGGGTACCAAGTTCGTCTGTCGAATGCCAAAGACCGTATATACTCTGGGAGCTTGCACTCTACGGCCGTGTTGAATAGATTGTTGTTGCAGATGAGCAGCATGCGCTCTACATGGTATGTGCATTCGTTGCTCTTGGGTTTGAGTACGAAGATGGCGATTGTGGTGGCCATTTTGAGGAAAGAGTCTCCAAGAAATTCCAGTCGTTCGTAGTTGGAACCCATGCCAGCTTGGAAGTTGATCTGTTGCTTCCCATGATCCTCAGTGTTGTCGCTGTCCTTGGTCATTGCTTCGAGTGCCAGTGCTGGTGGAATAGAGAGGTCGAGAAGTTCACACGCATCAAGAGCGATCAGAGCAGAATCGATTCTGTGGATGATTGCTGGGAACTTGAGTGCCATAGAAACGACGTCAATCGGGAGCTGCGTGTGTTAGATAGGTACACTTTGTAGCAGGGTTCAAACGTACAGGTGATACTCTGAGAGGCTCCAAAATGATGAAGCACTCTTTGTTGATTTCCTCGTCAACTTGGAACTCATCCAACAAATTCCGTCTCAATGAGAGAAGCTCGGCTTTGACGACTGGTTGATCGTCTCGCCACTGTGCCGCTTGTCGAGACTTGGAAAAAAGACTGTTGCTGTACTGCTTGATATTCTGTTCCACAAACCTGTAAGCACGACTTCTCGACTCTGGTACACCCTCTGGTGTAGGATCCGAAGGCTTCTTCGATTTGTCAATGCCCTTGATTATAAGCTTGCGACCTCCATCATATGGATCAACAACAAGCTTGTCGACAAAAAACTCGTCGGGCTCATTCTCCCATTGGAGACTGTCGTGGTCCTTGACAAAATTGACAGTGCTCCAGTCGATTCGTGGTGTTTCGTCTAGATTGGTGTCTTTTGCTGAGGGGGCAAGAAGATATGGAAACTGATCGCAAGTGGCCTCGAACTCTTTGCTGAAAATGTCGGCGAATAGTTTGAGCGTGAACGCCATTAATCCCTCCGCTTCCTGTGTCGTAATGTGCAAAGGTTCCTGAGAACATGCCACTTCAACGATAGCTGAGCGTCCATTGCCGAAGAACAAAGGGATAGAAGGCAGTTGTCCTGGAAGTGGTTTTCGCGAAAGAAGAACCAATGACCTGTCATTCCCCTCATTCTCCTTTCCGAAAGTAATTCTCGTTGGGAAAAAGTGTGTCCAATCTCCCCGAATGCTCCAAATGTTGGGTCTCAAGCGCATGTCGTGCTCGGCCTTCTTGTTTGGGCTGATTCCCACACGAGCATTGCGCATTTTGGGAACATGTTTCTTGAAAGTAGGCTGAAGATGAGAATCGATTAGTTTGCTCTTGATGAGCTTCTTGCATACCTCAAAAGCCGCAGAACATTTTGCCAGAAGTTTGCTTCGTTGTGGATAACCTGTTTGGGAGACGATAGGGGAACTGAGAGGTAGAGTAACAGCGGCAGTGAAAAACGTTCCCTCTTTGTAGACGTGATACTCGGCCTTGCTATGGCTGTTTTCCGCCGTACTCAAGGATGCAACAAACCGAGCCAAAATTTCAAGGCTGGATGGGAATGTAAGCCGTGCGCCTGTTTCTATCACATATACATTATGGTGTATTTGCTCGAACTGTCTGTCCGTCTCCTCGTCGAATACATCGTCTAGAAGTTTTCGTTGAGCAGGTATTCTCAGACAGAACTCTCGAAGAGCTGTGGCATCTCTCACTGCTTGCTTCAGACAGCGAATCTGTCTCATATTGCCATCTTCCAACATGGTGATGTACCGTGAGGATTCGTGTCTAGCACGTCCTTTTGATTGAACATACTGAATAACAGAAGTATAGAGGTCAAATCGAATGACAAGATCGCAATCAGGAACGTCAATTCCCTCCTCTGCCACTGACGTTGCAAAGAGACAGTTTATTATACCTTGCCTGAAGTCCTCGAGTGTTGAAAATTGCTTTCGTAGGGACATATTGCCAAAGTTGGTGCCGTTGGATTGGTGGCCAATCTATAGTTGTCAGTCACTGATGTCCAAAACGGAGCAGAACTTACCATATACGACGCGTTCATCCCGGGAATCGCCATCGAACTCTGGTTGTAAAGATCCGAAAGCAGGCAAGCTGTGTGTCTCTGATCAACAAAGACGATGCAGCGCTTTGTGGTATTAACTGTAAACGCATGAACCAAGATTTCATGCAAACATTTCACTTTAGCTGACAATCCCTGTGATTTGGGACTGACCGTACGAAACTCATGGGCCGCGACGACCTTTTGGACCTCCCTGACAGCCTCTTCTGCTTTGTCCCCCCGAGCCAATACTTTCTCACCACTACCAAAAAAGACCTGGCGAGTTCTGTCCGCAAGTCGCTTAGTCTCTGTTTCGTCAATCGAGAGTTGCCAGTATCGATCCGCGCACCAGGGTCCCAGGATTGAAGAGGCCTCTTTAGTGAACTCTAGAGACGCCTTGAATTCTTTGTTTCGTAATACTAGCTTAGAGATCGTATCCCAAAGCTGCGTCTTGGTCTCGTCTGGTATTCCGAGTGTGTCGTACTTGACTGTCTCTTCGACATGAACTTGTAGATCAGTCGCCTGTTGCATCATCTTGTCAGAAAGTGTTGCGATCTCGCTGTCAAGGGTTCTCTCGAGTTCAAATGCCAGTTCTACAACATCTCCGGCCTTAGAATCCACAGGAGAAGCGGTCATTCCTAGAATGCGAGGTCTTTGACTCTTTTCAGTAGAATAATAATACCGTCGCACGATTTTCGCGTAAACATGCTTCTTCTTTGCATGATGGGCTTCGTCGAAGATGAGAAGATTGATTTGGTCCATTGTAATGAAGGCGTTGTTCAGACAGTCGAGCAGGATGTGAGCAGTGCAGACCACAACCTTGTTTTCGCTAAACTGAGCATCCCAGTATTTCTTGTCCTTCTTCAGGCCGCGGGTGTCACCTGTGAACATGGCAGTTGAGTGACCGTCAAGATGAGCCTCGAGGACGGCATGTTGTTGCTCACAGAGGGCTACTTTTTCTACCAAGAAAAAGGCTACCTTCCTCGGGTTCCCTATGGCACGGGATTCCACTTCCTCTCGGAGGAAATGTTGTAGCAACAAGACGGAGATGTATGTTTTACCAGAACCTGTGCCTGTTAGAATGCCCAGTGCCAAATCAGAAAGGAAAATACCTGTAGGCAGAACCACAATGAGATTTTTTTCCTTGGCCTTTTCGAAAAGCTCTGACTGATACTCTCGCGGGGATGCAATGAAGAGGTTTTTAGGGGCTCGGTCGTGCCTCTTTTTCTCAGGCTCCTTATCATAGGCTTTTTTGTCGAGTTCTAGCACAAAGTCTTGCAAGACCTGCTTGTTTCGGCGCTTCTTCTCTGTTATTTTTCGAGGCTTCGAAGGTCTCACGGTCAGGCGATACTGAACGATCCCATCATCTTCGCTGTCAGTGGAGTCGATGTCTACGCCACTTTTGATATCTTCTTT
This sequence comes from Fusarium sporotrichioides, assembly GCA_019054645.1. Lineage (NCBI taxonomy): Eukaryota > Fungi > Ascomycota > Sordariomycetes > Hypocreales > Nectriaceae > Fusarium > Fusarium sporotrichioides. Next base: position 7,852,176 of record JAHKNS010000003.1, read on the forward strand.
TGGGAATGATTCATCTTTGGGATCGCAGATATCGAGATGTGATGAGTGTAGGCTTTCGGTGTTTTGGAGTGCAACTCCGTGCATCAGGGGCCGCGTTGGCAGTGCCTTATCGCTTTCCGCGACCATGTTGAGGTCTTGTTGGTTCTGCAGTACGAATATGAGCAGAGTTTAAAAGAAAGAAGGAAGAAAGAAAAACAAAAACGAGCGGATGGCGGAGAGAATATTTTAATGATAGAAATAGTACAAGTGAAGTTTGGGTCAAGGTGAAGGACAAGATTGCGAGCGGATAGATGCATTAGTGCTACAGCTGGCAACGGCAGGCACTGCACAAAGCAACTGCCCTTCAACACAATCAAGTGACAAATTTTAGTCAATCATGAGATATGGAAACAAATAAAGGTTTCGTACAAACAGTCAGGATATCGCAGTCAGGATAGAATGCTGGTGCCCTGCTGGATGGACATTGGAGCTCACGCCGATCAAGAGAGTGCTCGCAACAGAAACATAGAGCCAAACTCGCCATATCAGAGAAGGGATTAGTATTACAGTTAAATTTAATCTATTAGCACTGCTTTCCTGACTGCATGTGCTACGACCTTGCGGAAACATTTGTTATGCAAGTACACTCCCGTGCTCTTTCCACAAATGCTCATTTTGCTATCTAAAAGGAGCCAATCTCCAACAAACCACATCCACCACCAAAAAGAAAAACACAATGTGATCCAACCCCATGAAAGTCTTGCTTACAAATTTAACGAAAAACATCAACCAGTGCCCTTTGCGTCACTGTGATCTCCCTTCGTTAGTACTTGCAACGCACCATCCGCCTCAAATGCTGTGCCTGCGAAATCTGCTCTCTCCGCTCTCCAAGCAAACTCGGCTCTGTCAGCATGTTGCTTCCCACCTTGTTTGATCTTAGAAAACTCCAAAGTAAGCTGTTTTGGATCAATAATACCGTCGAGAACTCCAATTGTTGTGATATCAGCTATCCCTTTGGCGCTGTGGACAGCTGTTTGGGCGAAGCGCGCATGTGTTGACATTGAAGCGTACGTTGCATGTCTGGCAGAAATTGCGTATTTCACTCTGTAGATAGGAGCGCGTGTAGGTGAAGGAGGGTCTTCCCTAGGTATGGTAATCCCAGGTTCTGGATTGCTGGGTTCGGCTGTGGTAGACGTTTGAGATGGCCTGACAGTGAGCTTAATACGGCCAGACGAGGGAGGGCCGCTGCTGAGTGGACTATCTCCCATGGGTTTCTTTGTTGGTGTCTTCTGGATGTCGGAAGAGTTTTGCTTTCTGCCCTCTCCAGCTCCAGTATTGGTCTGACCTCCAATTTTCTTTGGGGTCACATTATCGTTCTTCTTGAGAGTCGCTTTCCTGGGTCTGCCAGCTTGTCTGCCGGTCTTCCTGACAGAACTGGTCTTCTTCTTCGGGGGCTTCCTTGCCGATTTCTTCTTTGGGCAGTACTCTTCATCATTTTCGGGCTCTGGGAGTGCAATATCGCCAAGGTCCATCGCAGCCTCGCCATCACTATCATCTTCTGTGGATGCCCTTTTTTCTTCTTGGTTGATCTCCGTAAGAAAGCCGTGGTACTTCTCAAGCATTTGACGGAGTTGCTTAGAAGGTGTTGGCGGTGCATCCTGTGCGTGCACTTGGCGTACAAGAGATCCAGACGAGGGGCCAAAAGTAGCTGAGTTACCGCCTATTTGCGGACCAGGGTTGAAATGCTCACGCTGAGCCATTTGAGCGGAGCTTCTTACTCTCCCGCCCAGAGTATCGTGTCTCATAAATTGCTGATCAGTCGAGCCCTCATCTTGACTCTTGGTACCCCCCAAAATCTCGCCAAGCAAGTCTTCATCACTACGGCCTGTAATACCTGCAACATGTCTCGCGTAAAAGGGAAAGCCCCGAGGACGATACACGGACTTTGTAGGTAGAGGACCTCTCTCTTGTTCTACGAGAGTGGATACAAGCTTGGATGCAAAAGCGCCTTGCACGATACTATAGCCCTTGGGTGCTGTCCTTTGTATGGCGAATCTCAGCATTTGTCGGTGGGCGGGTATTGGCTCAGGGCCATGTGGTTCTGGTATGAGGGACAGCAAAGGAGCTTCTGGACAGGGAATACCTTCCAAGTCCGCCTCTTCATCGTGTACTTCCAGTTCGGCAAGTCGTTTGCCCATGTTTGATATTCGATCGTTATCGGTCGGTTCGCTCTCATTCGGGGACATATCCGAATCCTGTCTATCATTTTTGATTGGACCGAAAAGGGTTATATTTGAGAGTTGGTGTTTTAGCTCGGAGTTTTGTTCAGAAACGTTCGGTGGCAGAGACCTTATCATGACTCTCATGATTTCTCCTGGATTTAGCCAGCGCAGGCCGACTGAAGTCAGGATTTGTTGTTTGTCAACGGCCTCTTGGATGAAATCCCACTCAATGTTCAGACGTAAGAAACCTGACTGTCTTTCGTTTGTAAACGCTTTAAATGCCTCGATTAATCCAGGGCTGTCTAGGTTAGATAGGAAATAGATTCCTCTTTCTGCTTCTTGTCGTGTTATTTGTTCGGTGTAAAAAAGAGGGCGATACTGCTGTAGGAGCTCAGCAACAGTCTGCCTCCTATCCAGCGCATGCTCCAGAAGTGCAGCATGCGGAATTCGCTCAACATTCTCTTTCCAAGTTTCCCAAAAGAGATACTGGCGGATATAGCGTTCAATAAAATCTTGGACCTGACGATGTCCAAGGCGCAAGATTAAAGTTACAATCCTTGCGAACCGGTTTGTCCTGTTAAGGACCCATAGAATGACCCATTTGACACCCCATGAGAGGTCGTTCCAACTTTCTGCATGGCTGTTTACTATCGCTGTGCTTCGTGTCAGGACTCGGCTGCCTGTGTTCGCCTCGTCAATGGTATCCTGTACCCATTCGACATCTGAATGAAACAGCGCTTTAGCTTCAGCCACTTCCTCATCCGTGAGAGGAGCGTGCTTTTTCGACACTTTCTGTTGGTCATTTTCAGGCTCCTTGAACTGCTGCTCCTTTGCCTCTTCAAATCTTTCCAAGAAATAGTGCATATGGGCGACAGATCTGTAGTCGATAGCTGGTCCTCCGTATCTTTGAGTCGCCCCAATTTCACGGGTGCTTGCATCCAGATGAGGACCCGAACCGTCGGAACTTTGCTGGAAACCTTGGCCATGAGGCAACAGATTTGGTCGATGTGGATGCTGATATAGGTACAAGGGGTTTTGGATTCGTCCAGCGACCTCATCCCAGCCGAGACGTTGATAACCGAACGCGCCAGGGTGCATGGTGGGAAAGGATTGCCAATGTGTATTTTGAGTTGCAGTGGTAGGCTGTTGATTGACTTGAGGTTGAGTTCCATTCGTCTGAGTGCCAGCGGTTACGTTTTGGCTTTGGGTACCAGCAGGCTGCTGGTTGACCTGAGGTTGACTCCCATTCGTCTGAGCAACAACAATGGTGTTTTGGATTTGAGACCTGGTTTGCTGTATCGACACGTTTTGTACTGGTGGTGGGTATTTGCCACTACGCGGTCTCCCGTATCTCGTTTCCTCCGGGTATTTACGTGGTCGCCCTCTGGGTGTCTTGACAGGAGTATATCTGTTACCTCCGGCATCTAGAAGAGTACCTCCCCGAGACTGTCGTGCTGCTGGGGCTTGCGGTAACGTATAACAAGGGGTCAAAATGGCGATTGCCTGCTGTATGGCCTGTTGCTCTACTTCTTCAAATGATGAAGCGTTAAATGTTGCTGGATCAGAAAACCAATGGCGTAGTCTTGCCTGTTCAATGGCATCGTCCAGTTGTTGCTGAGGGATTCTGGAAAGAGGTGTTGGGATCGGGCTGGCTGGCTTCTTTCCTTCTTTGATTGAATGTTTGCGCTCAGCTTCGAGTTCTACATCATTCGCGAAAAGGTTCTCTCCAGGTATGGACTGCATGTAATTCTCTCCGCCCGGGAGGACATAAACGCTTTCTGGTGGTCCGTACCATACTGTACCGTCTGCCGAGGTGTCGTTGTCCGAGACATGTTCAGTAGAAAACCCGTGGATTTCCATGGAGAGAGACTAGCTGTCGTGAATGATTGCACTCCTTGTGCGTGTCGCGAAGTCGAGTATCGCGGGCTTGAGTCGAGTCTCGAGCACAACAGGTGCACGAACCTGAAGAAGTGATGTAAAGAAGGATATAGAGAGCAGTAAAGCTGGGGAGTCTGTTGGGGCGCGAGATATGAAAGAGTGATGATGTTGAGGTGAACTTCAGGTGTAATTGAGATCGTGGTTGTGGGCTGTGAACACTCGCGATAGGTATCGCGACAAAACACGCGAGACCTTAGGTAGCACCTGCGTTATAATCTTCTGCTTTCCTAGATCTATCGAGTGTGTAATTGATGTTTTGTCGAAGTCGAGCGGTAGTAAAGAAAAGGAGTTGATGTTTGCCGTCAAAGAGTGAAGTCTGGGTGGGTTTGATGGCAGGGGTAAGAATGGTGATAGAATCAATGAATTTATGCGTACTCGCGAGGTAGAAGTGCCTGGTACGCAACAGGCAAACCAAGAGAATGCGTAATGCTTGTATGTGACTCAAAGTTGCTCGTCGTTCAACAAATAGAGTATATGCGTGCAAGTGCAGCCCTTAATAATAGGCAGGAGAGGAGTGATGCGCGCTTGATGCGGAGGAATGCTCAAATGTAAACGTGAAGGACCTCGTCTGGAGTGCTCTAATTGTTTGGTTGCGTGTGTAAGTCGAAATTCTGCATTTATAGGTAGTCATTTCTACTTGCACTGCCAGATGCCTGGCAGTGCAAGCAGCTTCGCGGATTAAGTTTACGTGCATCGACCGCAGTTCATTGAAAGTCAATGTTCACTAGGTAACTATGTGGTATATTTCACATATTGACTCAAGGTTGATCTAAAATCAACAATAACTTTATGATAAAAACTCAAAGGAATTAGAGATTCTGCTGCAATTTGGTTAACATTTCGAATGTTGGTGAATATATATGCCCTACGGCAACCTCAATGCCTTCTATCGTAGACGAATGCACGCAAAGTGTGAAATCAAAATAAATTACAAAGATGTTGACACCCAACACCAGCACTAATCAGAGGGTATCTTCCGTTCCCCAACGCCATCCATGTGTTCGCTCTGCTCATGCAAGAGTATCAAATGCATCCATCATTTTACATATCGACAAAGGGGGCAAATACCCGACGCCCCTCAAAGCGGTCCATATCCTGATCCTGATCCTGATCCTGAGTGAAGCCCTTTGAATTGGATTCCGCCCCGTTGAAGTGGTCGTCAAATTGTCGCTTCGCATGCAGCGCATGTCTGGGCATGTCGGCCTGCCGGGTCACTTGGGCACGTGCACGTAGAAGATCCTCCCAACAAAGGAGCTTGCGTTTGACATCCTCGTCGAAAGCGCAGCAAAAACGTGATATGTTAATAAATTGGAGTACGGTGATCATGTCCTTTCCGAAAGCTGCCATTATGTACGCTGCGGCAAGGGCTGCTGAGCGGTCGTTACCGGATTCACAGGTGATTAGTACCTTGCCGCGAGTGAAAGTGCTGGGATCGATCTTCATGGAACCGTCTTCGGTGATCTCTTGGGCTTGGCGGTGGTAGATGGAGAGAAGATGGTCGTTGATGGAGCTAACGACGAGTGAAAAGGTTGAAATGAGATGGTCGAAGCCGTCTACGTTGACGTATTGCAAGGTGATTCCCAGAGCTTCGGCCGCTTTCTCAACACTGTTGAGCTTCATACTCGCCAGGCGAGAGTCCCTGGCCACCAGAATCATGGTGATGCCCTCGCGACGCAGCCAGTCGTGATCCTTGGTGACGCAGTTGGGGCCGAGATACAAAAAGTCGACCAGCTTCTGTGCCTCACGGCGCTTTTCGTAGGACCAGTCGACAGCGCGGTCGGTCGCGATCTGCCTCTCATTACGAGTGATGATCATGACATCTTGAAGCGTTAACTGACTCGGGTCAACGTTTTCGAAAGAAGGCAAGAGGTTTGGGGTATTCACGGTCCCGCACTGTCCGGTGGAAGGGATGTGAATAAAAGGCGGACTGGGTGCGCGACGAGAGTAAGGCGCAGAAGGCATGGTGTTGTTAGCCATGGAGGGGTGGTGGTAACCATTCTCATCCTCCATTGCAAGAAAAGTGTCGTCGTTTTTGGTGGTTGGTAGTAAGTAAAGAGAATGTGGAGTTGTAAAGAACCCGGAAGATTTATGCGATGCACAAGTACAAGATATATACAACGAAGCGTTTGTCGGGTGGTACAACAAAGGCCTGGATCGTTGGAGTTCCTTTAATGATAAATCAAGGTTCAAGATTCTATGTCAGCGTGAAGTGCGATGGGACGGGACCTAGTGGAAATGGAGTGGAGCTGATTTAAGGCAGTTGGCTCCCAGGAGCTAGAGCTAGGGCCATGAGGTTTGGTGAGGTTGTTCAGCTAAGTCCCCACTTTGTAGGCTGCAGCAGTGCAGCCACAGGGCAACAGGGGTCAAGTTACAGTAGTGAATGACGTTGGTCTCCATCGGTCCAGGGTCCAATAGAATGGATCTCCCGCTCCTTATAGCTTTAGGCATAAAAATGTATATGCGACCAAAAGACTTCGTAGTCTAAATACTAAACTCACCTGCTGATTTTGTCTTTTCTGATACCTTCAATCTATGCAGGTTTTTACTACTGTGATAAAGGTTAACAGAAGCCTGCATTATTAGCTCAACGACGGAAAACTGGTTGGATGAATACACAGAGCCACCCAAATTGAATTTCATCATGTCTCAAGGACCAACGCACATCATGAAACAAAACGCACGTACAAAATAGTTTGAGTTGTAATATTGTACAAACTTGGTGATACAATGTTTCTAATAATAAAGTTACATCCAGAATGTCCTGTCGTTTCTATGCAGGTCCCAATCCAACGCCAAGCATCATTATGCCATGCATTCATTTCCCCTGCTGCTGTACTACTATACATTTACAATCATAATCATCCAGACGTTGGTGCAGATGGTCTCCAGTCCAACTCGCCAATCGGCGTGTCGTCCGATTCTCCTTCTTCTGCGTCCTTATTCCCCGTCTCTCCCAACTCCTCCTGCGCTTCAATCCTCTTCTGAGCTTCCTGTCTGCTCCTCTTTCGGAAGCTAGACAGATGATCCTCTGTAAAGTCTAGTCTCTCCAGCGTATCAATCAGCTTCTCTTCGACAAGCGATCGGACGTGGAACGCCAAAGCTTGGTCTCGGAACATGCCGCTAAAACGGTATGATAGCCAGATGTACTGGTTGATGGCTTGGTGGAGAGATTCAAGTCTGTGGAGGTACTCCATGTTTGACCCCTTAAAGGTCTTCATGTCGATGTCCAGATTCTCTATAGGAATTTCCTTAATGTCGAGAAGATCTCCGCTGCCATTTTTGGCAACCACGTTGGCGAGTGCACGAAGAACGGGCACTGCATTCTGAGCGCGCGCAGCAATAGGCAGGTTGGTAAAGGTGAGTCGATCGTAAATGGTCAGGGGAATATCCTGAATCATGTCGGAAATCTCGAGCTTTTCAGTAGATATATGAAGCCTGAACAGTCTGCTCACAGATGCCAACTCTCGAATTCGCATAAGAATGAATGACAAGGGTGTATCTCTAGGAAAATATGTCGAGAAACGCTCCACAACGGCAGCGGGAGGGGTGATGTAGGCATACTCGATATCATCAACATCAGCCGCAAAAGCCCGATGGACAGCCTTAAGATCTGGCCTATCCATTGTAGTGACGTAGCCAACCTTGCGTACCTCCGTTACTGCGCTCTCTGTTCCCTCAGTGGCATTGCGAGCAGTCTTGTATCTGCCTGCTCGACCACCAATCTGCTTCAGCTCGGGGTATGAGAGCATCCTGTTTTGGCTGCCGTCGTACTTGGCAACTGTTTCAAGAATAACTCGTCGAATCTCGAGATTCAGACCCATACCAATAGCGTCACTGGCAACAATAAAGTCGTAGTCGTTATCGGGGTCGTTAAAGAGAGCTGCCTGTTGAACGCGCACCTCGGGAGGCAAAGATCCGTAAATGATGGCGCATCGTCGTCCTGTCTTCTTCTCAATCGTTCGCTTCAGGGCGTGGAGGTTCATGCGACTAAAGGCAACAACAGCGTCGCCCTTTTCAAGTTTGCCGTAATCGCCATTGAGAGAATTTTCCATGGCCTCCAGGGGACTCAGACGTTCATATCGATGCACGATACACTCGTCACCAATAGATGCGCAGATATTCTCAATCAGCTTGACAGTTCGCTCCTCACCACAAAGATGGACCTCCTTGGCCTGAACACCCAACAAAGCCGTCGCCCAAGCTTGTCCTCTGTCTTCGTCTGCTATCATTTGGATCTCATCAATGACAGCTACATCAAACTGTTCGTTGACAGGGACCATCTCGACCGTACAGCTCGTGAAGTACGTATCCGTATCTGAGGGTACCCGTACTTCCTCTCCTGTTAATAGCGCGCATGGTAGTCCCTTGGCTATTAGACGCTGGTAGACCTCGTTCGCCAACAGACGCAAAGGTCCTGCATAAACTCCTCGTTTGGAAGCCTCCAAAGCTTTGAGTGCTCTGTACGTCTTGCCAGAATTTGTCGGTCCAACGTGGACATGGATTTTTCGCTGCATGGCTCTGGTTGCAGGGAACCATTCGTAGGGAAATCGAAAGTCCAACAATCGCTTGTGACTCTCCTCCAAACCTTTTGAGAACTGCTGTCGGATAACGAATGACTGGAAGGAGTACTGGAGTTCGTTGGTAAGACCTTTAAGATCTTTCTGAAGAAATGCATCACGGAGATTCCAAAATAGAGGATTCTTGACGCGGTCGGTAACATTCTGCTCAGCCAATTCGAAAGCTTTGTCCACTACATTCATGAATTCAGAGGCCTGTCGATGGAACTCATCCTCTCCGACACCCGCAACAGACACAGCCGCCTTGCTAACATTTTGTAGGACTTTCTCGAATCTCATCAAAACAGTTGATCGGAACAAGCCATGACGACCTGATGCCTTTTTACCATGGTCAAGTCTTAGTCTTGATCCAGGATCTTGGCCCTTGCTCAACTAAAAATTTATTAGTATGGCAATTCCCGAACAGGGGAGTGGGGAAACAACATACTGAACCGCCTCTTGAGCCGCCTGGCTTTCCAAATGGTTTCTTTTGAGGAGGTTTACCTTTGGACGGGCCTCTCTCAAGTCGAGGTGTGGTAGAAAGTGACCTCGCTGAAATCGATAAAGGAATAAGAGGAGCTCGCACAGCTCCGGCCCGGAGCAGATACCTCATAATGAAAAACTCAAAAGTAAGCTCAACATGCTCCCCTGGAAAGAAAGAACGAAAAAAAATCGACAAAAGATTGCCTCACACTTCACCTAAGACGAATGCACCGAGTGTCGCCATCATGTTCAATCTCAGTCTCAAAATTTCCATGAGCCGGGCCATCATTTGGCCGGATCCGCTGCGACCACTTTGTTGAGTGGGGCTCAGATGTGATGGACACCAAATAAGCCTTGTACGGGCCTTGAGTGACAGAAATGATCGTCTCTTTAACCGGCTAAGAGCACTTGCTAGTGGTTCATTACTTTTGTCATATCTGTCTGATGTACATATGCTTTGTAGTGACCCACTTGGAACCTTGGTGAGAATGACGATGAGACGCCTGCTGGCCACCCAACTGCGGCGTCATTGTAGTGAGTGACATTGGCTTCTGAACTTCTCCATCTTTAGTACTCGTTTCATCGCCAAAAACCTCAACCAGCTGCGAAATCAATACAATTTCATCGCATTGCTAAAACCACATCGCCCATCATGGCGTCGTCATCAACTCCATCAACACCCCTTCTCTAGTTCGTCCAGCATCGCCATCCGAAGTCAACAAAAGGCTAACAAACACTTTACAGCTCGTGTATCGCCCACAACACCACCATCCTCTCAGAATGCACAACTTCAGCTTCGTCGCAGACTTCATCTCTCGCCTCTCTCATCCTTCCTAAAATCGAACACACCAACCCTCAAAAGCTCACCTACACCCATGGCCAGCACCAGATCCACTACGTTGCCGAGTCGCCATCCGAGCACCGAGACTATCCATCCGCCGGCGGTCTCACGTTCCTCGTCATCGCCGACTCGTCGCTCGGCCGTCGCGTCCCCTTTGGCTACCTCTTCGAGATCCGCAAGCGCTTCCTGCAGCAGTTTCCCGAAAGTAGCGATTTCTCCGACATGCCCAACTACGGCGCTGCGTCCTTCAACTCGGAGCTCAAGTCTCTCATGGTGGAATACGGCACCACGAGCGGCGGCCGTGACGATGCCATCGGAAACGCCAAGCGGGAGATTGATGACGTTAGAGGAATAATGACAAAGAACATTGAGAGTTTGCTCGAGCGCGGCGAGCGCCTTGACTTGCTGGTCGACAAGACCGATCGCTTGGGCGGTAGCGCGCGAGAGTTTCGCGTGCGCAGTCGCGGCCTGAAGCGCAAGATGTGGTGGAAGAATGTCAAACTTATGGCACTGCTCGCTCTCGTGATATTCCTCATTATCATGGCGATTGTCATTGCAGTCAAGAATGGATCTTAAGGTAGGGAGGGTGTGACTGTTATCCTGAGCTCTCTTAAGCGTCGAGCCGTTCCTTTTCGATTTCCTTTCTCTCGAAGCTATATGTATTTCCTAAGGCGAACTGATGGGATGAACCCAGGCAAAGGGTATAATTAAGCAACAAGATCCTCTTTTCATCAATAAAACTGATACCCCGAATTCTGTTGTTTTCTTGCTTTCGTAATCGTGAAGAAAAATTGTCGTAGCTTCCCGCCTCCACCGGTCTACCAAATTCACTCCATCTCGTAGTTTGTCGCTGTGTCGTATTTCATCATGCATCTGCATCGGCGTGCAAAATATCGGTTTCGTCCCCGGTCCATCATAGCTTTGGCCTTCTCCTCTCGCTCTCCTGGTAAACATAACCCTGCGTAACAGGATTGACCAATGACCCTACCGCCAAAGTGGCTGGTGCCCGCCGAAATCTGTCTGTAAAGAAGGCCGGATGTATTGATGATACGCATGGCAGCGGTTGTTGTCTGAGCGGTGGCTGTAATGCGACAAGCGTCGCTGGAGGACACGAAGAGCCCATTTTATTGATGAGTGGAAAGTATGGGCTTGATGAAAAGCAAAGGCTGGCTAAAGCAAGAATTATCACATCCTCCAGACTTGGTTGGAGAGGGGAGGTAGCATTATAAAAGACTGGTTGTAGTTTGATCCTTGCTCCAGCGAGCGCCGAGGTCATGTTGATCAACTACTCCACATGCTTCGGTAATCACTCCGATGACCTTAATTCAGTGGTGAATGACGGTGTCACTGGGTATCAGCCGCGGGATTCTGTACACAATTCCATTCACTATCATGGCACAAAAATGATAAAAACATACTCGTTCAATCATACCAAAATACTACTACTACTATAATGATACCCGCGTAACATGCACGCTCAGCATTCTATGCTCCCATCCCATAACTCCACTGGTATTCCCAACAAAGCACCCGAGTCAAACATGTGTATTTACAAAGGAAAGTTCAACGTCGCCATTGTTCCATCGGATTCTCCCTCTCTTCTTCTGCCGTAGGCAAAAATTCCGGCTGATAGTCATCGTGGCTCGCGCGGCCTGCTCTTCTCTCGCGTACTCTCTCGCTCTCTGGAGCTGCTTCTGGGACAACCCTCTCTTCTGCCTCGGCGTCGCCTTCTTCAGCGTCTTTACCATCACCAAATACCTTGTCCACATTGCCGTCCTTTTCGATGCGTTGCATCAGATCTTGGTCTGAAGGGAAGTAAACTCGTCGGACGGCCTGGACTACCAGTTCAATGACGATGAGTGTAATAAGCTCAAGTAGCACAATGGTCCACCATTGAAGTGTACGACCAAAATTGTCAAGGAAAGCATCTCGGACAATATAAGGCCCAAAGCTGGTGGGCTTAATACCAGAGAGAGCCACCATCCACAAGAACCAACCGGCAACAGATATCAGACAGCCACCAAATGTAATGACTGTCTTTGTATGGACTTCAAGAACTCTGCAAAGGATTAGCGTAGGCCTTGTCGTGGGATGGTAAAAAAAAACTTACAAGAGTTTGATGTTGATGAAAACAACAGCAACAGTAAAACTAACCATGCCCATGGCGAAAATGCTGGTATCCTGGTCATAGAGAGTCTTATCGTAGACACACCATGTGAAATACCAGATTATAAAACTGCCCGCAACACCCATGATCATCCATGCAAAGTACTGAGAGAATCGGAACCCGAGATTGAGCTGACCAAACGTGTATAGCTCAGGCACCTTCATCAGAGTCTCGGCACGTAAGTCCTTCTCGAAAATACCAAGAAGGATAACAGGAAGTGACGTAAAAGCACTATTAAAAACAGTCAAACTCCATGACTCGTAAAGCGACGTTCCAGTGTATCCCGTATAGCGCTGGTAGTGAGCCTGCACGATAAAAAACAGGATTTCCTTCCAAAAGGTGGCGAGCACATATTTGCCGGTCCTCATGTAATTCCATCGGCCGTGGACAAAGAGGAGTTTCTGCAAGAACCGGAACTGCGCGATTGAATAGTCTGAAATTCGAGCAGCTTGCAGGCCTTCACGACCGGAGATACCGATACCAACATGGGAGGCTTGGATCATACCGATATCGTTTGCACCGTCGCCTATTGCCAGAGTCATACTCTTTGGCACATATCTTCGAATCGAACGGACCAGGTTTGTCTTTTGCGAAGGCGAAGCTCGACAGCAGATGACAGAGTCAACACGCACGACGAGATCATAAAAGAGAAGAGACAGCTCATCATCTTCGTCAATCTTGGCAAGCGTTTGACCATCAACAACAACCACAGAGTGTGGAACCATGCCTCGACTGACATCATTGAGAGTCATGGTGATGGTCTCCTTCAATTCGCCCAAAGTCGCATCCAACACATAAACCTCTGACCATGGCTTGCATACACGAGCAGAATGACCAATGTTGATAGCTGTCTCTCGCTTGTCGCCCGTGAGCATCCACACTTTGATGTTGGCTCGGCGCAGCTTGTCAATAGTGTCCGGAACTCCCTCCTGTAGCTTATCTTCAATTGCAGTCGCGCCCGCTAGCTCAAACTTCTGTTCAATAAGCTCTCCAGCAGCTTCAATCATTTCCTGGCGATCGACCAAGCTAGTCTCTGCTTCCCTGTACTTGGCCTTCCATTGAGCGTAGGATTCGTCGTCAATGTAACGGTAGGCATACAAAAGAGTACGAAGACCTTCGCTGGCAAAGTCGTCAACGTGTTGAAAGCACTTTTCAAACACGGCACCTTCGTTCGACGCCAAAGATTCGTCAATCTTGCTGTCGGCATTCTCAAACGATGGCATATGGCCAAGACTCTGCCTTGGACTTATCGGACTCATCATGTCTGTCGAGGCGCGAGGTGATCGGGCGAGCTGCTGAGACAAGCGCTTGAGATCAGTGGAACGACGTCCCAAGCTTAGTCTGAGCCCGTCCCGGTTGGATGATGATTCTGCCCTGGAGAAACCAAAACTGTTGCGAGGGCTACCGTAGGGGCTTCCATAAGGGCTGATGCTTTGCTGTGTGCTCATTCGTCGCAAGGCTTGATCTTGTCGAGAAAGCCTTCGCTGACTTGTGCGACGACCGATATCCTTTGCCTTTTCCTCGGCAAGGTTGCTCAACTTCAAACGCTGCATGATGACATTGTCGGCTCCTTTGCAAAAGACACAGATACGTCCATCAGGCATGCGGATGATGATCGACATTCTCTTTCTCTTGCTGCTGAACTCAATCACGTCCAGTACCTGGTAGGATTCAGTATGAAGGGAACCATCCATGTCCCGAGTTTCCAGCTTGATAGCTTGTGCAGGTCGGTCAATCACCAAGAATCCCAGATCTCTGGCGGCTTCCACGAGAGCAAGCTCATCAGGTGAGGCGGCTTGAAAATCGATGTCACCTTCGTCAGTCTTTTCAGGAAGACAAGTGTGACAGAGCGCGATGCACAGTAAAAAGTGTTTGGCCTTTCGAGAAAAAGGAGTGTTAGGTTTTCTCTGGATATAGTCGAGCAAATCCTCAGTTTTCATGTCAGTATTTTGGGCTGTGCTGACGGTCGATTGCCAATGGCTCGCTGATATGGTTCTTGTAGGTTCTGGCCTTTGGGGTCCAACACCATCGTCAGATTGTCCGTCAATAGTTATGGTAGGCACTGCGCTTTTAGTTGCTGACAAACTTCCCATCTTTGACTTTCCTTTCTTAGGTCGCTCCGACTCCTCTATCCGTCTGCGCATCTCCTCTTGGTCTCTTTGAACATCCATATCATGCAGACAAGCAACGCCAGCTACTGACAATTTTCGGAAGCGCATGATGTTTTCGGTGAGCGTTCCTGTCTTGTCAGAAAAGACATAGCTAACCTGGCCCAGGTTTTCAAGGATAGTAGTAGTATTAGCCACCATGGGCGTATCAGAGATCGGGTCGTGCATGTCGATGTCCTGGAGAAGATAGAGCTGACCCAGCTTGATAATTTCAAGACTGATGTACAGCGATAACGGGATCAGTGTGTTAAACATGATGATGTAGCCAAAGAAAATTTCCTTGAATGGAATGCGTCCATCCCAGAAGCCGCGGCGTCTGATGTACCAAGCAAAGTCTTCAGTGCGATCTCGCCACAGGTAGTAACCTATTGTCAAGCCCATAGTGAGCATAAGAACAATAAAAATCTGCACCATGATCATCCTGTTTATGACTGATTGCATGGCAGGTTTCTTGGCCCGGACGTTCTTGTTTGCGTTCATGCGAATCTTGCACTCTTCGCCTGTATTGACAATAATACCGAGCGCTTCGGCCGTGTTACGAAGAGTAGAGCCTCGATAGACAACATTGTTCATGGAGAGGGGTAGAGTTTCGCCATCAACAGTCACGCGGCCATCATAGCTGTAAAGGTCCAAGTTGGGGTTTTCGGAGATGACAGTAGCTTGTGTTGCTCGCAATCCCTCCATGGTGTTGCACCGTTCAGCGAGCAAAGGACATGCTTGTTTACTCTTGAGGTTCGTCTCGCCATCGAGAGCCATTGTATCAATATATGCAATACCATTGGGACCTGTGGCGTGCAAAAGCACAATGTCAGCCGGGACGGCATCGTCGCGGCGCAAGCGAATGACATCGCCCACGCGAACGTGTTGCCATTGGACTGAAGTCCAGTCTCCGTCATTTCCGATCTTTTTTGCGCCTGCAGCGCCCGTTTCAAGATCATCGAGCATGTGTTCTTCGCCATTGCTTGATTCCTTTTCCTTCCTCCTCTTCATCTTCTCGGCATGCCGTACGCGACCCTTTTCGGTGGCTGCGGCTCGATCCGTCAAAACCCAAGCCTCACTGCGGTTCTCAACACGATCAAGCTTATAACGCCTATAGTCATCGTAACCTTCTTTGGCCATACTGAATGCGACAAATATACCCAGAGGTACAATCGTAGTCCATCGTCCGACTGTACTTAGGCCAGGAATCATCTGGATTGTTCCCACAACAAGGAAATAAAAGTTTCCAAGTTTGCTGAATTGAAAGATGAGTTGTTTAGGGAAGAAATCATAGACGGTATAACGGCTCGACCGGATGAAGTTACTGGTATAAGGCTTCCCTGCGCGCTCATCGATAAGACCTCCAGCGTTCCGGTTTGCAGGGTTTAGAGGTACATGACGACCGTCAGGTAGAGGCTGAAGAGGCTTCTGGCGAAGTATTGTTTCGACAATTACCTTCTGGTGGAGTTCTCCGAGTTGTTTGCGCGTGCGTTCTTTCCATGTCGGCTTTGCGCTAGGTCCAATCTTTTTCTCGCGCCTTTGACGGAGATACTTTTTGATATCGGCTCGCACCGAAGACTTTTCGCCAGACGAACTGCCATTGAATGCGACACTAGCCTTGTCGACAGGCGAAATGTCGGTTCGGTCGCCGTAGTCGGGAGGGACCGAAAGGTCAGTGGATAGTTCGGTTCTCGAGGGAATTGGTCGCAATTCGTATGGTCCGCTTGCTCGTCGACGTGCGCCATCGTCGGGTCGTCTAGACCGAGACCTCGAAGCAGATCTCACATTGGTATCATCGGCTGAAGATCGACGCGGCGGACGATCATTGTTAGGATCTGTGTAAGAGCGCCGTGTATTTCGCGGTCGAGAGAAATTGGTCGATGTTGGCGGGTATCGTTCGTCAAGTGCAGCAAGATCGCGAGCTACATCGTCATCATCGTTATTTCCGGACTGTGGCGGGCGTCGTCCGTTGTTGTCGCTGGGGTAGGGAGCCATGTTAAGGCCGTTGAAACGGTTGCAGCATCTGGGATAAGCGTAGCGAGCAGTGGAGAGGTCGTGTAGTTGATGCCGGTTTCAGCTAGAGTGATGATGTACTGTAGTGTATTGGAACGTGTCGGATTGGTACTTTAAACTGCAGGTCGAGAACTCAAGTAAAAAAGAGAGTAAGAAAAAAGAATAATAGCTCGGGGAGGATGAGATGAGATTATGTGGATGTTTTAGCAGGATTCAGATGGTTGGGCTGAGCTGGGGTAATGACACTAACGGGATCGTGGACAGCCCGAAGCAGCGATTACTGATTACATGCAGCCCGCAAAACAACGGAGTCTGTAAGCATGGAAGCAACACATGCCAGCCTTGGAATTATTTTAATTTATTTGTATTGATCAAACAACTGCCTATGAACTACCGACTACTAAACTGCCATTATAACAATAATCCTTCTGCTTCCTGGATAGTCGGAGAATATTGTCGTCCCGTATTTCCCTCTCGAATTAGACGGACAACGTACAAATTGAGGCGCAGCAAATCTGTAATAATCATCAGCCCAAAAACAACCAAATCAAATCCTCGGAGTATGTAACAGGGCCCTTGATAACGGACAATGCGCTGTAACGCATAAGACACGCCTGATTGGCGCGGTATGGTCCAGCCAAGTCGCTAACTAATACCTTAATCAACGCCACCAAGTAACAAAATAAGCTTTACTTCTCCAAGTTCCGAGAAATGGGGAAATACCCGTTTCAACGCTGTTGAAATGCTATCTTTGCAATCTCGGAAGATGCCAATTGAGAACAGTTTGACTTTGTCTCTTGTACATGATCTACAGACACCTTGATTGTGTTGTTGATCCAATATGTCTCTCAAAGCTGACCAACATATCACACATGCAACTCAGATCCAATCATCTCTTTGCCTCCGCCTCGAAACATACGTATGTCTGTTTACAGCCACTGAAGATAATAAGCCTTGCCGCTTTCTGACATGCATGTACGGATACGCGTGGGAGTCAACGGCGATACGCTGTTACAGATCTCTTGCACGGCCCTTCCATCTACCGGAACAGCCGAAGGACAATCTACCGTGTTGAGACATTGATCAACCTTGATTTCATCCGAGCTTGGACAAGCTTTATTTAGTCAACTGTCACACTCTTCTAAAGCATGCTTTGCGCCGTACGCACCTCCGAACCATCCGCGAAGCCACCTCGACTTGCACATGTGTATCAATCATGCTTCATAACGACTTACACCGACCGATATAGTACTCAGTCACGGTTCGAAACAATCACGGCGATGAGCAAAAACTGAACATAAACCCATTTTTATTCCAAGTATTCCACACCAAAACCAATGCCTTCATGTCCGACTGTAGGCTTCCAAGTAACGTCCTATTGACGCCTACCGAGGACAGCAACCTAGCTGCTCATAAACTCCACAAGGTACTTCCCATGTACCTTGAAGCACAAAAAGAAAACCCTATCCCCCATTAAAGAGTATGATCCAAGGACCCTAAGCAAGCCGCCGGGGCTTTCCCAGCATCCAACGTGATACCTAAGACATGGTACCAACAACTTATTAAAATACTATCGTCCATAGTTTGTTCTCCAACAATGTGTACGTATAAATTAGGCCCAGGATAACAACGTGCGGTGGTCAAGCAACGTTGCCCGAGGAAGAAAGGCCAAAAGACAAATGCCTTTAGTCCAGAAAGTGAAAGTGATGAACAAAAACCACCCAAGAGATAAACGAGATGCGGTAAAATATTCAACAGAACTGTCTCAACGCGCAAGAAAAGAGTTGGAAAATTGTACGATCGCTGTGTTGTGCCCGACATACATGACCGATGTAAGAAGTGTATCGTCATGCAAGTTCATCATGGCCGTAGATGGGGTGAGAATCGATCAAGCTGAGTACTGTAGGCATCAACTTAGTATACCACAGGCATCAAAGCTGATAAAGATAAATAATGAAATTGTCCAGAGAAAGTCGCCTACTTAAAAAGGCGGAAAGAAAGGAGATCCCAATGGTATAATATGCCAAACGCCCTGGTATGAGATACATACATTAAAAACACGCCACCAACACCTATACCCGCCCAGTATTGCTGCTTTAGTTTCCTTGAGCATGGGGCATTGCCTCAGGGGATAGGCTCGAAGGATCAACTGCATCGAACTGCACAAGCTGTTCCATATCGAGATCAGCCTGTTGATGTTGAACATATCCAGGAGAGGGAGTGTGCATAGGCAGGTTGATGGTGTGTTTGGAGTACATCTCGTTCAGGCCAGTTCCGTCCTCCGAAACGGCGCACGATCCGTCGTTGACAGGATACAAGTCGGTTGAGCCAGGGCGTCCCATCATCGACATGGGGGGTGACTGCTCCAAGATAGAAGGCTCACCGCCGTTGAAAGAAATGGGAGACACCGATGTAGGAATGCCGTCACCGTTGGCCATAGGCGAGAGGAATCCATTGCCGTAAGGAGTGTTGTAGTTGGACTGGGGCACCTCGGGACCAGGAGGGAAAAATCCTGGGCTTTGAGGGAACTCCGCGGGGGAAGCAGTGGTCGCCGACATGGGATACTGGCGCATATCCAAACCAAAGCCTGCCTGGGTGTCGATGCGCAGGTTGGGTGCCATATTGCTGGGAGGCTGGGGCACAGGGGCGTAAATATGAGGGTTGTGCTGAGGAGGGGGAGGAGCCATCTCCCCAGGAGGCTGGATGTAGAAAGAAGGCATGGGCTGGTTCTGGAACATGGCAAAGTCAACGGGACCAGGAACTGAGCGACTACGCTGGCGCTTGTGGCCAGGACCAGCACGCATGCCGGAGTGCATCTGGTGGATGCCCCATTGTTGCTCTTGGAACATGCCGACATGATGAGGGTTGAAGCTGGGCTGTGACGAGGGTCGGGCAGTTGGAGAGACAGGGGCCGACACTGAAAGGGCGTGGGGGTCGTTATAGGGATTGGGGTTGTGGCGGTTCATGAAAGACTCGAGCGATACGAGCTTGGCGAGTTGACCGCTGAGAACCTTGGGGTTTCCACCGAGATGATGGACCAGACACTGGGTAGCCTGGAGATCTTCAGTAAAGTCACCACACTGGAAAAATCCATTTGTGGTGGGCGATGAGTCCATGAAAAAGTTCGGGGGCCTGTTCAACTCGATGACAATTCCGCCGAGCTTGGTTGGGTCTCCTTCGCCGTTCTCGAGGAAGATGTTCTTGATGGATGAGAAGGGGTACTCGATCTTGTAACCAGCCTGTTCGTTGTTGATGTAGTAGGTCATGGTGCACTTGTCAGGTGAGTAGAAGATGATGAGATCCATCGTGTTCTGTCCAACGCGAGTCCATTTTCCGATGCTAAGAGATCGGCAAGTGAGATGATGGATCACTGCTGTTAAGTTAGCGCAAATTCTATATCATAGTGGCAATCGCAACTCACAAACTTTGCCCTGGCCTCCTTGGTCACCGCCGAGCATCATGTTACCATGGCCAAAGGGTACCAGTCCAGTGC
Organism: Fusarium sporotrichioides; assembly: GCA_019054645.1. Lineage (NCBI taxonomy): Eukaryota > Fungi > Ascomycota > Sordariomycetes > Hypocreales > Nectriaceae > Fusarium > Fusarium sporotrichioides. The sequence goes on from JAHKNS010000003.1 coordinate 7,872,015, forward strand.
GACCAAGGTAACTTCCGCCAAGACCCTTACCAGACTCCATAGCCTGCATGGCAAGATAAGCTCGCATCGATTCGGGAATTGAGTCAATATCTTCACCAGTCTCCAGGCTCTTCTTGGCCAACAACTTAATCTTGGCGCGTCTAGTAATGTTAGCAGGATTGTCTAGCAAGGCCGGAATATGTCATACCTGTTCTGGAACCAGATTTGAACAGACCTCTCGGTCATGTTGATTTCCTCGGCAATTCTCTCACGGACAGTAGCGGTAGGTGTGGGGTTGTTGTTGAATTCCATCTCCAAAGTTGTCAATTGATCTTGGGTGGCACGCTGTCGCTTCTGGTTCTTTTGCTGTTGAGTGAGAGTGCTCTTGCGAGGGGGTCGTCGTGAAGCAGAGTTGCCACCGCTCGCAGAGGGAGAGGGCGACTCCCTCTTCATGCCGGCTGAGACAGGAGTAGGAATAGATGGTGAGGATGTCGTGGGTGTGGTGACCTCCTGGACACTGCCCAGAGCCATGGATTGATCCATTTCCGTGGCCATTGTGAAAAGTAGATCGCGGTTATGCGATCACTTTACTGGTAGAGATTATGAGATAAATAAAAAGTGGTCGAGATATCGATTGCCGTAACGCGAATATACAAGCGGGTGTCGTTCGATTAAGCTTGATTCACAAAACGCGTTGTAAGTGATCGGTATTATCTGGCAGACTTAAGAGACAGGGACGGAGCCGAAGTCGACAAGTCGTTACAAGGGATGTGGTAAATGGTTGTTGATTCGATTATCAGTGCAGATAAAGAATGTAGTCCTGATTCTTTTTTAGAAAACAGGAAGAATGAAGTATCGTTATGGCGGATTGGTTGGTGGTCTCGAACGGTTTCGACGTTTTTAAAACGTTGCGGACGGGAGACAAATCTGGTGTAAGAGCTGTTTGAGCTTGAGGGAGCCTAAAGAAAGGAATGGACCCGGAAAGAGTGACGGGAACCGAATATGGCTTGGAAGTTTGAATATATCAAGAGAGTGACTATAAGGAAAAAAAGAATGAACAAAAGGACGAGGGGGAAGAAGCAGAAGAAGCGGTCACAAGGAAGGAGTGGACTGGCGATGCGAGATTGAAAAGAGAAACGGGGGGGAGTTGGGGATGGGGATGGGGGATGTCTTCAAAGGAGAAACCTAGGTAGCTTAGCCCTGCACTGAATATGCAGAGTCAGTACCTGCTGCTGCCGCCCCCTCCACCACGGGCACCTCGATCGGAGAAAAGGTACTGAAGCCTGTACCCTGACCAAGGTACCACCCCTAGTGGTGTGGGGACCCGACACGGTGCAAAGGCCTCAGAAACTGGGAAAAAGAAAAAGGATGGGACCTCGACCCAAAGTACCCTGGCGCCGACTCAGCGTCTGAGTTGCGGGTACCTGAGCAGTGGCTTGACGGAGCTACTTAGCCCCAGGTACTTCCGTCTCCTGACTGGGCGGCGCACCTTGGTGGAGGGCAGAGGTTAGACAGCAGCTTAACGCGCCAAGGGACAGTGGCCGTTGTAAACCACGTCGCCGCGTACAGTAGAGCACTGTAGCTAGTATGTACATAGCTGTTGAGAACCAGGGGGTGATGCATTGCAGCCTTGAAGCCGACCGAACCTAGCCATGGACCCAAGCCTAGCCATTCAGACGTACCCCCTAGTCCCACTATCCAAAAGTCGTTCAAGTCAGCCAGACTTTTGAGAGAAAAGCACGAAGGCCTCAGAAACGTTGTCTAGCCTGTGTCCAGGCTAGTACAAACTTACCAACACTTGTGAGAGGACACAAAAGGGACACAGGTAGCTTCTGATTGACCTCCTTTTCAGCCTTGTCTCTTGGGTCAACGACCAAAGTCAACAAACGTTACTCGTAGATAAGCGATTTCTTCCAGATGAGGAATTTTGTCTCGTCCTTGGTCGTCCACCATTAGACTCCTCTGAACAGTTCACAAGCCCCTTCCTTGCGTGAGAAGCCAGCCGTGTCACATCCAGCCCGCACGATGTGCACGAGCGAGGGGCCTCCTGGTAAGTGGTAGGCTGATAGACCATAGCGGGCCCAAGTCTACTGCAAGAAGACTTTGTGAACGAACCATTGACGAGTGACTGACCAAAGCCCCAGGTGTTCACACCCACTTAAACTGTGCAAGCAGTCCACATCCGACACCACCACAAACATCCCAGCTCCCAATGCAAAGAGAGACATCCATCCATTTGTCCATCGATTTTAGGCGGTTGTGGCCAAATAGATTCATGTTCGTATTGACACTTCTTGGTTGGCCTAGACTTGATCGGATTTCGGACCGTCATTCGGTTTTTCGAAATGCTAAGCCGTTGCCGCCTTTGGGGACGGAGCATAATACTGAATGACAAACCTTGTGGTAAACAACCCTGGATCGATGTCCAGGGGGCTTGCGAGACTACCTCTGTTGGGGAAAGAATCATCTATTTGGCTTTGGCACGTTCATTGTTGCTCGCGATCGTACTTCTAAAACGTGTAGAATCAATGTGTGTACATATTCGGTCTATTCGTCTCTGCAAGTTCATGCAATTTCAGGTTCTTGGTCTTCTCTTGATCTCTTGCCACATGTCACATTGGGCTTCGCTACGTATGAGTCTGTGTCAGTCCGACACCAACAGAAACTGGTGTTGAAAAGACCTGATCGGCGTTCTCGTCCCAGACATCAGACCAGGGTATCTGTCATGCAACAAAGAATCCGCTGTGGCTGATGGATGCACCTGCAGTTAGTTGACTTTGACGGGACGGTAGAACGGATACTCTGTAAAGCAATAGCCAAGGCGCAAGGACGCGGCGAGAAGCGGATGAATGGTTGAGCGATGTACGGAAGTGGAGTTGAAGCGTCCATGAGAGTTTGCAAGCCTGCAAGCACAGCGAGTGGGGTGGTATCGGTAGGGCACGGTACTCCCTCTGTACCTGAGTATCAGGGGGAAGGCCCTTGCTGACTTCCTTTCTGAGGTTCCCGTCAGTTATTTGTGCACAGTCGAGCTTACATTGTTGGTGTTTTGTGCATTATGCATATTCATTGGGCCCTTGTTCTGTCCACTAATGCAAGGCACGCGCCAATAAACGGGGTGGCTTCAGTTTAGGGGACAACAAGCAAACGGCCCCCAAGACGGAGCGGCAAAAAGGGTGCTGTATCTTGCACAACTTCAACCCCTATTGGCCGACATTCCAACGTTAGTCCTTCCTGCCAAAAAAGGAAACCCAGAAACGCCGCCGGTCTTGCCCTATCGAACCGTCGCGTATTCCAGGAGGGAAGGCGTCACCAAATCGCTCCAAACAGGCGCCACACACCCTTGGCTCGTTGTTGATTTGTATCCCGATTATTTTCTATCATAGCGCCAAGGAATGTCACTGTGAGAAGAGTCCAAATATTGAACTCTCAAGAATATTTAACGCTACATCATGACCGCGCGCCCGCTCAACTTGCTGGTGTCGAGTTTGACTTTGTCATGATGATGAATGTCGATCGCAGAACGGTACAGTTGGTCGAAGTGTCATGTTCCCGTTTATCGGCTATTAGCCCCCACATGAAAAAAAGGAAGGAAAAGGGTCAATTGCTTGGCTCTGACGTCGAGGTTCTTTTTCGTGAACTCGTGCGCTAGAGGATCAATACAACGGCACTTGTACGAAGGGTCTCGGCTTCCTGTCATCTTCTGTGTCTATCTATGTCAGCTCAGTTGTACCCTTGACCATTACACAAATGGGGGCTAGGCTAACAGGAGTCCAGAAACATCTGCCAGTATTGGTCGCCAAGACCTGACAATACCGAGGATCAAGGTTGAGCCAGAAAGAATGCCTGGTCATGAACATCAAGCAGCCTGATCCATGTTCTCCGAATGGTTTCACCAACCAACACCTATCCACAATAAGTTTCGATGAGATCAAGAAACGTCGCTCGTGAATTTTGTCTGTATCGGCTTTTTTCACATCATCTGTCACATCGCATCCATGGGTGCATCGGGACCATCACCGTCGTTTGGTACAAAATTCCAGCAAGTCGGGTCTGTAGAAGTGGACCATCAACTTCTGAGTAATTGACAGCAATCAACAACCTCATGGACGAGTCAGGAAGACAAGGTGCTTCTAAATCTAGAAGCTCCTCTCAGAGGCCTTCTTTTGAACCAAGCTTCAACTTTTCGGACGACAGCTTACTTCTTCCACCTTGAGCATCTCCTGTACAAGATCCCATCACGCTATCCCACCTCTACGCGTCACTGACAGATCTCACCAAGTGCCTTGCAGCAAAAATCCTTCCTCATACCATGACCATCCCACCACGCCAGATCTCACCTAACACCTCAGGAGCCGCTGAAAACTAGGACCCTGTTCCTGCAGTAGTCTCCCGCCCCATCGTCATTCAGTGGATCGCTATTCTTGGCGAGACCTACTCTTCGTCTTTGCTTCCAACCCCTTTTCCATGACTGCGGTTTTCTTTGCGACTACTATATAGTTGGCAAGACTTGTGATCAACGTCTCTAATAGAGAATCAACTAGAGGCTGAGTTTAGGCCATTGACGTTGGGGCCAACCAATGGTCAGGGCTTAGAAACATTAGCTCTTCTGTCACATTGGACTTTACCCATAGAGGAAAGATTGAATCTGGGACCAGAAGAAAGAGTCAGGAATATTCAGGTGACTACTCGTCCCAAAAGTCGGCGATTGATGGTTTGTTAGTCACCGCAATCTGTTACATGTCGGCTTTGCCACCAGCAAAGCCTCAACCGTTGTGGCTATTCTCAAAAGTCCAGACTCCCAGACACAAAATGCTCTTCACTGGTGCATTTATTTGTGCAAAGGAATACACATGTGGAGATGATTCGGAGGACATTCGACTTTCTTACCGGCCCCGAATTCTACCCGGGCGGTTCGGAAGAGATGAGAGAGGATCAAACATGACAAGTCAAAAAGCAAGAGGTGATTGTCTAAGCATTCTCATTCTCTGCTCTGCTCTGCTGCTTGCCGGTTCAAGCCCGCTACCCCTGACGTGGTTCTGTGAGCTTGTATCTGGGGACATGTTTTTAGTGCCTTGCAGGATCATCCAAGACCAACCACATTAGCCAACGCTCGACCCTCTCTCCATTTGGATCCACATCGTGTTGCAGTTTGACCTCACCCGATCAAGTTTAGGGGTACCAATCGCTCCATTAAGACCAGCTCCTTTCTCTTGTGTCGAGGGATGCAAAATCCAGAATGCGCTCCCCGTTCACATGCGAGTGAACTTACAGATGTGTCTATCAAGAGTTCTTAGGCCACATCCACTGCGATGGGAAGAACATTCATGATAGGAAACAACATGAAGCTGGCATTTGATCTGTGCGAGGTACGATATCTATTCCCGATTTCTGTGCTTCACATGCCGGATAGGTCACAGCAAAAAGATGCTTGGTACAAGCGTCGATCCCAGCTGTCTGACGTCTTGCATAAACTCTTGGGATGTAAGTGTTTCGTTTTAGTAGGGATGCTACTTGTGACATTTCTTCCGCTAGCAATTGATAGTACCAGTCAGAATAGAGCATACTATTCTCTGCCGACGAAAACACATCTACTTATTATCTTGACTGATGAGGTTGAAAAGCACAGACGAATGTATGTCAATGGTTCGAGAAACCCTACTGTCGATCGAGTTTTACCCAACCCATGGCTATCGGGCTGACTATTCTGCGATTGTTGTCGCCTCAATCAGCCAGGTAAAGCTTCAGTTAAAACAGTATGCAGCATAACGGGTCGAGGTGCCGTCGACGAATGGCAGCAAAGTTGGCATACAGGGGACGTGTTTGTATGCATATGCAGACGCATCCATGGCGCGGTTGAGAGCGTGTCAACGCGTCCTGTTGACCACCCGATTCTTTCTTCCTTACAAATTGTTACAGAACTGGTATGCACTATTCAGGAGATACTCCCTCGGATTCTGACATCCCTAGAATTAAGCTACGGTTCTCACGCTGACTCGAGGTGGGTTTATACCTTCAGCTGCACCGTAAAACGTCCATATAGCACAAGCTGCAAAAGAGCTGAAGCGTGGTGAGGCACCAGCTAAGGCGCCGAGCACGTTCCTGACCAGACGCGCTGAAACGTGAGTCGCTCCCCTGCTTGGTTACCTACGCCAAACAAGGGTTGTGGGACGGCAAGCTAAGCTAGCCACGACCCAGATAGGGTGTCTGAGACTTTTGACGTCCACCAACTCAAGGCAAGTGGACAAGCTAGGCGACTCAATTGCTTCTTATTGTGGTTAACTAACTGACCGGCGGATCCTAGGTGCCCGGGGTTGCTTCTTTCCGGTCTGAATTGGCGTTGTCTCCATATAATTGATCGCCAACTCCATCAAGTCGGGTCGAGTCGAGTCAAGCAGTCTTTTCCAGATGGGAGAATAACTTCAAACCCAACGAACACACTACGACATATGTAGACGTCTCGACCTACGGAACAATCTTGGGGTCCTCCCTTGCATGAGGAACGACACTAGCAAGTCACCGCTTTGTCGAGTTCTGTGACTAGCCAGGTCTCTTGTGGCCAGAAAGCATAAGACCCGCCTTGACCAAACCTTCGCTGTTCAATCACTTGTTGATGTCTGATCTTTTCTTTCTTTCCATAAGTTACACAGGTTACTGGTCTGCGCCCACAGATGCAATAAAGACCCAGCACATCAGACAGTAAAAGGAACGGTATTGCCCCGCTGGCGGAACCAGCATCAGCAGGCACAAGCATGAATCCGTTTTCTTTTGACAGATATCGAGTCGGACTACACAGATGCAGCAATTCACACTGGATCTTTGCAGGTTGATCAAACAGATCCATTTAGTCAGCGGGCTAGCTGATGCCGCTATTGCTATGTGTCGCACAATCTCTAAATAAAGATATGCGGAATGTGTCTGTGCAAGAGCACGCTATGCGGCACGCTTTGACTGCTAGACTGCATTCTCAGTCCAAGTGCCACCACGGTCAGTGACTTCTGAAGCACAAACCTACGACACTTGACAACCGAAGTGTATCATATTGGAACTCGATTCAGGTTACCGGACCCATGGTGCTTATATAGTAAGACCCGCCTATGTTCCAATGTATCGTTGAGTCTCGAAATCCGAAACCTTTGTCGGTTTTCCTTACCTATAAGCCGTTGTCATATAGTCAGACAACAAGAATGCGAAAATTGTCAGAAATCCCTCAAGTTGGGTGCACTTGCGCTTAGGCTATTTGACAGTTGTCTCAGCTCCCTGGTTTTCTTGGACATGCTGCATACCAATGAGAAGGGTCTCGTCAGACGATCAATTATTGAATGTGTGCTATGTTGGACCCAGGATCTCGGATCACGATTGTAGAGTTATACAATGTGACTTTATGGTGCAACACTATAGTAAGCGAGCCTTGCTATATTGATGGCGATATGTGTCGCATCAGATGGACACGATAGATCGCGGAGCCTGTCTATATGTTCATCTTTGTGGGGGTAGGAGTGCTAGTTGAAGCACCATAAGCTGCTAGCACCATAAACTTCGAAGGCATGTCATTCAATGTTTTCTGCGTGCTGATGAAAAACGAGAAGATTCGTCCATCCAAACAATATTCATGTAACTTTCGTCTAGATAACTCATCTTCCGTTATAGATCTCTCATGACTTCCTCAACAGCCCTAGCTGCCATTCTTTTTCTTTGTTCCTCTCCCATACCTTCTCCCGCTTCCCTCACCGCTTGTAACTTTCTCATCATCTTCTCAATCTTGGCAATCTCATCCTCGTCAAGGTCTTCTAGACCTCCGGCAGCAGGTGCTTCAGATGCGCCCTTGTCTGTGTCTGCATTTTTAGAATCTTCAGGCTCTTCGACATCCTGGCTGGCCTCCCATATCGCCCGTCTCAGACCTTCGAAATCCGTTTTGTCGAACCCAAAGCCCATCTTTTGAGGATCAATGTCGTCGTTGTCGTCCTCGGCGCCCCCTTTGGCAGTGCTGGTCTCGAAATCGCCGAATTCAGAATCTGATAGGGGCGCCTCGAGCTGTGACCAGTCGTTTGCTTCGAGAGCTTCCTTTAGACGTGCGACTCCTGTTTTTTCTGCAGATTCCGTCAGTAATTATTACCCCTGAAAGTAATATATCGCGGAGCATACCTCCAAACTCGTTACGGCCAGTATCACCTTTTCCTCCGACGGATACAAACTCCAATCCCGCCTCGGCACAGATCTCGTCCCATTCCTCCTCATGCCCGTCGCCCCCAATGCCAACAGCCAGCCCAACTCCGTCCCACTCCCATCCTCCCAGTCCCTTCTTCAGGACCTTTCCGACATGCTCTACCAGATCCTTCGCGGGGTGGTCCTTTGAAGCTGAAACAGGTCCTGCAGTGAATACGACCATCACACCTCCAAGAACGGCGAGAACTTCGGCCGCTTCTTCTGAGAGAAAGGATTCCGACCAGTCAGAAGGAGATCCGATGAGGTCGAGCCAGATGGGGACTGTTGTAGAGTAGTATGGTGTTTTGAGCGAGAGTGGATGTGTTGTGCCTGCGAGACCAAGAGTAGGGTCTGGTGATTCGGGTGCTGTTCCCGTGAGGTCTATTCTGTGTTAGTCCGATGACATGACCATGCCAGGCTCAACTTGAGGCAGAATGGGTAATAACAGTAAAGCTATGTACTAACCTTTTACCAGCTTTGACAGGACCGCCGTTTCGTTCTCAAGGGCCACGGCCAATACTCTTCGTGAGCTGGAACTCATCTCTTCTTCAGCCATGATGACGGGTATGAGTGTACTTCTCACAAACTATATGGTCTTGTATTTAATATTTTGTTGTGTCCGTGTTAAAAAAGACTACGCTTTTAAGTTGGCTGAGCTTGATGATTGAGATTGGTAAGGGATGTGTAGATGATGAGTGAGCGATCTGTTAGTGGGGGAAGGGAAAGATAAGATAACGGAAGGTTACCCTGGAGCACACGCCCCGAAGCTCAAGCAATTTATCGTACCAACGATCGAACTCTGTAAGGCATTCAGACACTGGATCTCACTGTATTCAATGTGAAAACGTTTCATTAAGAATGATATTGTTGCAGTGTGTCCACTGACATCTCGACATCCAGATTCAATCGCACTTCATGATCGCACGTCGGTAAAATACCACAGTAAATTGTCAAGACTATGAGCTGGGAATCTTCATAAATCATAATACATAAATAAACAATGCATTTGCTTCATACGCCCGCTTCCATGCATGTAACCGGAACAAAGGAGTGAATCCTCAAGCACCACAACATCTACCTATTGCACGGCGAATGTCGTCCACTGCTCTCCCCATCTCCTCCCCATCCAAAAGTCCTCTGCAAAATTCCAAAACCAGCTCTCATACCCCGCGCAGAGTCCTCAGCTCCGGGGGCAACGTATGCATCGTCGATATCATCCTGGCTTAATCGACCTCGGCGCCTCGCCTTGATGGCCTGCTGTATCGGTCGTCGCCAGAGTCTACACCACTGATCCTCACTCATACATGCATAACGCAGTGTGCCCTGTCTGTCAGGGCGACTCATGGACCATTCCACATAGACGGTTTCGTACCATCGGGTTCGAAGAGACACCCATGGCCAGGAAAATAGCCACAGGAGAGTAAAGTAGAACAGCAGGACTATCCATCGGGTAAGACGCCATCGGTTGGTACGGCAATTGTTGTATATCTCCACGCGTGCGTTTGTTGTAGGAAACGTAATGTTAATCTCTCCACGATATCCCGTTTCTCGCACGAGATTCTCCAATCTTGACCCCACGAGTGCAAAATCCCACCCCGTGATGCGTCGCTCCAGCACAAACGCCTTGAGACCGGCTTTGTTGGAGCAATACCGATAACACCACTGCGATACTCCTGGTGTGCCCTCTTCAGGTGGTCCGCTACCGCCGAATCCAGGAGCCCGGGTCATGCTGGCCGTTCCACGGCGTACCTTGTCAAAGTTGTTGACGGCGCGGATACGTCGCCATGAGCGACGCGTAGCCATCTCTTGGTACAGAAGCGGGGTGAGTTCGATGTGGATGTCAAAGTCGATTCCATTCTTGCTCTCGCCAGACTTGCGGTCAACGCCCTGAACGCGAACATACGGTCTGGGCGGCTCCTTGGCGAGATCATTGACGTGCTGCTCCAGGAATTCAGAGTCTGTATCAAGACGCTTGTCGAGATAGAAGACCGTCTTGTCATTTGACGTGCCCTTGAAGGGATGGAGTCCAAGGGATGAAGTGCTCATGGGTAAAAGGTCAAAGGGGTTGGCGTGAGGACCTTCATTATCGACTACGGTGTAGCTAGGAGGCGGATCATCGTCCTCTGAGCGATCTGTGTAAGGCTGATGATGATGTTGACGCTGGTCTTCTGGGTAGTGATGCAGCGGCATGTGTGAAGTCGAAGTTTGACCTGATGCTACACTCTCCGAATCTAGATGCGGAGGCGTCTGGGAAACGCCAACCCGAGGATTCATGCTGTATATAGAGTATTTACAGCAGAAAAAGAAAAGGGTTTACGCCCTTTGGCGGATGTCGAGAGAAAGTCGGGAGGAGTCGTCGTAGTCGACCCCAAGTTATTGGATATGGGATGGAGTAATGAGAGCACGTGCCCAACCAAAATCGCCACAGGTATGTACACTACAGTTAGAGCCTACAGCGGCATGTCAATGACAGACGTGGCCTTGTATTGGCTGTAGCAATTTTAACTTTTTGAGGGGAAAATGAGGGGTGAGTAATGATCAAACAAGGAAATCACGACAAGAGAAGAGGAGTTGTTTTCTTTAATAAATAAAAACAGTTAAAGACATACGTTGCCAAGTCGATCATCTCGTCTCGTGGGTGACGCGGGAGACGAGGCGAGGATACGTACCCTTATTTATAGCGCTTCAGCCCGCAGTCTTGTTGCCTGAGCGCAGTGTCAAGGGGCTCCCTGTATCGAATTCAACAAGGGCTAAACAAGGAACTGCTTGCTTTATTACAACAAGACACGAATGACCAACACGTACTCTGTAGCTACACGCAGAACGATCTAGTTAAGCAGTAGGCACTATTTTACGAATTCAACGCCAAATTGCGGAGAAGCTTTCTAACCCGCATTCTAGGCCCACATCAGCATCCAACATGACTTTGTCAGAAGACACAGCTAACGATCCAACATCATGACCTGCCCAACGTGAAATGAGGCAATGTTGATACTAGACATCACTTTTTAGATACAAAAAATAGTAGTCAAAACTTGATTAATAGGCAAATGCCTTCTATACTTTTGTATTCAAAGTCAGGCTGTACATATAAATGTTGCCCATCAATTAGTTAGTTATACAGAGAAAAACTTTGTACTTGTCCATCCTCCTCCTCTTCTATGCATGGTGGCTTTTCTTTTTTCTCCTATGAATCATCAACTAGACGTCCAGAATCCCACTTCTTCTTGGCCGCCTTGAGAAGCACATCCAACTCTCCGCTCATGTCACACATGCTACGGAATGTACCCTCTTTCTTGTTGATGAGCTCCCATGGATGAGCATATTCCACTACCTGACCCTTGTCCAAAACCAGCACCTTGTCATAATCCACAATCGTAGCCAATCTGTGAGCGATCGTGATCACTGTGCCTGTGAGCTCTCGGATCGTCTCTTGAATCTTTGAGTCGGTAGCGTAGTCGATGGATGCTGTTGCTTCATCCATGACCAACACTGTAGGCGACTTCAGCATAGCTCGAGCCAGACACAAAAGCTGGCGTTGTCCTTGTGACAAGTTGGTACCCGAGGCAGCCACAGGCGATTGAAGATTCAAAAAGATGTTCTGGTTGGTCTTGGCAGTAGGAGAATCAGGAATTGTGGGCGTGGGCGGTGATGTTGCAGGCTCATCAGGTCCAATAAGCTGTACCCTTCGAAGAGCCGCAAAGATTTGATCATCTGTGTATTGATCAAAAGGATCCAGGTTGCTTCGGATCGATCCGTGGAATAATGTGGGATCTTGAGGCACGATGGTGATGTTCTCACGCAAATCTTGAAGACCAATGCTGCCAATATCAAGTCCATCGATGAGAATCTTGCCTTCGTCTGCCTCTAGTGCTCGGAAAATAGCAAGAGCCAGCGAACTCTTGCCCGCGCCAGTTCTTCCAACAATACCAACCTTTTCTTGAGGCTCAATCTTGAGAGTAATGTTCTGCAAGACTGGGTTGAGTTCCTTGCGGTAGCTAGTTGTGTAGTTCACAAATTCGACGGATCCTTTGTGCGGCCAGTCGACAGGAGGTCGGCTATCCTCCATAATGGCATCGGCCTCCTGCTCAACATCCAGATACTCCTTGATACGCTCCATAGAGTTCATGTTCTGTTCGTTGATGGCATAAAGTCGCACAAGCCACAAAACACTCTCGGTGAAACTCAAGGCATAGCTCAGAGAAATACCAGCTGCACCAGCATCGGTCTTACCGAGGTTCAGGATGAGGAACATACCGGCAAAAAAGGCAACCAAGTCTCCAACAAGATCAGCCCGGAAGGCCAGCCATCTATTGCAAGCCCACAGGTAGATAAAGGGTCGACTCTGAACGTTGACCTTTTCCAGATTGTCTCGAATGAATCGTCGCTCGTCGCCATAAGCTCGAATAGTTGTCATGCCACTCAGGGTTTCGCCGAATTGCTGGAACAGGGGACTGCGCTGAACGGCCTCAAGTCGCTTGAGATCGCGCGAAGCACGAAGGTAAAAGGCAGCGATAAGGTAGAACAACACAGAAATACCGGCGGCGGCGTAGAGGAACTTGGGCGTGATGTATGTGATGAGGCCAACTGTCATCATAAGAGAAATGCCACAACTGATCACACCAATGGCAACGGGTGCGATCTCTTGGTCGACAGCCTCGAGATCCTTGCTGAATCGGTTCATCAATTGGCCGAGAGGGGTGACATCAAAGAACTTGAACTTGGCCCGCGTCACTGATGCTATCAGCCGGTTGTGGAGATGCTCTGATGCCGTCAGCGAACCCAAGAATACCCAAAGGTCTCTGAACAAGGCTGCAAGAGCGCCAGCAATTCCGATGGCAGCGAGGACGGTCAGGTAGTACATAGCATTGACGTTCTCGTGTCCAGTTTGCATGGAAATTGCTCCATTGAGTTGTTCAGGTGTGTCGTCTGCAGAGCCCAATCGAACCGCGTTGGCAAAGCTGACCTTGGAGAATTGCGTGGTAGAGTAAGCGTTTGACTTGACCTCCATTCCCATAGGACCGCCCTGTTCCACGTATTGGTTCGCCCATTCTCTGACCCAAAGGTTGGTAGCCAATCCAGAGACTTGCTGAGCAACAAAGACAAACAGAGCAACGACCCAGAACCACCACGGTCCCATAGCCCCAAGATAAAGCTTGAGGACTGGCCACTTGACCGAACCGGTGGCCTTGGTCTCTTCCATGGCATCCTTCTTCGGTTTGCTCTTAGTATCCTTGGAGCTGTCCACGCCGTCGAGGGCATCACCCTGGCCGTTTACCGTAGTCTCATCGTCACCGACGCTGGAGGGAACGCGAGAAGGAATTCTTGAGGGGTTGGCTGAGCCTGGGTGAGACTTTTGAATCTCCTCACCAAGCTTGCCAGAGGCAATTACCTCTGCGGAGGGTCCTTGAATTTCAACTCGGCCATTCTCTAGCAGCACAACGTAGTCAGAGGAGGGAACGCAAAGTGTCGTGTTGTGTGTCACAAGAACGCAAGTACGGTTCTTCATGAGCGGTCCTCTAATGCAGTTGCTAAAGATCCATTGCGCAGTGTGAGAATCGACAGCGCTCAGACAATCGTCGAGCAGGAGATGAGCAGAGTTGGAATAGAGCGCACGAGCTAGTGAGATACGTTGCTTTTGTCCACCAGAGAGGGTGATGCCCTTTTCTCCGACCAGAGTTTCGTCGCCGTTGTCGAGGATTTGAAGATCGCGCTCCAAAGCACAAGCTACAATAACATCGCGGTATCGTTGTTCTTCAAAAGGCATAGAAAAGAGAATGTTTTCGCGAACGTTAGCATTAACCAACCAAGCAGATTGTGCCACGTATGCGATCGTGTTGGCCAGGCCAGTCTCGGGATCGGGATGGACTTCCTCTCGGCTTCGACCACCAGGGCAGTAGACGCCTCCCTCTATCAAGGTCATTTCGCCGAGGAGACCCATCAACATTGATGTCTTTCCGGAGCCGGTAGGTCCTGCGATGATGTTGAGTTTGCCAATCTTAAAGTCAACGTCCACGTCCATGAGTCGGAATGCACGAGTGCTGTCCTCAGAAACAGTTTCTTTGCTGCCCCATGTTAGGGTGGCATTCTTGAAACCAATTCGCCTGACACCATCCTCATCCACGTTGTCCAAGCCGAGCTGAATGTACTTGTCAGTCTCTTCTTCCATGAGGAACTCCTCAACACGGTCAATGGAAACCTTGGTTTCCTGAACGTGGGCGAACATGTCACCAAATTGATCCAGAGGAACACGAAGAAGCATGAAGAGAGAAATAGCCGTAAAGGCAATAGACGGCTTCAGGGGCTTGTTCTCAACAAACGTGTAAACGAGGAACGAGAAGAATGTAATAAGAACGGGCACGGAGTTCCAAATAGCAACAGCCAATGCCCAGACCATGAATCGCGAGCGCAGCGCCTTGAGCTCAGCTTGACGCTTCTCATCAATGATGCGGCCAAAGCGCTGCTCCCAAGCAAAGTATTTGATGATGCGAATGTTTTGCAACACCTCGTTGGTGACATTGGTACGCTTATCGGTGGCTGCAAGGATTCTCTTGGAAGTGATAGTGAAACCGCGAGCAAGACCGTAGTTGACAGGCAAAAGGACAATCATGACGACAATACCAGGGATAGCACTGAGACCCATGACCTGCCAGAGCAAAACAATGGCAACAACCAGCTGAGTAGGTGCAGAGGCACACAAGAAGTGGAGGTATGCTGTAACCTCGGAGATCTTGAAACTGTCAATGGACATGAGGTTGATAATGGTTCCCAAATTGGCCTGCTCGTCGTTGGAATCATCCTTCTTGACATCCTTGATGCTGTCATTGGCGGATTCGGCATCGTTGGGTGTAGCCTTCTTATCGTCCTTCATGCCCAGCGCCCGCTTGACCTTGCCCATGAAACCATCCTGAGCTTTGTCACCCTTTGTAGATTTAGACTTGTCTTCGTCGAGCAACACCTTGTCCTTGCCAGAAGCGGCCTTGCGACGAAGGGCTTTGGCATAAATGTCACCAATGATAAGAGCTCGGACTCGGATACAAATCTTGCGACCAATCCAGAGAGCTTGGTTGTCGGCGTATGAACGTATTAGGTCGACCACGGGGAGGCCAATAACGTAAAGCCAGAGAACGTTGATCGGTCTGTCATTCTCTGACACAGTACCGTAGTTTTCGACAAATTCGAGAATCACCTTGAGAAGAAGGGTTGGCGCAAAGGTAAAGAGACCGGCAAGGACGGCGAGTGCACACTGAATGAGGAGGTCCCTCCTGAAGTACTTGAGAAGGTGCATGGCAAGAGATCCCGTTCGCTTCATTTGACGGTAATCGGCAATAACAGCAGCGGCCTTGTCCTTGGGTAGTAGATTCCAGACATGCTCCATTTCCATAGGAGCCTTCCAACCCTTCCAGACGATCGCATCAACCCAGCCAAACACAGCGAGAGAAAACAGACTGGCCAACGGCTCGCGCGAAGGTTCAATGCCATCCTCCCATTCCAATAGAACCGTCTTGTTGCCCTTTCTAGTGGTCATTGCCATTCCGAAAAGGAGCGTAATGAGGCCAAACTCTACAAAGGTTGTGATTTGATCGACTCGGCTGATACCATCTTGGAGGAAAGCAGAGCGGAAGAGGAAGATGGAGATGACCCAGTTGAAGCTGTAGAGAAAAGCCGTGTGGTTCCAGAGATGCGGACCTCGCCATTTCACAGCACCCAGAATGAGACGCAAGGTTGAGAGGACGAAAACGTAGACCCAAATAACAAGCCCAGTAATCGCTGCAGCATGGCTATGGTGCCCTTTGCTGCCAGAGGAGAGCTGGATAACATTGACAGCAACAAGACCAGCAATGGCGAGTTCTTCGACAATCTGCGAAATCAACTGTCCAGGCGGGGTATCGGATTGAACAATAGAACCTCGAGTAGTGGTCTTGACAAGAGCCAAACGACCTCCGTTAATCTCGAGTGTGTCATCGTCATCGGAATCGTCAACCTGTTCGGGAGGGAGATCGGTATGGCTGTGTCGGCGGTCCTCGGTTGAAAGCTGTTGATACCTGGCTTTGGATTTAGACCAGGAGCTTAGTGCGCGGGCTATGGTGGTCCAGGCAATAAGCGCGACTGAAAGAAAAAGGGCGATTAGAGGAAAGAGGATCTGCAGATAACTAGAGTAGCACAAGCATTGGTCAGCCAGTCAATTACGATGTTGGAAAGATAAGGGAGCACAAACTCTTGTCGGAAACAGACACTGAAATCATCAACCCCCCATACAGGCCCCTCACACCGCGCAAACCCCATGGTTTCGGATTATTGCTGGCGATGAAGTGTCGAACTCACTGGGGTGAGAGACGGCCACGGAGGCGGAAAGTAAGAAATTCGCGGCGATGGTGCGACAATGAATAGAAGAGAATCAGACGCTATGAGTTCGGGGCAGATGATCCCAAGGTGGGTTGCACGCGTCGGACCGGTAGCGGTGGCTGCGGCGTGGGAGGTCTCGTCGAAGAGTAAGGTTCCTTGTCGCAAGGATCCCGGTCAAATGTGACTAGCAGGCACCGAAGAGTCGGATGGTTGTAGAATGACAATCGCTTTTGCTGAAGGCGTCGCAAGTAATGTTCTGGCAATCGCAGAAGATGCCGATGTCATGAGTCGCCTGTTGATCTAGAAAACGAGCCTACAAAGTTTGTATGTATACTCCGAGGTCGGTTTGGTGAATGACGTCTTGTAGAGACCGTAAACAACTAAAAGTATACCTCAACAAAAAGGAAAAATAAGGAAAAAGATGTTTGTACTGGTGCCAGTGGAGGCGAATAGATGAAGAATACAGTCGAAAACAAAAAGTCTTGACTGTACCTACTCTAGATGTAGGCCGGGCGAAGGAAGGAGGGAGGAAGGAAGAGTTGAAAAGAGAGAGAGAGAGAGAAGCCGTTGAAGAAAAGAAGCTGATGCAAAGCCAGTCCCAAACAATACAAGCCTGAGATAACAACCTAGACCAAACTCTTGTTGGTTGGATGGAGAAAGTGGAGGTCACAAAGGTGTCGGTCAAGTCAAGGAGGTGCGAGTTCATGAAGCTTTAGTGGAGCAGGTCCAGGCAAGGTAGACGATGCGAGCGATGGATGCGATGCGATGCTATGCTGCACGAACCGAACCTGCATTCTAGTCTAGTTACGGATATTGTACCATACAGTAACCTACTAGGTAGCCTGGATGGATTGTCTGGGTCATTCCTTGGACATGTTGTTGTTCAATTTCCTATCCCTAGTAATTGGGTCCAAGTCTCGGCAATGCGTACCATACATGCCAGCCTCACTCACGCGTAAGTTATACGTCCTCTCATAAATGGTTTACTCTCTAATATCCGTAGACAAACATTCACTGTAACTACTACTGTAAATGATGCCAGACAGCCAGAGCGATACCCCAGTTCTATGACGGGGCTGCGGGGACTATGTACCTTGACTACTCCGCTTCAAGCAGGTGTCAGTTCGTCGAGATTCCATATCATTTTACGGCTTTGAATTGGTTACATGATTATTAGAAGCTTCAATCGAGGCTAAATCCTACTGATTGATACCGACCCTTGTTACCGGCCGAGTCACTGGTCACAAGCTCATGTATGAACGTTAAGCCATTGTCTCAGAAAGCTCCATTATACACAGGATTGAACAGGCCTCAGCCAAGTTAGTGTCATGGCTCAAGGTACCTGATCCAGCTTAGGGAAAAGGGCTTTGTGACAGGTAACTCGTTACCACATAGCCATATTAAATGCCAGCCATGACGTTATGGCAGCTTGGCTACTTGGCTCGGATATCGACCGTGTCCTCTTGACTTGGACGGCCTGACTCATGAAAAAGGGCAGGCTTTGTTGACAGCTAATTATTGATATCAATTCTTAGGTCTGTTGTTTTCAAAACAAATGCCAGTGCAGCCTTGTCTAATTTCACAGCACGCGCCTCAAGTCTGGTAGACAAGGCGACGATCTGGGATCGTGATTATCCTCGACTCAAAGAAGAGTCCAAGGTATCTAATCAGTTTATTGAATTCTTCTGAACCTTAGCAAAAAGGAATCACCCAACTATTCGTCCACAGTTCAGACACAATGCGGTCAAGAAAGTTAGTCGTCAGCATCGAAGCTACCCTACAAGGATGATATCCACACCATCCCGATTCATAACCCGAAGTCTTGGGCTGTTGTTTTCTTCAAGCAGGGATCATGTCTTCGGAAGCTTGCAGAGAGGAAACAAGCCAGCCACCATACGGTCTAAGTGTACATAAACTCAAGGTTGGGGGTCACAGACTGTTGTAGATGATATGCAGAAATACGGCCTGCCCAATCACTTACATCTATTTTAGAGACTTCAATGGCTCGACTCTATGAGACCTGCACGCATTGTATACCTAACGAACAAACCTGTGTAGTATATCATCGCCGCTGTTCAATAGGTCAATCACACTATTTGACCGTCGTTCATTCTCAGCCTCAACGCATGCAAAGGGTCAAGACAATCACATCGTCTCCTTATCTGATTGGTCTTTCGAACAATTCTCGCGAACCCTCACCGCCGGATGACAGCTTCCAGATCCATACTCGCCTATCACCAACTCTATGCTACTCCAGGTCCCTTGGAGAGTTCCCCCACGTTTCTCTGCTGTATATGTGGTTACACCCAACGTCTTTGACCAATTGAAGCTTGATTATTAGCGGTATACTGGGTGTATTCCTGTTGGACCTTTGTGCCATGATGCGAGGGCCTCGTTGCTGCATGACCGGTGAGACTAGTAGTGCTTTGTTTGTGAGACAACGTCCTCGGGGTACGGGACAAAAGCTTGGATAATTTGCAACTTCGACTTATCTTCGTAGCCTTTCTAGCTGGCATGTTCATTACCCTACCCTGTATTTCATCCATACCAGAACTTTAAACAACAGCGCAATCGTGGCATTAAATATGTCATTCATGATCATTCTCGAGTTACAAAGTCCATACTCGACCCTTTCATGTGGCCTCGAGACATGACACTCCTCTTCAACTAACCCATCATGACAGCTCTTGAGCTACTTTTGTAATGTTAACACGGCAGACATAAATCACTGCCCCAATACCCTTTCCAACCAATTGACATCACTTCCCGACTCCTCCAGCTTGTAGCAAGGAAACAGAAAACATGTTAACTATTTTATCTTTCTCATCCTCTTTACTGTTGATACATAAATACACCCGTCTTCAACGGGCCACAACGTCGAGGCTGAATCAATCGTGCCACTCGTTCGTTCGTTTCGATGGGGTTTAGCCCATGATCATGCCCTTCATACCAGACATATCACCCTCCTTGGCGGCGATCTCAAAGTAGCCGTAAATAATTCTGCATTATGTTAGTGTAAATTCTCAAGTTTGGAGTGGCTAAGCTTACGTGACAGCAAGGAGAGTACCGGTACCGGAGCCAAGAGCACCAAGAAGGTCGCTGGTGACAGAGAGGGCACCAATGCAAGCACCACCGAAAGCGGCGGCAGTAGGAATGATGCGCTTAAGCTCCTTGTACATGGACTGGTCACGGTGACCGGCCATAACAAGACCCTGATCCTTGAGCTGCTTGGCAACATCACGAGGGCTGGAGCCGGAAACCTCGATCCAAGTCTTGGAGAAGAGAGCACAAGCACCGAGCATGTAGATGATGTAGGCGCTCATGTGGATAGGGTCGAGAAGAGCGTCCTTCATGCTCTGAGGAGGAGACATGTAGTAGACAAGACCGGAAGCAGCGTGGAGCTGAGAAGAACCATCCTTGGCCTCCCAGACACCGAAAAGACGGACAAGGAGGTTCTCAGAGAAGCGAGAGTAGAGCATCTGGCTGATAAGGAAAACGTTGGAAGAGAGAGCGGACTGCAGCATGATGGGCATGTTGGAGGTGTAGAACAGGCGAACGGGGTAAGAACCACGAGCACCACGCTGGCGAGAAGACTTGACAGGGATCTCGACACGGAAACCCTGGAGGTAGATAACAGCGGCGAAGACGGCGATGGTGGCCAGGAGGTTCATGATGTTGGGGAGGTTCTGGCGGTAGAAAGCCTCCTGGAGAGCTCGCTGCTTGTTGGGCCAGGTGAAGAGAAGGTGGAAGAGGGCAATGACAGCACCCTCGAACTCAGGACCACGGCCAGTGTTGATGGTGGTGGGAGAGAAAGCCTTCCACATGATGGACTCGCAGATGTTGGTGGCAATGAAAAGAGAGATACCGCTACCAAGACCATAGCCCTTCTGGAGCAACTCGTCGAGGAGGATAACAATCATACCGGCAACAACGAGCTGGAGGATCAGGAGGAAGACAATACCAGCACCAAGGTCGGAAGGAGGTCCATAGAGACCGGAGAAGACGTAGACAGTGGCGGTACCGGCGGAGAGGATGAAAGCCAGAAGCTTCTGGGCGGTCTGGTAAAGCTCTCGGTCGGACTTGAGGTCAAGGTTGACGTCGATCATGTGGGTGCCAGCAAGGAGCTGGAAAACCATGCCAGAGGAGATGATGGGGGTGATACCCAACTCCATCAGGGTACCACGGTTACTCGCGATAACCATTCGCAGCCAGTATAGAGGATCCGAGTTGTCGGAGGAGACGATACCGTAGAGAGGCATCTGGCTCATGACCAGGAAGATGAGGAGGGTAAGGGCCGTCCACATAAGCTTCTGGTTGAAGGGAATCTTGGTCTCCGGCTGCTGAACCTCTGGGAGGAACGGCACGAACGGTTTGACCAGATCGAGGAATCGGACTGTGGAAGATCATGGTCAGCTTGAGCTTGATGATTCGGCACCAATTGTATTGCCAATGCGCGCATGTCGTTGAGGTCGCGCGAGCTCAAACCTTGAGCTGTAGGTAGAGCTTCGCGAGCAGAAACAAACGGACAGGAATTGTGACTTACGGGAACTCATGGTGGGCGACGACACTAAAGGGAATGAACTAGAATTGGACTTATCATCCAATGCAGGAGAAAGAAAGAAAAGGAAGATGCTGAGCTTAAAGAGCCCAAGCGATTTGAAGGGTCGATGGGAGAATTAAAGGAGAGCTGGGGGCGGAGGTAGGCGATCTGGCTTCAATGACCCAAAATGTAGATGTGTCCAATATTGGGAGTGGAGTGACACGTGACCTTTCCCCAGCCAGGGGCGAAACAGCGAGAGCTTCCCTGAGCTTCCAGTGGAGGGAGCCTCTAAATAGTGGATTGCTCTTTAGCTGCTCCTGCTAAATTGAACAAAGGGGCACGAGGGGTTTCAGCTTCCAAGACCAATTACACGTAGCTTAACTTTTTGTGCCCCACTCTTAAGTTTTTCCCGCCAAATTGACTCTTCTTAGGTTTGCCTGTTCTGGAACACATTTTGAGATGTCGTTGACTCAACCGTGATAATACTGTCATTTGGATACGGAGGAACATACTATTGACATAGCTATTTATGGCGCTCTCATCTTAGATGCTTCGCCGCCTGGGTCCTTTACTCAGGCGAAATGTCACTACAATGTCTACAAGAAAACCTCCGACAGCACCTCTTGTGGTTGTGCTAGGATCTACGGGCACGGGCAAGTCGGATGTAAGTCTCAAGCTGTACCCTGTATAGGTACTCGGGACTTTCTGACATTGAAGAATAGTTGGCAGTCGAACTTGCAACCCAATTGAATGGCGAAATCATCAACGCTGATGCTATGCAATTATACAACGGCCTACCAATCATCACTAACAAAATTACAGCTGAGGAGCAACGTGGTATTCCTCACCATCTTCTTGGTCATATATCCCTGGATGAGCAGCCATGGGATGTTGACGACTTTAAGCGGGAAGCTACTCGCACGATAAGAGAGATTCGCGAACGAGGCCGATTGCCCATTCTTGTTGGCGGATCACAGTATTATGTCGACCCAATCCTCTTCAAAGAGGTTATTCTGGACGACCTAGAGCTGGACACCACTAAATCGTTTCCCATCCTACAGGAATCGGCCGAAGTTATGCTTCATGAGCTCCGAAAAGTTGACCCCGTTATGGCCGAAAGGTGGCACCCCAAGGATCGTCGGAAAATTCAACGTTCTTTGGAGATTTACTTGAGAAGCGGCAAGCGGGCATCCGAGTATTATGCCGAACAACAGGCTCGCAAAGAAGCTGCGCAAAAAGATACCAACAAGGAACCTTGGGAGAACCTGTTATTCTGGGTCTACTCTGAGCGAGAGGTATTACGGGAGCGCCTGGATAAGAGAGTTGACAAGATGCAAACGAGTGGACTCATGGATGAAGTACGAGAGCTTTACGATTTCAAGCACAAGAAAGAAGCAGAGGGCCAAAAGCTTGATATGACAAAAGGCATATGGCAGTCGATTGGCTACAAGCAATTTGAACCGTACTTGCTTGCCATCGACGAAGGGCGAGAAGCTGCTGAGCTTGAGAAATTAAAGAGCGCCGGACTTGATAAAATGAAGGCGGCAACAAGGCAATACGCCAGCTATCAAACTCGCTGGATCAGACTCAAGCAGATCCCACGGATACACGATGTTGGTCCAGAAGCCATGGGAAACCTATATCTCCTTGACAGTACCGACGTTGCTGCATATGGTAAAAACGTGATTGAACCTGCGGTACAACTGGCACAGCAGTTCCTTCGAGGAGAAGAACGTCCACGCCCGACAGAGATATCTGGACTTGCTCAAGAAGTCCTTACACAAGTTGGCAACCCTCCTCCTAAAGCGACGCCGTGCAAACGCGTTTGCGAAATTTGTCATACAACATTATTGACTGAGGAGGCCTGGCAACAGCACCTGAGGAGTTCAACTCACAGACGTGTCGTTCGCAGGAAGGCGAGGACGGCTCTTGTGCCAGTGGAACAAAAAAAGGAAAAGATGGAGAAGACTCAAGAGGATGAGGCAGACTCTGGTCCAGAGCTGGGGTCCATGTTCTCGGAATGATGAAATACTTCAAGTATCGAATGGACTATCTTGAATGCCCCAATGCGTTAAACAAAATGGTCGTCCTGATGCACTTCGACAATAGCGATACCCAAGAAATCAGCCGCCAACTTGGTTCCTAATCCATTGCATGCTACCCTGTCGTATGGAGCAATGATTTTCCAGTAATGCCGAGTGTGCTCATGACCAGTTGAGAAGTGACAGTGACTATACATAAGCCGTTGATCCGAGTCTCGACTATGGGCCTTCGGCATTTCACAACCAAAGCAACTACTGCAGAACTATGTCACGTAGTAGAAATACTAGGCGTTTGTGTGGTCGGCAGAGTCGGCCGTATCCGTTCGGGGTTGACTCATACCCCGATCTTCTATCAAGAGTACCTATGATATGTTGATGATAGAAGGTATTCAGCATGCAGGGATGTCCAGGTCCCGGTCATTTTCTTAGCTAGACGAGGGAGAGTTCACGGTCCCCGATGAAGTCATTAAGAGCTTGCGGAGAAGTGTTTGAGCTTGAAAGTTGGAAATAGACGTTTATCTGGTGCAAACTTGGCTTGCATAAAGCCACACGTGTAGTTTAAGCGGCTTAACCTCCCGAAGCTTCCGAGCTTTACGAAAAATCCAGACGTTAGTGTCAACTGTTATTCTTAATAACCGACTGAGTTTATGCTGAAGATCAACAACTGTCGTTGGTGTACGTATTCGTTTAGACAAGGACACTATTAGCGTTTCGGGTATCGTTCACGCATGTTTGATCTGATAGTTTCTAGAATTGAGTTATTCACGTTGGCCCGTTGCGGCGGACTTTGGCATTCAAGTCCGCCGCTATTCAAAGAGGCGGTTCGCTCTCGGGCCCGAGTCCGCGTAATTGGTCCATTCGTACGGCGTCTCCAGCTGATTTTTAATCCATGTGAAACTTTGAACTAGGCAATTACATGTGTTGCCCATTAATAAACCTGATCGATTGAGGCCAGGTATGTATGTAATGGTGGTGTTGGAACTAGGAATCAGGGCAACAATATATCTGCCTAACACAGCCCTACTCAATTCACTTTATGATAAATTGGTAGTAGAGACTTCATCCTTCTTATACCCCTGAATCACAGCTGATACGGGATTCGCGGGTTCCGATATGCGGATTTAATCATTCCTATTCCCATTCATAACATTTATGCAGCGGCTCAGTTGACGGCATACGTCCACTACTGACTGAAGAAGCCCCGAAAGAAACCTTACAGCAGCACAAAGAAAGCCCCTGGGTTACCTCCTGGCTCTTGCCCTGCCCCTAAAAGAGTCCAGTCGGCTCTTGGTTGTACCGGTACACTCGGGATCTTACGGTGTGGTCAGCCGCTGCTCATCACTTTTGTCGGTTTTATAGCCTACTTCCTTTTACTTATCATTCTATTTACATTTCCCTATCATCTTTGTTTCGTTCTCAGTATTATCTGATCTGATCCGATCGGATCCTTGAGGTGTATTCGCCCAACTTTGTGCCCCTCCCCCTCACCTGACCCCAGCGTGGCAGGAGCGGGCTTTCAAAAGACCCCAGTCTCCGCTTGCGTTATTGCGCCTGTAACTTTTTACTCTAACGTTAGGTGGAGCTCACGTTGGCGTCATAGGATAATTTACTCGACCCTCGCTCACCTTCAAATCTCGACACCTGAATCGAGCTGAACTGAGCTGCTGGTTATGTGAGAATTTTCTTTCTTCGGATATGTCAAATCATACCGCGTCTGGCCCGGGTTCGGCGTCTCACAGGGCGCCCCGAGTCTTGGCCTGTGTCTTGTGTCAACACCGAAAGATCAAGTGCGATCGAAACACGCCCTGTTCGAATTGCGTCAAGGTGCGTTGACCCATATCACTATATATATTGCCTGTATTATGGCGCTTCAAATCCTTCATCGGTACATAGGATCCGCGGCTAACTTTCCAAGGCCAATGTCACATGCACTCCCAGCACCCCAGCTCCTGCTAGGAAGCGTCGGAGACCAAATCAGGATCTTCAAGAACGTCTGGCGAGATGTGAGCAATTGTTAAAACAGTATGCCGATGGCTCCGTGCCATCGCCAGCTACCATGACACATTCGCCTGCTACCAATGGTTCCATGCAGGATACGTACCCTGCTACGCCAACCAACATTGATGGTCAAACCAAGTGGAAGCCAGCAGGAAAGATGGTTAGAGAAGAAGGTGGTGTACGCTTCATGGACAGTTATCTTTGGGCGAATATCCATGATGAGGTGAGACTGACTGATTGCTACTGACTACTGAAGAAACTAACAATGAATGAAGCTCCAAGCCATGAGGGAGATTGTCGATACCGATGACCCAGAAGAAGCCAGCGTTATGGGTTCCGAGGACTTGAGTCCGGATTACAATATCGATCTTTTAATCCCATCAGACGCCTCGAACCGATCTATTGAGGATCACCAACCTGATCCAGTTCACATCTTTAGACTCTGGCAATTGTTTGTTGACCGTGTCAACCCTTTGACCAAGATCATCCATGTCCCGTCCGTCCAGCCCTTTGCTTTGGAGATGGCTACCGATGTGAACAAGATTCCACTCAACTATCAGGCCCTGATGTTTGCCATCTTCACCATGGCGACAGTGTCTCTATCCGAAACCGAATGTCTTCAGATGCTGGGAACTACCCGCGACCAAGCTTTACGACGATATACCATTGGGACCAAGTTGGCACTGACAAAGTTTAACTTTCTTAAAAACTATGATATGGTGGCTCTTCAGGCTTTGCTGCTCTATTTGGTAAGATTTGTCGATGTGCTATATGTAATTTTGACTGACTGGCGCATAGTTGTCTCTTCAAAACCGCTACGACCGCCATGCTGCATGGATTTTAAGTGGCATGGTTGTAAGAATTGCTCAGAAGATGGGTTACCATCGTGACGGTGACTATTTAGGACTCAACGCTTTCGAGACAGAGATGCGACGGCGTATGTGGTGGCAGATTATCCTACAGGACGCAAAGAATGCTCTAGTCTCTGGTTTGAGTCATTCGCTTCTCCCAAGCAGCTGGGATACCAAGATGCCGCAAAACGTAAACGATGCCGATTTATTTCCTGGATCAGTCGAACCCGTCCAACCTCGCGAAGGCCCGACAGAGATGGCATTTTGTATGATCGGCTATCAGATTGCAAAGTTTCTGATCAACGCTGAATCTCTCCACGGCCATCCTGGTTTGGAAGCCGCCGTTATAGGCGATTTTGAAGGTCAAGACCCTTCGAATGTTCCGAGCATCCAAGAGTACAGAGAGCTGGTAGACACGCTGGAACAGAATCTATTGGAAGTGGAAGCTCGCTATATCGACCCGACCGCCGGAAACGTACACATTGCCGCCCTCAGCATTCGTCCAATGATCTGCAGTAAGATGAGGGAGATATTGGTGCCTATGAGAGAACAGCCCGAGTGGCAGACTGGGGAAATTCGCGACAAAAAGGACAACCTCTTCAAGATTGTCTTGATGAACAACGAACACAGTACTGACGCTTACAGCATCATGGACGAGACGGGATTCCTTTGGTTCCTCAAATTCCATTTCCAGGTCGACGTCTTTGCCGTTATGACGAAACAGCTTTGCCAACGACCTCGAGGCTCCCTTGCCGCCCGTGCTTGGAACATGGTTGAGAAGATCTATCATTACCATCCTGAACTCCTCGACATGACTCACAAGACCAACTATATCCAGGCTCAAACGGTGTTGAAGGCTTGGAACAACCGCGAACAAGCTTACAGAGAAGATGGTCAGATTTTAGAAACACCAAACTTCATCTATCGCATACGAGACGTTGTAAAGAGCGAGAGCCGAACTCCTGAACCTTCGCCACAGCAGCCCATCACACATGCTCCTCCGAATACTACCCAGATGACAGACCTCGATCCTTTCCTGGGCAACTACTTGGATGTCTCGACTCTTAATTGGGATATGTGGGGAACCATGACCCAACCACCACCACCACAGCAAACTCAACTACCGATCCAATTGTATGGCAACTTTCCTATGGGTAACATGGGTTAGTGTTAGCAGTCAGGACGAAAATTGGCAAGAGCATGGTACGAACGAATCTCCAAGGAGTAGCGTGCATTTTGGGACACAATAGAACGGCGCTGGTTGATTTACGGATTTGGACTACCAATGGAATTGTTGTACAGTGTACCAATAAATTTATCATTCAAACATGCATTCACGGATGAGAGTGATCTGGTGGGATTTTTTTTTGAGTGAGTTTATTGAGGCTGGGTCGATTCGGGTGAGTGCTTTCACCACCTTGACATTCTTCATTGGCGGATGTCTATCATTCCTCCATCATTCCTCTACCATTCCCCCATTGCAGTATCGGCCACAGTCCGGCCTATACTTTGACGACTGCTGAACTAGCATCTAGTCGGCGTCGTTACGAGGGTGCTGACGGCCAGGTACGGACTGGAGCGGAATGGTGTTGCGCTCAAGGCTGGTCTCGCGACGTCGCTGGAAGAAAGGCAGACGACAGCCAGTGTCGCTGTCACGACGAACGGCGTCAGAGTAGATCTCAACGCGACGGGTCGTAGTGCTGCCATCGAAAGGAACGGCGGCGAGGTTCTCACGAGCGAGGTTCTCACGAGGGCGGCTCTCACGGGCGTGGTTGTCGCTGACAGGGGCGATATCGACACCAGTGTCGTTGGGGTTGGGCTTCCAGGTGCAGTACACCACGAAGGCGAGAAACACGATGAAAATCATGGCGCTGATGCAGACAATGAGAACGTTCATGTCCGTGGTGTTGATTCGAGGGAAGATGTGAGAGACGGACATGTCTGCGGTTGTTTGCTGTGGTGTGTTAGTGATGATAGGGATTGGAGATGGGAAGCATGTACCAAGGTGCGCTGTTCTGGGTTCTTCTGAAAGATCTCTTCGAGGACCTGCTTGGTGTCTCACGATGAGGATGAGTTGTGGTTAAGGAGAGGACTAAAGAGACCGATTTTTTGGTTATATATCCTTCCCAAGATGGCAAACGTTGTGGTGAACTAGACCACATCGTTTACAGAAGTGTTGCGATGAAGAGGGAGCAAACGAGCAGGATGTAGCACTCAGTATCGGATAGTTCGAAGATGGAGTTGGATATAGGAAACACGCACAAACGGAAAGACAGCGCTCGTTCGTTCGAGTTACTGGCACTAGCACTGCGAATCAACAAACGGAAATATTCGACGAAGCACTTGCATCTTCACTGGCAGATTTATCGATTTATTTGTGAATGAACCAGCACATCCTTCAGCACAATCACCCCTTCAAACCGACTCCCAAATGTTCAGTCTTCTCTGCTCATCAATCACCCTCCCAATCGCCGCATCCGCCTTCGCCCGTTCCCTAGCCGCCTTTTTCTCCTCTCTCTTCTGCTGCCAGTGTGCCAGCCCCTGGAGACAGATGCAGGGAAAGATGAGCACGATGAATACAAAGACGACCCCGAGAGTCATGCCGATGATGGCGATTTTGTCAGAGTGCGAGCCATGTTCAGAGGTGGAAGTAGAAGCTGCGCTGGCTGAGGTGACAGCAGAAGAGCTGATGAGCGTTGTGAGAGTAGTAGGTGAAGACATGTTTTTTTTTCTCTTCTCTCTCATCAAATATCAAAGCAGATGTCGTGGAAACTTAGCAGTGTTTGTTTTGATGTTGTTGAGGAGGAGAAATTTGGGGAGTGGATGAAGAGTTATGATGATTTCACGGAGTGTTTGTGCAGCTGGCGAACAGGTGAACACAGCTGTAGCGCAGTACAGGAGCCAGCTTATGTGCAAAACAAATCATTGTTTGGGCACAGAACACTGAACAGTATATTCGCAGAGAATAAAAAGTATCTACAGTATTGTTCATATAGTTCTGATGTCCGTATATTGATTCATTCACCTATGCCTCACCCTGTAGGCACGAGAACCTTATACAACAAGTACGTTTTTGTAAATCCAAGGATTAACGTGAGAAACGGATGATCCATTTGGGATTATTTGTTTCTGGTTGCATAGTTGCTGCACTTTAGAGAGTGCGAGTGCGAATGCTCGACTCAGGGGTGAACAACATTTAACTAGTCATGTTGATGGAACATGTTTATAATTGTTCCCCAAGACAATGCTACGAGAACAAACGAAATGTTCTTTTAGTCGATTGTGACGGTCGTGTTTGCAAAGTAACTAACTATCGAGATCCGCATGAGGTGTGCGCTATTATGAAAAATGTGAATAGCCTCAGACTCATTGGTGGTCCGATACCGAAACCTTGACGGCGAAGAGTGCAATTGACGTGAGGATCAACCTATAGGGTAAATCCAACGACTCTTCAACCGTCCGCACCACAAGTTCCAAAGGCTGAACTGCAAGAACCTGGGAGGCATAGCTCAACAGCACTTAGTCACTGGCGAACAGCAACGCAAGGATTGCAGAGCAGTACCGAGTCACACATGCAAAATGACATCAATCCAGAGCTCCCACGCTATGCGTCTTGCTCGGCTACAGGATTATATAACAGTACTTCAAGCGAAAGAATGTAGATCTCAAAAATGAAACGACACCTAGACGGGATAGCTAGGTGTCGAGATTAACGACGGATCCAATTTCCCAATATTCTTCTAAGAACTGTCCTCGAGTCCAAAGACCCTGTCAACAATGCTGTCCACTCTCTACACTAGACAGCGTGCGACGAACGTTCTTGCTATCTGAAGAAGAAAGGGGAAAGAGAATTCACATGCAGCGGAAAATTTCAAGACAATAAAGCTCAGCTATGCTTAGTCATCTATACAGACACGTGATATGTGGACCACGTGTGTCCCGAGATGAGGAATTGATAGCTTCCTATTGGTCGTGTGGACCGAGAAGCCGAGAGAGTCCGTTCCGATACTCGAGAATAGGAAGCCATCATCATTGATTCTCTGTACTGCCCTCTTTGGAGTAACGACGCCGACAATATCGTTGGACGAACCTTGGACGAACCTCTCTCACTCGAATCCGAACGAATAATCCTCGCCACGATGCTCGCTCAACGTGTTGGCGTCAACGCCCTCCGCTCAGGTACAGCGCATAAGCGAATAGCCTCAAGTACTTACGGATCGCTAATGGACTCTATTTAGGCGCGGCCAAGCCTTTCTTTGCTCAGAACATCTCCAAGAGTGCCCTGGCTGCTGGCATCTCTACCTCTTCTCCTAACCGGTACGTCCACGAGCGCAATTGAGCTTCATTGTCTAACGTGCGTAGCGCTACTACTGGCTCCGTCAAGGTCTCTCAAGAGGATGGTCACCAGATCCTCGTTAACCAGCGCCTCAACCGACCCGTCTCTCCCCATCTGGCCATCTACAAGCTCGAGCAGACATGGTTCGGTAGCTCTGCCTGGAACCGTATCACCGGCTCTACTCTCTCCGTCACCCTCTATGGCTTCTCCATTGCCTACCTCGCCGCTCCCGTCGTCGGCCTCCACCTCGAGAGCTTGAGCATCGCTAGCTTCGTTGCCGGTCTTCCCCTCGCTGTCAAGGGTGGTCTCAAGTTCACTCTCGGTTTCCCCTTTGTCTACCATTCCATCAGCGGTGTTAAGCACCTTCTCTACGACGCCGGCAAGGGTTTCGCCAAGTCAACCATTGTTTCGGCTGACAAGTACGTCTGGGCTGCCAGCGTTCTCGGCGCTATTGGTCTGGTTGCTTTCCTGTAAGATACCAAATATCGAAAATAGAAGAGCGGGATAGAGGGAAACAAGCAACATGCGCAGTGGATGATACAAGTTGCAAGGGATATAGGGAAGGAGTATGGACGAGACGAAACTCGTGTACGAGTATTTAGCCGAAAGGCATCTGACTTTAAGCAAACAAATTTTATTATCTGTACACAAGCGCCTTGAAATGCTGGGCTTGTTTCTAACCAATATCGTCGTGAGGTATTTCGCGACCCAAACGCCGTTCGCCTGCCATGATAGTATTCATTTCTACTCCAAATTTCGGGCATCCAGGATTGTACGTATCAACCTCCGGTTACTGGAGGAGGCAATCTTCTCTCCAATGATGGGTCCAATGAACTCCTTCAGCTCAGACACTTCGCCCTCCACGCTGGTTGTACCGTTGATGCCGTTGGTGTCTGAGCTGATGTGATCCGCCAGCGAGGCGACAGCCTGCACTATGCCTTGAACCAGCATCTCGTAATCCATTGTGCCCTCCGCCTTTTCTTTGAGAGGTTGAAGGATGCCTGAATCGAAAGTCTTGAGGTTGCGCAGGACCAGAACGCGAATAGCTTCTGGGCCACCCGCCTCTAGTAGACCATGAATGGCACCATAGAGGACTGCGGGGGGTTTAGTAGGATCGAGGAAGTATTTAAGACATGTTCGCGTAAGTTTAGGTCGAAGAAGTGTGTTCGAGGCCGAGTATTTACGTGCGATTTGTCCAACGAGAGACGCTGCCAGCTGTCGGAGGTCGTATTGCTCCTTTAGAGCGTCGGTACCCTCTTCAGTGCCCAATTTTCTGGCCATCAGACAAGTCAGGGCGGGTGCCGAGAGTGGACTGGCGTAGGGGTCAAGGAAAAGACTCTTGTTCTCGATCAGAGCATTTGTCAATTCCATCATTTGCTTGAGAGTGAAGGTATCGTCAAGATGATGTGTCACTCGATCCATGATGAATGTGATGAAGTACGGGATGAGTTGATGGAGACCAGGATCGTCTCTCACGGAACCCAGAGCAGCCTGTCGAAGGCGCACCACTTCTTCGTCGGGGTTATCGTCGAGAACAGCCGCCTGAATTTTATCGAAGTAGAGTATGAGCTCCTTGCTCACAATGTGCTTAACAGAAGGCTTCATGGAAACGTTGTCGTTGCCTGCAAGGGCAGATAGTGCGGGATTGGCACCAGGTCCCTTGGGAAGAAGTTCTTGCGATCGAGAATCGGATGTCGTCGGGTTTTGAGGGATAGAGGGCTGGACTCCTTCGATGGCGAGCCAGTGTGCTGAGAACTAGTCAGTACGATTCGATATAGTCGAGACGAAGATGTTACCTGTAAATCCCATGTCGCGCGGTACTTTAGGTAGAGGCGCATTGATGAGCTTCTCGAAATCGACTTCCTCATCTTCGATATAGAAAAGCGGTTGACCGGGGCCAAGACTGGCCTCGCCGTATCGCAACGGACGCGTAGAATCGTAGCCGTAGAGGGGTTCGACGTCGAGAGCCTTGAGCGCGAGTGAGATGTCGTTGACCGTAAGAGTTGTTCGACGCGAGGCGCGCATGAATCGTAAAGCTTCCACAATGACCTGGCCGACGCGGTATTCAACGTCCTGGGTTAAGCACTTGAGGGCCTCTTCGTTGAGCGAGCTGATGCCGACCGACTCTGCAACATCCTTGACATTATCGGGATTCCACAGAAGCTTGGGAGTTTCAGCAGCCATGGCGCTAATGGGCTGCGCGATTGGGCGCTCGGATTTGAGGGTGTGATCAGTGAAAATAGGAAGACCAAATTCGGCCTGACCTTGAAGGGAGAGAATAGTAATGTTTAGTTAGGTGCGTGGATGCGTGAAGCTTGACGAGGCTGAGATGGAGATGTGGATTTGCGGTTGAGGTGTGGCTTTGTCTGGGGTAAGCGCCACATTTATAGTTAGAGAGAGACTGAGTATTGGGCTCTCGAGTTTCAACCTTCAACAAATACAACCACTTGGGGTGGAGAAAGCAGAAGCGGGCTGTTTAGCTGTGCTTTTGTATTGTGTGATAACAAGGTTCACCTTTGTGCCCTACATTTCGTAACGCAGCTGTCCGTATAGCGAAAGTGTTAGACTTCAAAAATCGCGACACAAACCTTCGACAACTACTGTCCAAAGCTTCGATATTTGACCCAAGTTTCAAGGTTCCATGTCAGTTGAAATGCCCAACTTTCGCTATCTCCAAGGTTAAAAAACAACATGGGACGAAAAAAGGCTAGAAGAGTGTCAAAGCCTAATACCGACTTCGTCCCTCACTCTGCAGCTAGGAGTCATAGTTCTATCGAGTTCATGAAGCAACCTTATTCTCACGCATACGAAAGCGCCGCTTAGCAACTAGCCGCAGTCTCTTATTCCTTCAAGGTTTGTCTAGAATCACCAAATTGATATTGGAGATACTGTGGGCTCGGTGCAAAGCCTAAGCTTTTATTGGTATCGGTCGCGATGCTGGCCACCATCAATTAAGCTTTGAGTACAGAAGGTATGTTAATGAAGAGCTGATAACCACAATAGTACATACACAATTTTCTCATGCTATCAGAACTCATGTGTGATTGGTATCACGGGAGTCATACAATGCCCTACAAACACCGATCCAAGATACGCACCTTGACATAGACGAACTCCGATACACTCTCAACCCCATACCCTTACAAACCCAAGTTTGTGCAGCGGAGTAGAGCTTAAGCACGGGGAATGTACACCATGCTCACTCCATCCAGTTCACGGCCTCGATGAAGGACCGAAACCTCCATGTGAAGGCCATCCCATTTAAAGCCAAGCTCAATTTCTGTCTTGGGACCGGTTGAAGGCCAAAAGATTGTGCAGAGGGGCTTTACCTGATAGCTGTAGTTTGGTTGATAGTACACGTGGACGGCATTGTTCACGCAGTTGTCTGTAGTGGTTGCCGATATGGATCGACTGCAGACAATTCGATATTCTGTTGAAGAGAAATTCAGCAGAAATCGGCAAGGGCGAAAAACATTGGCTCACCTCGCTCACAAGCCATGTGATCTTCATTACAGGACGTAGAGCTACGCCATAACTGGCGCGGATGACACGAGAAGTCACGTATGATAACCCCCTCTCATGATAGTCAGGCGAAACCGACCTGAACACTTGAAAGCCCTTGGAAAACAGCTCCTCCAGCTGCCGCAGTGCATCTATACAGATCGGAATCAGTTGAAGTTTCTGTCAGAAACCGGGGGGTGATGTTACCCTTGGTCGCCCGGGGGGCAGTGAAAGGCGGCAGATGGAACGAGCTCGAGCACAGTCTGCTTGATTTGAGTCTAAACATAGGGGCTATGACCGAAACCGCCGGCTATAATGACATGCTGACATCTCTTATCAAACCGCGTTTGTGTAATAAAGAAGGACAACTCACTAGCTTATCTTCTTTTATGAACCCAACGTGATCGGTTATGCTCTCAATTTGTGATCTGACAAGATTGACAATCTTGTCAACAGTAGGGTGAAAGACTAGCCCAAGTTCAAACCTGACATCTCCAAATCAGCAAGAGCTCATGAAATAAAAGATACGCCCTCACGCGCTGAACGACATGGTCTGCTCCGTACCACTACCGTACAGATCAAGGACGGGAAACGTCCATTCACGACGACCGCCACAAAAGTTAGGCTTCATATCTTTTCCCCAGTGATGACAGGCGAATTCACGAAAGTGTTGTCCTGTAAGGTGAATTGCAAATCGGGGCAACTCTTCGCTATCTTTGCTTTAAAGAGGCTCATAGAGGCATTGTCCATTAAAGCTAGACCAGCAAAAACACATCCCCCTCGGGTGATTTGTTTCATATCCAGGGGTTGAATTGAGGATATCTTGTAGGCGGTAGACTCCTTGTGAGGTGACGTGTATCAGTATCGCTAAGATCTGAACCACTCACCGTCGTGAAGCTGCCGCAGTCGCAAACGATAGTAATATCTCGATTTTCAAGGATTGGTGGCTGGAAGTTTAGAACTGCACTGAAATAAGGCGTATGCATTGCGAAAGACTCGACTCACCATACCATCACGCGGTCTACTCAGGTCCAACACTAGGGAAATCGAAGCGGCCTCTACTTATGGAATGGACTTAGGAATCATATCAAACTTATCAGAGAGGATATCTGCTTTGCGGATGGCCTGACGCATCTTGTAGCGCGCACAGATGGGCCAAATATCTGGAACTGTCATGAAAAGATTATACTTGAAATCATACACAGAGAATTTAAGGCTTCCATGAAAGTCAGACCAAAGGAGATTAAGATACTCTGCTGTGACTGTCTTTGCCGAAACATCCAAAGTTTTGCGGAGGTTGGTTGATTTCGTGAATATGTGTGAGTGATGGACATCGCTAGGCAAGTCCTCGTTACGAAGCAGAGACACCTCGAACCACTCCGGGAAGCGGTCTTCCAAGTCCTCGGTCGGGATCTCAGTGTCGACTCTTGATCCGGAGACGCCGCGAAGGTTTGCAGCATAGATGTAGCATTGAGGGATCAGACCTTGAGGATTGAATCACGCATACGAGATACCAGAGGAGCTGCAGTATAGCATAAGCAGGAAAAGTGCAAGTATGTCCTGTATGATGTGTCAAGACTTACACGGTGCCGAGGCTAATGCCTACAACGATAGTGCCAGAGATATGGCAGCTCGAATCAGAAGGTACATCATCCTCTTGCATACGAGGGCCCTTCCTCGCCTCGTGCAATCCGGCCATGATTGAGGTACGGGGCTGGAGATGTTTGAAGTCCGGGATACTGAATTAGATGTGTTGAGAGGGCAAGTTTCTTGAACCGGGAGACCGTCCTTATAAGTATTGGAAGCATTGCGATTATTTGATGCATAACTTGACAATTTGGACATCCGAATTGGAGCTTCAGTTTGATGTCTTTGCTAAGCGGGCCGACACAGCATTCGGATCCATTTTATCACGGAATGCATGCCGCAAGCCCTATAAAAGACCAACGACAACACAATGAAAGGGAAGCAAATAACTCTAAATCTGTCACGAAACGTTTACTTTGAAGTGGAAAGCATATATAGAGAGCCTGGTATGTCTTTTTGACCGCTTCCCTGTTTGCACTGGGATGATAACTTGACTTACAATCTCCAGGCTGTCTTTCCTACCCAACATTAATGAAGACCTGGCTGCTTGTGAATCAACAGTGAAGCCTTCCAATTCAGGCAGTCAATAAGGAATTGCCCGTATAAGCATTTCCATTGATCTAGACCTTGCTATCGAAAGGTGTCCCCAGCCAGCGCGATTGGGCTATATTAGCCTCTTTGCGTCGGCAATCTACCGATACAAAACCAAGTCAAGGATACATGCATGATGCAAGGTACTTTGAAACCTTGATGTCCTGAACAAGCATGAATTTAGATTACTATGGAAGAGCTTTAGAATGTGTTAAAGGATGAAGAGTTATGAGAGGTTTCAGATAAAACCTCAGGGTAGGCTTGAGGGTAGCAGAGAAACTGATCGTTGCAAGCACAAAAGACGAAATTAATAGGTCAGTTTGATCCTGTATTCTGAAGCTTGGAGGGCAACTTTTCTGTTCCCCACTAGGGGTATATGGCAAGACATGTCGACATGAATCTCAAATTCAAATAACAATATTCCTAAGTGATGATAAAGCTATCAGAAATGGAAGATGATCTCGAAATTCATTGTTTCCATGCTATTTCTTGATACAAAACCCCCAGATTGCGAAATGAAGCTGGTGATGTGCCCACTTTCACCAAAATTTGGTGTTGATGTATCAAGGTGGGGCAGTCTTATCGATTGACACACGTGACCTTCAGAAAATGTTCGCGATTCAGCTTCGGTAACCATCGTAATGAGCATTGAGTTGCCAGTCAAGACCCTCGCCCTCCGGTCCAATTCAGTCCCATCCCTCACCATGGCTCTCCAATCTTGCCGCTCTGGCCTTTTACGGAGCAGACAAGTCGCCCGCATACTCATGCCATGTGTGCGCACATACGCCACCGACTCGACACCCGAATCCTTCAAATCCGAAAACCCATCTTCCTCCGCTCCCGTCCCACGATGGAGTCAGACACCCCCCGCCATGAAGGCACCTATACAGCTCGACTTTGCCAAGGACCCTAAAAATAAGGTCTGGAGTGTCAACAACGATCCCAAAAAGCTGGATGAGGTGTATGAGCGACTACTGGGACAGGGCGGCAGCAAGCTTCTGCCAGAGGAGGTGAAGTGGTTGGCTGTTACGCATAAGAGTTTCGACCAAGGAAGGCGAGGATTTAACGATCGATTGGCGCTTCTAGGTAGGCTGGACAAATACGACTGGAAGGGTAATGCTGACCCCTGTAGGACGAATGACCCTCATCATGGAGACGACCAAGTCCATTGTCGCCAAGGACCCCATGAGTGAACCAAAAAAAGACGAATACAACCGCGAGCCATTCAGACATCCCAACTTGCTGTCAGTGGATAACCTGACTACTAAAGGAGCTAAGGATATTGCTGGCAAGACAAATTTGTCTGCCCTGGCAGCTGATGTGGGCTTGATTGACGTTGTGAGGTGGAAGCCTCGAAAGGTACGGACCAAAACTCTGGCGGTGATATTCATCTAACATGCGACAGGTGCAAAAACTCAAGCAATCCGGTGTTGATGTCGTGCTTAATGGTGCAATTCTGGCTATTATTGGAGCCATCACCCTGCAACATGGAGGCGTAGTGGCATCACAGGTCATTAGGGAGCGAATCTTGTCAAGACTACAGGAAGAATAAAATCATAGCGTGGGTTAATCTGTATCATATCTGTACAATTTACGAAGGAAGACACTTGGACCTGTACAAAATGTGAGGTTGTCCCCTGCATGAACTTGTAAAACACTCAAGCTGTTTGCATTGATCTATCTATGGCTGGATTAAACTATAAGGGTATCGACGTCGGGTATTAATGTTCATTGCAACAGGGGCGTTTCCTCATTAGCTGACTCTGTATTTCCGTCAGCCTCTCCATTATCATGATGAACGAGCTTTTCTCGGTACATCCATCCAACACAAGTTCCTGCGCCTGGCCCAACCACAAGAGAAGTGACAATTGTGGTCAAAGGGACTCTCCATCCAACCTCGACCAACATCCAGTATAGGACAGTCCAGAAGATGAATTGTGTGTCAACTTCAATAAAGACTATGGTCGACCTGGTCATTTCCTTGCGATCATCGGGCTGAGTTAGACTCCAGATAAAAAAGGCATGGGCCAAAATCGAGCAGACAATGGGCAGCAAGTAAACAAACAAGAACGATCGTCGGTTTGATGCGATGTGAATATTTGTAGGGCTGACTCTCCTGACGACGGCGACAGCTTTGCGAATTATCTGACGGATGATTGTCACATAGATTGGGAAGAAGAGCCACACTCCGACAGTAGCTGGGGTCGTCTTGACGAGCATCAAGATGGATGGTAGAAAGTAGCCAATAGCTACACTGATAGGAATAGCCACAAGCTCACTATCAGGAAGATGACGGCTCGTGAAAATCTGGTCAACGTCGCCATGCCCGTCGTTTCGCTGTCGAGCATTCAAAACACTCCTTGCGCGGTGCAAAAAAGCAGGGATAATAACAAGCTCCCATACAACAGCACCACCCACAAGATCAAACACCAGCCATGGCCCCGTAGGATACGCGATGAGTACGTTCGGCGCGTTACATATACGTGCCGCCTCAACAGTGCTCACTGTCAAAAGGCCGCCGAGAAATGATAGGACAACAGCCATGACAGCGGTACTTTGCAGGGAATCAAGCGCGGCGCGGAAGAAGCTGATGAGATAGCATAGAGGCGTCCCGATGGCTGGGATCCGACTGACGCCTGGAATGCGCGCGTGAGAATGGCATTGCGACCAGAGAAGCGCGGCGTTGACGTCGGAGTGAAGGAAGAGAGCGACGATCGTAGCAGCAGCAAGTAGGATTGGTGGTATGATGAGGGAGCGGTATGAGAAGTGATGAATAGGGGCCTTCCGCGGCATGATGGAAGTATTTGCTTTCTCTTGATATTAAAGGTTTAGAGTGATGAGGAGGATGGAGAGTAAAAAATGAATTTTATTTCTTCATTCTGAGTAGGCTTGTTTGAGAAACATTCGGTGTCATGTGGTAAAATTGAAGAGGTACTCGTGATTATATCCAAGCCCAATCTTGGTGTTGGGAGATCCACACCACTGACACCAGCGTTAAGCCAGAAATGGAATTATCGTCTTATTTAATGTCCTTGACCAGATTACCAATGCGCGATGTTGTCCATGTTTTCACGGTGCTTTCTGAAGAATCATGAGTTTGTTTATGTTCATTGATAGGATATGGGCTGTGGACCTACCATACGACGCTCACGGTGGAATAACTGTGGGATAATTAGGAATAGAAGCTCATGCAGCCATGTTAGCTAGGATACAGGGGATTTGACATTGAGCATTAGAGTACATGACTGAAGCTCTGAACTAAATGTCATAAAGACTCCTTACGATTCTTAGTTCTCAGTAGCCATACTCTCTAATGCCCGAGGACTAGACGATAGTCTCT
The DNA here is from genome assembly GCA_019054645.1 of Fusarium sporotrichioides. Lineage (NCBI taxonomy): Eukaryota > Fungi > Ascomycota > Sordariomycetes > Hypocreales > Nectriaceae > Fusarium > Fusarium sporotrichioides. The sequence continues at coordinate 7,911,328 of JAHKNS010000003.1, forward strand.
TTCTTCGGAGGTGCATGTTAAAGAGCTTATATTGGGTTGAGTCTGGAAAACAGGGATCTTCATGTAAGCTGCACGAAGACTGTATTATACCTCTTTCGGCCGAGAACTAAGTGCAGGAAGTCCAGAACACAACACAAATAGGTAGTATATGGAGCGGTAAACAAAGACACTTGCCGTCTGTTTAGTCTTCGACTGTTTCACTGCAAGAGGACTTGAGGGTCATGTCGAATCATGTCTTTGCTTCACTCTTTGTGACAAGAGTTCGAAGTTGGTTTCCATGAAGAGATCGTGTTCTGCAGAAGTAAAAAAAAAAAAACCCTCTTTTCCTTGTGCAAGGCCAGCATAGAGTGATGATGAACCTGGGTTATTGTGCACAAACATATCACAAGTCCCGTATGCGGTCGAGTCCTATCTGTGGGACTGCAGCTTGTTCTCTGTAACCTCGAATGATGATACGACAAACGTATCAGTTCGGGAACATGCATATCAACAAAGACTCAAGAAGACAAGGTTCATGTTCTATTATGTAGTTACCCCACGCCGCAAGTATGATGATCTCGGCCCATCTCTAACCGTCATGTCCGGATTTCAACATCCAGAGAGGGGAAGGCGTTTATACAGTCTCGGCAGGACTCAGCAGGTAGGCTCGTAATCTCATCTGACTGGTTGAATGATTATCTCGCTGTCTTAATTCCACCGAAGCACCCGCTCATGCTCGTCATGATCCATGACGAGGACTCTATGATGATTCGACAAACTTCATGTCCCCTGCAATTAGTTCTCCGCATCAGCGGCCCCTCCCCCAGATTTTAGCGGCATTAGTGCTCGAGGCCCCTCTTCCCGGACTGCCTAATACGATCCCGGTAGAGGGTCCAGGGTTCAACTTGACTGAACCGAAGTGGTGTGTTACCTGAACAATCAGTACCATCGAAGACGGGAAGGAATGGATGGAGGGGGCCCGACAACACACATGACACAGAACAAGTAATCTACCCCTCGGTTGTTTTGTCTCTCGTCCCTATTCCCTCTTCCTTGAGCCATTTTTATTCTTATTCTTGTTTGCTTTGTTTTGTCTTGTCTTGTCGAATTCTTGGATACATCACATCACCCATCGAGCCATCTTTGGGCCTTGCTATCGCGCTCATGACTCTTTAATCATGGCGTCCCATATGCTTCGTCCGTTGGCCTCGTCCGCGGTTCCAGCTTCAGCTTCTGAGCTGTGTGCCTCAAGCTTCTTCTTCCAGAAGCAATTGAAAGGCTATAGAGTCAAAGGTAAGCCGACACACTGACGAAGCTCGTATAAGCTAACTCGAGCTGTGGATGGTTATCTGTCGCATCGCAAACAATGGCACAGCACCCTCAAAGCTTCGTCTCAGCGCGCACTTGTTGCAGACATCTCCAAGCCTCTCGCTCTGATCCGCCATGTTCCCGCGCCTACATATCGCAACTATTCTACAGTGGTACTCCCAAAGACAACTCCCTACGAAAACCTGGTTGTCGGTGTTCCTATCGAAATCTTTCCTAACGAACGTCGTGTTGCCCTTACACCTGCCAATGTAGCTATCCTCAAGAAGAAGGGGTTTAAACAGGTCCTTGTCGAACGTGGTGCTGGTACCAATGCTGACTTTCTTGATGCTGCTTACGAAAAAGCTGGTGCAACTCTCGTCGACGGCCCTAGAGAAGTCTGGTCCAACTCGGACATTGTTCTCAAAGTTCGTGGTCCTGGCCTGGGAGAAGTCGGCTCCATGAAAGAAGGCCAAACGATCATTTCTTTCCTCCAGCCCTCTCAGAACAAAGAACTTGTCGAAAAGATTGCTGCTAGAAAGGCAACCAGTTTCGCAATGGACATGATTCCTCGTATCTCTCGCGCTCAGGTCTTTGATGCCCTCAGCAGTATGGCCAATATTGCTGGTTACAAAGCTGTTCTAGAAGCGTCAAACGTCTTTGGTAGATTCCTCACTGGCCAGGTTACTGCTGCCGGAAAGATACCCCCTTGCAAGGTTTTGGTTATTGGTGCTGGTGTTGCTGGCTTGAGCGCCATTGCTACTGCTCGCCGCATGGGCGCCATTGTCCGTGGCTTCGACACTCGACCAGCTGCTCGTGAACAGGTCCAGTCTCTTGGAGCCGAATTCATCGAAGTCGAACTCCAGGAAGATGGATCTGGCGCTGGCGGTTATGCTAAAGAGATGAGCAAGGAATTTATTGAAGCTGAAATGAAACTGTTTAAAGACCAAGCCAAAGAAGTCGACATTATCATCACTACAGCATTGATCCCTGGAAAACCTGCCCCGAAACTGCTCAAAAATGACATTCTCGATGTCATGAAACCTGGAAGTGTCATTGTCGATTTGGCCGCTGAAGCCGGAGGCAACTGCGAAGCTACTAAAAAAGGAGAGCTGACCATCTACAACGACGTTAAAGTTATTGGTATGTGCTCTTTTTCAACGAGAGTTAACTTGACTAACACCTTCAGGATACACTGATCTGCCCTCTCGCTTGCCAACTCAGTCATCGACTCTCTATTCCAACAACATAACTAAGTTCCTGCTTTCCATGACCCCTGAACCCAAGGCATTTGGTATCGATCTTTCGGACGAAGTTGTACGAGGTGCAATCGTGACCCAGGAGGGAGATATCCTTCCTCCTGCTCCTCGCGCAGCACCTCCACCACCCCCCGCAAAGGCCGAGACAACACAAGAAACCCCCGAAGTTGTAGCCCTCACACCCTGGCAAAAGAAGACTCGTGAAGTTGCTGGTGTCACTGCAGGCATGGGTAGCATCTTGGCTCTTGGAAAATGGACTAGCCCTCTCCTCATGTCGAATGCATTCACCTTTGCTTTGGCCAGTCTTATTGGATATCGTGCTGTTTGGGGCGTTGCTCCTGCCCTGCACTCGCCTCTGATGAGCGTAACCAACGCCATCTCTGGAATGGTGGGCATCGGTGGTTTGTTCATTCTTGGTGGTGGATTACTTCCTGCAACGATTCCTCAAGCCTTTGGTGCCCTGAGTGTTTTGCTGGCATTTGTCAACGTTGGTGGTGGTTTTGTCATAACCAAGCGTATGCTGGATATGTTTAAGCGTGAGTTACCTAGCCCATCACAAAGATGTAGCTAATGAACACAGGACCGACTGACCCCCCTGAGTACCCTTGGCTCTATGCTGTCCCTGCTGTGTTGTGTGGTGGTGGCTTTCTAGCCGCCGCCTCGACTGGTGCTGCTGGTCTTGTTCAAGCCGGTTACCTCGTCAGCTCTGTCCTCTGCATTGGCTCCATCTCTAGTCTTGCTTCCCAGGCCACTGCTCGTATGGGTAACGCCATTGGTATTCTTGGCGTTGGCACAGGCGTTTTGGCCAGTTTGCTTGCTGCTGGTTTCACACCCGAGGTCCTTACCCAGTTTGGTGGTCTCGCTGCCCTTGGTACCATTGCTGGTATGCTCATTGGCAAGCGAATCACTCCCACCGATCTTCCTCAGACTGTCGCAGCGCTTCACTCCGTCGTCGGTCTTGCAGCTGTCTTGACCAGCATCGGTAGTGTCATGGCAGATGTTATGGACCCATCAACTCTCCATCTAGTGACGGCCTACCTTGGTGTCGTTATCGGCGGTATCACATTTACTGGATCGCTTGTTGCGTTCATGAAACTCGCCGGTAGAATGTCGTCCAAGCCAAAGATGCTGCCGGGACGACACATCATCAATTCAGGTTTACTTGCAGGCAATGCAGCTACCATGGGTGCTTTCATCACCATGGCGCCAGGAAACCCCTTGATTGCAGCAGGAGCACTCGCTGGAAGCGCTGCGATGAGCTTCATCAAGGGATACACGACAACGTCTGCTATCGGAGGTGCTGATATGCCCGTTGTCATCACCGTTTTGAACGCATACAGTGGTTTCGCTCTCGTTGCCGAAGGGTTCATGCTCGAAAACACCCTCTTGACCACAGTCGGAGCGTTAATTGGTGTATCTGGCTCCATTCTTTCGTACATCATGTGCGTTGCAATGAACCGGTCACTCACAAACGTCTTGTTTGGAGGGTTGGGTACGCCGACCCAAGTCCAAGAGTATAAACCCCAAGGAGAAGTCACCCAAACATCTGTAGATGATCTAGCAGATGCACTTCTCAACTCCGAGAAGGTCATTCTCATTGTTGGTTATGGTATGGCTGTTGCCAAAGCTCAGTACGCCATCTCGAGCATCGTCTCGACTCTACGAGCCAAGGGCATTACTGTCCGTTTTGCCATCCATCCTGTTGCAGGCCGTATGCCTGGACAGTGTAACGTGCTCCTCGCTGAGGCCAGTGTACCGTACGATATCGTTCTGGAAATGGACGAGATCAACGACGACTTCCCCGACACTGATCTTGCTGTTGTCATTGGTGCTAACGATACTGTCAACCCCATTGCAATGGAAAAGGGCAGCTCAATCGAAGGTATGCCTGTGCTTCACGCCTGGAAGGCCAAGCAGGTTGTGGTTATGAAGAGAGGCATGGCCAGTGGCTATGGTAAGTGGCTCAACCTCAGATTTGATTCCGCTAACAAGTGCAGCTGATGTTCCCAACCCAATGTTTTACATGCCCAACGCAAAGATGCTGTTTGGAGATGCTAGAGTATCATGTGAAGGTAAGTTTCACCCTTTGTTTGTAAACTCAGCTGACCCTCCAAGCTATCAAATCTGCAATTGAAGCAAAGTCATAGACATTTCCTATGTAGTCATGTGAGAGGAGGATCGTGAGCCATAGAGTGCACGTTTTAGATCCTATATCTATTTCATTAACTGCATGAGCAAACCATACAATCTGTAGAATCTCGTTTAAATTCAATATCATTTTGGTTGTGCCGAGCTGCTCCCTACGCGAATTTATGTACACTTAGCCGTCTCATCCTTATTCCCGAGGCGCAGTAACGGGCTGCCATGCCGACATCTTGGGCTTGGAGCTATAAACTGTCAGCATTGTTTACTCTCGTAAATGGTGCACATACGTGTTGTAGGTCTTGAAGGCGCCCCTGGATAGGGTGAAGTTGGGAATGGCCTGCGAAGGCTCAAAAGCTCGTGTACCAGCATTTAACAAGGGGTCCTGGGTAGGGGGCTTGTCGACGGAATAGCTCATCCAGGCGTGCCATCCGGGCTCGATATGGGCAGCATCGTAATCGTGCTTGGCGTACTCGACCCAGCGTGTTCGGAGGGGAAGTTCCTCGTTGTTCTCGAAGAACTTGTTACCGGCGCGATCGGTACCGATGAGAACACCAGCCTTGGTGTCACCTGGGAATATCAGCAGGTAATTCAACAGCCCGTAGTCGTGAGGAGCGTACCGATGTACTATTTGCGCAAACAGGCATCGTTAGCCAGAGATTCGAGTGTCGCTCGGTCGGATACATACCAGCAGCTGCTTAAAGTAGTCCTGCACCAGTTAGCATTGGCTCTGACAGTAATTGAACAGAGGTTTACCTTGACTCCAACCTTTCGCAGGTTGGTCAGCGTTCTTCCGATTGTCGACATGATGGCGGTTTGAGCGACAATTGACCTCGACGTATAGCGGGATGGAGATGCTGGTCCGTCAATAATGGGATGGTTTGAAGATTGCCCAGCAGGAACGGATCAACCTCGGCAAATCACTGTCTGTGACGGAATGGGTACGTACCTCGAAGCTTCACAACCAGAAATATTCTAGCAATTAACAAGCAATCTTTAATTAGACTACAAGCTTCAATTAAGCTGCCTGACTCGATATGCTTGCTCGGAGCTGTGCGCGTTGCACTACGACGCTTCGTACCGCAAGATTTAGACCCAGAATTTCAAGTGCAAGGGTTCAGACAAGACAGTATGCCATGCCTGCTGGAGGTGCTTCAGCATCCAACTCGAATGGTGCTGGAGCTCTGGCGCCTTTTGTCACGGAATTAGATCGTCTTGCGCCGAGTTTTGATATTAGAGGAGAGCAGATACGAATCATACAAACACCGGCTCAATTTTACGAGACTTTAAAGGTTAGATCACCACTAAATACGACAGGGTTGAACTGACGGGTTTAGGATCGGATACGGAATGCCAAAAGACGAATCTTTTTGTCGACATTGTATATTGGAAAGTCGGAAAAGGAACTTATCGAAACGCTGCAAAAGTCGCTAAGGAAAAATCCGGATGTCAAACTGAGCATTCTTACGGATGCTTTGCGAGGAACCCGTGAAGCGCCTAACCCATCGAGCGCATCGTTACTGGCGCCCCTGGTGGAAGAGTTCGGGGCGGATCGTGTCGAGATTCGAATGTACCATACACCAAACTTGACTGGGTTGAGGAAACAGTATATCCCTACGAGGATCAATGAAGGATGGGGACTTCAGCATATGAAGCTGTATGGTGTCGATGATGAGATCATTATGTCTGGGTATGTTGCGCAATGCTTCTGTTTGGGAAATACTAACTTGTTAGGGCAAACCTGTCTACCGACTACTTCACCAACCGCCAAGATCGGTACCATCTCTTTTCCTCGAAAGAAGTCACCGATCACTTCTGGAGCATCCACTCAGGGGTGACATCCTTCAGTTTTCTTGTCCAGCCCTCAAAAGAACCAGCGGGTTTCACTCTTTCCTGGCCAGAGAACAACTCGGCACCTTCACCCCTAGAGAAGCCCCAATCCTTCATCAAGAGTACCACATCAACACTACAAACCCTTCTGCACCCCAAGTCTAAACCTGAGAATGACATCTCAGACACAAGAGTGTATATGCTTGGACAGATGTCCCAGGTTATGAAGCCTGATACATCAACTGAGCTCCCCATCATCACACATATCCTCAAGACTCTTGCTCTTCCTGCATACCGGGACTCTTCCTGGACCTTCACGGCTGGTTATTTTAACCCTGCGCCATCGCTCACAAAACTCCTCCTCGGTACCGCCTCCTCCTCCAACACTGTCATCACAGCTTCCCCTGAAGCAAACGGGTTCTACAAATCGAAAGGCGTTTCTGGTCTCCTGCCAGACGCTTACACACTTCTTGCTCGTCGCTTCGTTCACCGTGTGCACCATGAAGGACGTGACAACGACATCACCTTAAAAGAGTGGCGTCATGGTGTTGTTGGTCACCCAGGTGGATGGACGTACCATGCCAAGGGTCTGTGGGTTACGATGCCGGGAGATAATAACCCAGCTATGAGCATCATTGGAAGCTCAAACTATACCAAGCGCAGTTACTCGCATGATCTTGAAGCTGGAGCCCTGATCGTCACTCGTGATGAAGGGCTCAAGACCAGATTAGGAGAAGAGCAGCTCTGGTTACAGGAGCATGCTACCAAGGCAACTCGGGACGACTTTGCTAGAACTGAACGAAGAGTTGGTCTGAAAGTCAGAGTCGCCATGTGGATTGTTTCGCTAGTGGGCGGAGCGTTGTAAGAATATGTATAGGATCATGTAAATCAGTGTAATCATCTATAGTGACTCCCGAGTCCAATGATACCCAAGAGAATCGACATCCATTTGGTCATGACATGCAATGTGTTGCAATTGTACAAAATAATACAAGTTTTATAGTCTACACGGCATTTAAGCCCCGAGCACTGTCGTCCCTGTCTCGGGTCCGCCTTTGACAAGACCTTGCATGACGACTTTGCTCACCAAATCACTTTGGTGTTTCTCGATCAGCTCCTTGAGCACGCTTCGCTCCAGAACAACCTTGCCCGTCTCCAATAGGTCCTTGACGTCGACATCCTCAATGCCCAGTGCTCTACCTTCCCAAGGAATCTGCTCCATAGCGTCGAAAAGAGCCTCACGTCGGTTTCCGGTGACAAAGAGAGTTCGACCAGTGGCACGGCCCAAACCAAGGTTGCCCAACACTCCTGTCATGTATCGCTTGAGGTACGCCTCCTTCAATCCATCCTTGAGGTACTTTCCAGCAACCATCTCGTAGTCGGTCGGCAGTACGAGATCCATACCATCTTCGCACACGATTAAATCACCCTGTCGGTAGCGGTAGCTCAGAGCTGTACGCCAGGCCTTGTCGTAGACTTTCTGGTTCAGAGCAGTGCCAAAGTCGCGGGGGTGAGGACCAAACGTTTTTCCTCCACCGCGCAGTATAGGACTTTGCTTGGTTCCTTGACGGGCACGACCGGTACCCTTTTGAGGTCGCATCTTTCGGTGGGAGCCGTGGACGTCGTATCGGGTCTTGCTTGAGGCGGTACCTTGACGGGTGTTGTCGCCTTCGTAGACAACCGCAAGGTGGAGGAGGTCGCGGCGGAGAGGGAGGTAAAGGTGTTCAACAGACCATCGTTCGAGTGCGGTGGGTTCCAACGAGGGAAAGTTATGGATTGTGACGGGTACGGTTTCGACTGCTATGGTTAGTGGATGTTATGCAGAAGCGAGAATAGTTGGTCGTACTGGGCTTCCATGACTGTAGGATGCGCTGTGTATTATTGGCAGCTTTGGTTGTTTCTGTCGGGTCATCTTTCGCCGAGACTTGTGTGGCCATTGATCGTGTGAAGGCTCTGGGGATTGTCGCCGGCTGTAATTGTTAGTATTAAACCATCATCTGCAGTCTCTTCAACATACTTTGGCAGACACCCGCAGAGCACCCATGGCCTCGGCCAAGCAGCCAATTCCCTTGCCAGACATATTTGAGATTTCCCCTACTCGTGTAATCGATAGGGAGGGACTGGTGGTGGATATAGAGGCACAGTGGTCGGGCTTCTGGCGTTGAGGTTTCGAAAACCGTGATGCGATTTAGAGAAAAGTGGATCGGCAACATCCGTCCTCCGCCCCGAGTTTTTAGTGGGGCAAAGGCCTGCAAACCATCCCAGAGCTTTTTTCAAGATATCTCCAAGACCTGTCACTCAGCGTCAATTCAACGTCCACTACGCTGCACCGCTCATCATGTCGCGCTGCCAGGTCGCCATGAGGCCGATCTCTCGGCAGCTGCGGCCACAGTGTCCCAGCATTGTCCGCCCCTTCACCTCTGCAGCCATCCGCCGAACACCAGCAGCCGAAACCCAGACTACGCCTACCGAAGCAGACCTTGATCCGAACACGGTGCTCCCTGAATTCGAGGAGCAGCTCATGAAGTCTGGAAAGATGCCAATTGGTTCCCGGCGTCGTCGCTTGGCCATCCGCAGCACTGGCGATCTTCCATTCGAGCACCTTCCCTACCAGGCTTTCCAGGAAGCCCGCAAGATTCTGATGGTCGATCGAGAAGAGAAGCTGGGAAAGATCCAGAAGGAGATTGAGAAGATTTCTCGGCTGGAGGCTACGAAACCGGAGGATATCAAGGGTGGTCAACATATAAAGGATATGAGGCTGAGGGGTCTACGAAAATATGTTGAGGAGCTCAAGATTCTCGCGGATGCTAACGACCCTGTTGTTAAGAAGCGTTTTGAGGATGGAACGGGTATGTTGTGTCGAATCATAGGCCTGGGCTGAACTAACCCATTCAGGCGATATGAACAAGCCTATTTACCGTCACTACGCCGAAGCCAAGTGGCGCTCATACGACCAGCGACTTATCAACCAACGTATCAAGCAGTTCAACATCGTTCCTGATGTGCTTCCTAAGCTCGAGCCCACTGCCGACGTTCAGCTATATTTCCGCCAACTAAAGGTTCCTCCCGGTCAAATCGTCGACAGTATCGTTAGCGAAAAGGCCCCCCGTCTACGCGTGCAGGTCTTTGACAAGGGCGAGCGTCTCGTTTCCATCGTCGTTCTCGACTCGGATGTGCCCAACCCTGACTCCGACACCTTTAGCAAGCGCTGCCACTTCCTCGCAGCCAATATCCCCCTCAGCCCCAACGACACTTCTCTACCCCTGAGCAGGATAAAGGCTGAGGACCAGCTCGCGTTACCATGGATGCCCGCATTCTCCCAAAAGGGTGCCCCTTACCACCGTCTTGGCATCTACCTTCTCGAGCAGGAGCCCGGTCAAAAGATCGACGTCTCCAAGCTCAAGGAACTCTACAGCAAACGAGACGGATTCTCCCTCAAGTCTTTCCGTGACAAGTTCAACACAACGCCCTTTGGCTTCAACATGTTCCGAAGCGTCTGGGACGAGAACACCGCGGCTGTCATGGCCCGTCATAACATTCCCGGTTCCGATGTCGAGTTCCGTCCTACCCGCGTTCACAGTCTCAAGCCACCAGTCAAGCCTCGTGGATGGGAAGCCAAGCGACAAGGTCCCAAGTACCGCCACCTTTGGAAGTACACCAAGAATATCAGAGGCATCTCCAACTCAAGGGGATGGATCAAGAGGAGGTAAAGGATTGGAGGTGGATGAGCGTGTATCATATTACTGTACATTTAAAAAAAAAAATGGGAATCTCTTTGTAAGAGTATCAAGAGAATTAAATCTACGACTCTATGTATAACCTGTGATCCAAAATTGATTTAACACACTTCACCCGGGAATAAACGTGACGTGAGAGTGCAGCCGCATTTATTCCCAGAGCATCTCGATCCAACTTCTGACCACCAATCACAATACTTTCTCTTGACAGACCTCAACCGAGGCGTTCGTCACGACGTCAACTGGCAGTAAGAGGATCCTTCTTATTGGCAATGGTGCACGAGCTGGGACGAATTCGGATTTGTACTGTTTGATACCTAGGTATACTCGATACGCCCTGAAGACTGGGCAACAGAAAAGCCGACCTCCATGTTTTACAGTACAGAAATCTATAAGAAGTCTAGTACGAATATCATCGATTGATCTGCTGACTTCGTCTCTTGTGCTCCCATCGGCCAATCTTTCTGATGCCCCAAGGGGAACAAAATATGTTGTTGAATAGTGGCGATCAGATATCGCCACTCGTCTTTAACTTAACTTGCCCAACCCCCTGGCGCTTTGTTGGCGAATGTAAATATGTAAAGCTCGGATCGATTTTGTTAAGCTCATTGTATCTGATTCAGGTCTTCGTACACTTTTTCATTGCGAATGCCGACTTCTCATGCGTTTCGCTTGATGAGAAAACTCGATATCTCCAATAGATATCTCAACCAGTGCACTCAGCTGCTCTTCGGTTTGTTTGAATATTTCTTTTTGTCATACTCCTTCCCTCGTATTATACATCTTCGCGGTGCGTTGATCCCCCTTCGCAAAATCGACCATAAATCTGCTCATGGCCAAACCTCGTCAAGCAATTGTCTTTTGTTGAATCTGTCGTCTGATTAGCAGTTCAATACCCTCAAGAAATTGCGATCAAGTTCCCAGACGTCCATATGGTATTCGCCACTCAGTTAGCAACCCGTACGTCCCTAACATGGCACACCAAATCATAACCGTGAAAGCATCAAATCATATCTCATCGTGGGCCCCTCTCATCCCTTCGCTGCCCCTATCGAATTCCGGTATTATCAGAGACGCCAAAAACACCTGTCCTGTCATGGGTTCTGTCGAGCCTGGTGCTCTTGTTGAAACTTGCAGTCAAGTTCCGCGTGTCGTGGTATAACTTCCTCTCGTGCCCTTCCCTTCGTCTAGCACTTTATATTTCTCAGTCGTATTCATTTCCGTATCAAAAATCGTCGATTCAGTTTTAATTCCATATCGCTTTCGGCGCTCTTTTCGTCGTTGTATAGGGAAGAAATTCAAAGTCACGATAGCAAGGCTGTTGTGATCCTGTGGATAAGCGTCGAAAGTGGCTTTGTTTCATAGGCCAGCCACCTATATTTTAAGACAAAGCCGTTCCCACTCCCTGTCATCTTTCATTCTCAGGGTCTCGAATTGGTCGTGCTATCTGGCATGTGGTCGTAGTTGATCTCGGATTCTATCGATCGAGGGATGGAAGTTGCAACTGTGGTTGTTAGCCATCCATATACACGACGGTATGGCCCAGTGACATACCACTTGAGCTACGACGATGCTTATCACAGCAATCACCAGTGTTTTGGTGCGATGGAATCTGAGCCTTGCTTTGCGAGGCAATGCGCTGAACAAACTTCTTCGCCTCGTTGTCCAGCCACTGGTTGATGTTGGCGTCGTTGCAGGAAGCGTGTTGCATCAGTTGATTCTTGATAGTGCTTAGTTCGTCCACGAGACCGTTGTACTGCTTGTGCAGAATATTGTTCTCATGTTCCAAGCCGTATCGAGCGTCTTCGAGGTTGCTGACCCATTCCTTCTTCTTCTGGCGACACTTTGATGCTGCAATCCTGTTGCGTTTCAGAAATTTGCTACGCTTGGTAGACTCATCCAACCCATTATCTTCGTCTTCTTCTTCCTCATCTCCAGGATCCGTTCTGGTAGAAACTGCTTTAGAACCTCTTCGTTGACGTGATGGCTTGGTGGCTGTCTCGGTCAACAACTGGTGAGGATGAGGCTTGATGGTTCTGTTGCTACGCCGGGGTTTTCCATCAGCGTCAGCAGAATTGGCGGATGGAGCAGAAGATTTGCTCGATGTACGAGATGCCGCAAAGGCAGACTCGCTGAACGGTGTTCTAGGTGAAGAATGCGTGTCGGCGGGTTGTATGGGGCTATTGGGTTGTAATGGGTTGTCCGCCAAGGTAGTGTGGCCCATGCCCGACATGCTGGGAGGACAGAAATCAACGGGGTCGTTGAGCGCAGGGTTCCACATGCCAGAATTCAGGAATAGATGGTCATCCATTGGATTGCTAACACTTGGGAGTATGGCGGTACTGGGAGAGCAGTCGTTGAGCAATGGGTCAATGGTTTCATCTTGCTGTCCACCGTTCAAGTTATAGTTATCTTGGAACTCCTGGGCTTGATGGCCAAAGTTTTGGTTTGGTCCGTCCATGTTGAGTCTGGGGAATAAGGGCTGTGCTGCAGTGTACTATACTCACTGATAGCGCTATGCCACTGGTGGTCGTACAGTAAGCGCCGGAGGCTACTAAGCCGCTTGGGAAGAACAAAGCTTCGATGGGAGATGAGTGTGCTACTCCGGGGGATCGATGGATGTTAAGCGGGCACAGGGAGGGGCTTAACCGAATTGGATGAAGTTTGATGGTCCGAGTCCAGGAAACCAAAGGCTGAGTGTGGCGGAGGATGTAAAGGCCTGAAGAGGATGATGATGAGAAAGATTGTATCCCATGAGAATCCGATCTGGAGTTAAACGATTAAGATGTCAAAGCTTGGCCGCGTATGTCCAAGTCAGGTGTAGGTAAAGGTAGAGGTAGGTAGGATAGCTTGGCCTGCCTGGAAGGTGCAGAAGAAGGACCTTCCCAAAATTAGGTAGGTAGCTAGGGCAGGTCGCAGCTTGACGGAGAAACCAAGCCGAACGTGCAGCTCAGGCGCAGGCAGTACGACAACACCTTACAGTTCCAAGCTGAACTACCGCTACCGAAGCAAAATGGGATGAGATGACGCTTTGGTCGATCAATGGTATAGAATCCGATTTCCAATCTCAGATGCGGATTATCGAGTAATCGGCTTCTCCGGTCAGAAGTAACAGGGGAGGTAGGTAGGTTCTGGATGTAGGGGGCGAAATGCTGAGTTTCGTCGTTTTCTGTTCCCTCGATTTTTTTGTGATTCTTCAGAGTTGAGTCCGTTCAGTCGAGTGCAGTCCACGCCAGTCAAAGTGCAGTCCAGACCAATCGACTGCAGTCCAGACCAGTCGAATGATTTGTCTCGGCTTCACCTTTTGTGCCTGAGGACCCTTGACGCTTTGATACAGCTGATCTTTCGCGTTCAGTCGAATTACCGATAAGGGTTCTTATACGAGTCAAAGAAGAGACAAGAAAGATGCTCTTTTGCTAAATGAATATACGATGGTTGATTTGTAAAGTACATGGTTTTCTTAAAACTCGGCGCCTTCAGCAGCTCCATGAAGAATTCAAACGTTATAGCGACTAATACGACCACTGTCAGTTACTTGCGTCACTCATTCCCCAGTATTAAGAGTCAGTGGATCGATGTATACACCTTTGGCTACCGTACCTACAATGGCTTGTCCTTCCACCTACATCAAGCTACTGGGGTCGGGGGAGTGAATGTAAGGGGAGTGATGGGTGGAAACGAACAAGGGACTGAACACACAGCAATGGATTGACGGACCTACTCCGGTGGCTTCAATTCATCATTGGTCAGGATTCTTCGAAACCTCAACGTGTATTACAGGGTTGTATCAAAACTGCAATAAACAATCAAGTCTGAAAGTTGATTCTAATAAGTGGTGACTACTTGCAGATCTGGTATTGGACCCTTCCCCCCCGTTTTTGATTTCCGTGAACGAATCAGGAACAGAGCGCAGACATTTGCCTTTAACGCTCACCACTTCCAGCCAAGAAACGTCATTCCGTCTTGACATGCTCATCTTCCAAACGGGCGGAAACTGTGAAGATCTCGGTATCAGATGGCAGAAAGTGCTTTATTAACTTTAAAGTGTCCCCTCCAGAAACAAAGCATATCGGCACAGACTTTGTCTGGACTTTGGAGTGGCCCCTTATCCCTGTGGTATCGCCCAAGGTGGATGGAAGGAGACGTCTATGAGCAATTCAACCAATCATTCCAGATCGGACCTACCCTCCACTCGAAATGAATGACCAATCGAAACATGTTGATGTGGATTGCCGGATAATCCACAAGGGCCGACTGCATTGGTTCTCGTCTGGACAGTGTAATGTGGACTGTATAGATCCTGGAAAGACCCTAGAAAGCAGGCGAAGCGACGGGAAACGTAGTGGCATCGCACTATTCCCCGGACCTATCGATATCCTTCAATATGTACTTGCATATCCGTACAACTCATGAGATAGTGGATTTCCAGATTACTGTTGAAAGAACCGTCAAAGATCTGGCAAGACTTGTACGCATGAGTTGCAGGAATGACATGGCGTGCTAACTCAGTCCGTCATTCTCAATGCACACAGGGTCCTGCCGGTGATGGATGGTTCAGCTCGCTCGATTCTCGGCAATGGTTTGATATCGAGAAGACGACGGCTGAATTGTTGTGACAAGAGATATCTCGAAACGATCGACAATTTCAATCCGGATTTTAAAGGCCACAATAAGTAAGGATCATCCAGGCTGTGCATTCTCAGCTAGAATAGTTGGCAGGGTTGGCTGCTTTTGACTGACCCAGGATGAGTTGCTTGCTGAGTATGCTCAAGAAATTTGCTTGTCTGTGATACCAAAGCACCTCTTCTTTTGATATTTCTGGTCCAGATGTCTTATGTGCTGTAAAGTAAAGAATAGCTGTCGAGCCACCGTTGGTCAATGTGGCGGCCCTTACTTGTGCATACACTGAACCGTAGCATAACTATGTATCCACACGCCCTCTTTGTTGAACTGCCGCAATAATACGGATAGGTTAGTATCCGCTGAAAAGATACTTCAGCTTCGCTCGAGACTGTAAACCGGAGCGTCTGTCCCGGTGCTCATCTGGAGCGCAGAGCTTATGTGCAGGGTCGAATACCCAACTGTGGCCAACTTATTCGCAGGGCATCGACAAAGTTCCTGTCTGATGGCGGATGACCGGACAGTCTAAGCGATGGTTAAAAATGTCTGAATTAAAATATAAAACAGGGAAACAGAGATAGTGTGGGGACTGACACAGCGGCTTGGCTAGCGGATTTATCGTGGAGATGAGAGAGTTTAACCTGGCACGTCGGAGAGTCGGGGTCCGAACGAGAAACCATGAAAGTGGGGCTAGTCTGACATTCATTCATTTCAGGAGTGACAACACTATCACTATTAGACATTGTTAAGTATGTTCAAGTTCCTGTTCGCAGTCTCTCGTTGTCGAAGAATCTGTTCGTTTTTTCTTCTATCGCAACGGGACGTGGAATGCGGTGCAAAGCACTCCTCTATCATCACGTGATAGACGGAAATGCTTTCACGTGATTACGCGTCAAAGGAAGCTTCAACGCGCTTGCCCCTCCTCCCCGTTATCGCCAACAGGCTTCACTCCACCTCTCTCACAAACCTCACCTGCTGGAGCAGTAGCCAGGCATCTAGATCATAATTTTTACTTGACTATCCGTCTCCGTTCGTGCTTTAGTCATACTCCTTTCGTCGCCAACGAAAAACCAAACACGACAATGACCGAACAACTTTCAACCCCGCGCATTACCGCCGCGTATCTCGATAATTTTGTCGACCGAGTTGTTATGCTTGTGGGTGAAGTGACTCAACTTCGAGGTGATCAGGCAACTCTGGACTCAGATGGAACTGTCACCGTCTTGCTGAACAGAGTAAGTTATCACCAGCGTTTGTGTCAGTCGCACGACATGAGCACATTAATTGCATCATTTGCTTATCAGAAAAACTTCAGGATGCCCATCTCTCAAACGGAAATGCCGTGCAGGTCATTGGAAAAGTGAACCCTGACCTATCCATCAAAGTTTTGACATCCCGGGACCTAGGGAATAGTGTGGGTAAGCATCGAAATTCGTATTTCAATCGTCATAGTTGCGTCGGTCAGGTTGCACCACAACGGAGCGAATCGCTATTTCTTGAAGCCCCTGCCAATTTTATTGCTTTTATGGGAATTATAATGCTGATTGTTGCAGATTTCGGCTTATATAATTCAGTTGTCCAAGCTACACACAAGCATCAGTCGATCTTTACCGGCAACTGACTTGGACAACCAGATCATGGCCCTTTCCAGTCCTCACAAGTATACCCCCCACGTGTGGCCATGATCTGGACGTCACCCAAGAGATCTGATGCTCACAGGTCTGCTACACATTTAGGACAAGCTCCTTTTGACGAAAAAAATCGAAAATCAAACGTTACTACGCCCAATTTAGACTCGACTGAAACCATCACTTCGAGACCCTTACACAATACTCACGCTGCTGCACGAACGTCACAGTCAAGAACACGATCAAATCATGGCCAGACTAGACCTTGCACCGCCATGTCTTTTACAACGTACAATTCCGACATTCTTGGCCATGAAATTGAATCTCGATCTACCAGTCCGCTCTATCCATCTCACATTTCACAAACACCGGCCCCTTCTATGGGAACACTCCTACCATCGCCACCGGAGGAGATAGCGATTTGCCGTTCTTATTCCCCAGAAACCACAGGACCGTCTTTCGATGATATGTCCAGTCGTACATATGCGAGCTCACAGCAAACATATGACCAACAAGATTCTCAACTATCACACATACCATCAGCTCAGCCCTACACACCCCTCGGCTACTCTCCGCCATTGATGTCTTCTCCAAGTTTACTCCCGTCCCCGCCAATGACACAATCCACCGATGAACGATTCCGCTCATATCAGCCACCAATGTCCCCCGCATTCTCAGCATCTTCCCGCCGCTATCCTTCACTGGCAGGTCGCCGTTTTCCCGCCGATGACTCGGCCAGTCCAGACTCGAAATCAGAAGATCTCTCGGAATCGGAACTATTTGACTCCGTTCTCGAGGGAATTGGACGCATTCATGTTTCAATGGATCGGGACGATGCAGGCAGGTGGCGGATCAAACGGGCCACTGACGAGAGACCATAGAATATTCTCAACTCTGCATTCGTATTTCCGAGGTCTTTTAAAAGTACGGTATTTCGCAGGTACCAATTTGTGCCCTTGGGTATGTCAGGATGAACACAAGTATAAAGTTGACGCCATGTTTGGAATCGGTACTCGAAATCCGATCGAAGTTTGGTGTGCCGGTACGAAAATCAAGGGTCCAGCGTAATTCGGCAAATGAGCATTCAAAATTCAACGTTGCACAGTGTTTCGTCAAACCGCATGTGAAATCGGGATCGAGATTCCAATATTCCTCAAAACTGATCTATAGAAGTAGAGCGTTCTAGGCCTTGGATTTTCCAGGCAACCGATCTTTCCTACACTGAGACATAAGCTGCTCTCAAATAGGATCTGAGCATCAGGCACGCGTCACATCCTGCAACGCGGCCTTTGCGAATTAGACAACGAATCAAGTTACCCAATGACATTTGTTGGAGAACCTCCGTTAGTATTTGATATACAGACACCCTTGCCACGTATTGAAATAATATCTAGACTTGCTGGTTAAAAACAAAGAGGTACGGCATCACCGCCACCAGGGTCTTGTGAAAAAATCCAGACCCGTTATAATCTCTGTCAACCATGATGAAACCTCTTCGCCACGAACTTATCAAACATTGAACCCTTGATCGATTATCTCGCACTTCCACCGCCGTCACTTCGCACCTGTGCTTCGTTGTCCAACAGGTTTTGTGCCGCCATCCAAATATCGACATCGCCTGGGCTGATATCCCGTTCTGTCGTCTGAGCCTGCGAGAAATCATTTGGGGCATCAGGCAAGCCATCAAGACATCTCTGCATTCGTGCAGAAACAATCCCAGCGTCTTCTGCTTTTGAACTGTCACTCCCATATCCTTCGACATTCTCCAAGAACGTAGCGTTGTTTCTTTCTGCATGCTTCGAATACTCTAATCCAGCAAGCGTCTCTCCTGTAGTGACGTGTCCATCGACAGTTTCTCCAGCCACTTGTATTCCCTTCAGTCGTGCTATGAATCGTTCGAATACTTTGATCCTCCGTTCTGCGCTTTCTGCCCGCTCTTTCCACATTTGTGACTCCCTCTTGGCTTCTCGTAGTTGCTGACTCAATGTACCAATATCTGCGTCTTCTTGTACCTCGAGCTGCCTTCTTAATTGGATTACTTCTTCCGTCTTGAGGTCTAATCGACGCTGAAGATTTCGAATCTGCGTATGAAGAGTGGTGGTACTTCCAGGGCGTTGAATAGGGGTTACGGTGTTGTAAGGAACCATCAGTGTAGCAGTGCCTTGGTCATTGGTTGTAGAAGGTGGACGCACGAAGTTAAGATGCTGGGCAATAGGGGGTTGTTCAGGATACGGCATCATTGTGCCAAGAATTCCAGGATTCTTGAGCGACCCTTCTACACCGTTTTCTGCTGGCACTGGTTTCCTTCGCGGGATTGTTTGTCGTAGAGCCAAAACTTCTGGCTGACCATGAAAATTTGGTGAGAATTTTCTCTCTTTGTCTGCTTGTTGAAGTTCGATTGCCTTTATTGCTGCTTCTTCCCCGATCGAGACTCGCAGGTTTTGTTCACTGACCACATCGCCAAAGGTATCTGCCGCGGCTGATGGTTTGCGAGAGTGCAACGCGTTCTGGTTCACTGAATCATGCGGTATGCCGTGTCGACCCGATGCAGAGACCGATTTAGGCCGTACACTCCTCGTCGGTGATTCTTGAGAGAACTGTGAGATGAGAGCTTGAGTTTTACTAGCACTACTTGGCGGCGTTGGAGACCTTTCAATTGATTTACCGCCTTCGAACTTGGCTGCCAACGCCCTGACTCCTCGGTGGTTTTCGGTTGGTGATATACTTGGTCGTTTCAACACTCCTTGATTTCTCTTGGGTATGGAGAACCATGGAGTTGATTCGCCATGAAAAGACTCGGTTCGGGGCGTTTCGGCTGGCATGGACACAACTCGACTGGCAGACCGGCGTGCAGAAGTCTCGGGAGTTTGGTGTTGCGGTATGTTGCTTTGTTCTTTAGACTCTGGACTTTGTTGAATTCCGCTTTTCTTCTGTGGCTCTCCTGATGCGCCAGAAGAGACTTGCTATGTCGCTACATGGCTCTCGGGGGACGGTGACTTCACCAAGAGATTCTCTCCTGCAATTGTTGATGGCACCCGCATAGGCGCATAAGATTGCCGTGGTGTTGTTGAAGCAGAATTTGCCGACGAGCTGTTATGAGTCGCTTTCTGGCCACCCCAACTGATTGTATACTCATTGTTCCCGTCCGGTTTATCTAAAGGATTTTGATTAATATCGGATTCCAGTCTGAATGTTGATGCTGGTAACTTCTGATTACTGCCAGTATCGAGCGATAGATGCTTGTTCTGTTCCGAAGAATCCAATTCTCTGAGCTCATCAAAATGCGCCTTGATGGCGGCTTCTAGTGCTTCCTTCTCGGAAGGAAACTCAACTTGGATCGTTTGCTCACGTTTGTTTGTCGAAATATCAGAAGGCCTCACAGCAGACTCTGGCCAGTCAACAGTAATGGAATGACGGTGTGTCTTTTGCAGTTTGCCTTTTTCTGGATGCTGCTTTCTAATAGCACCCTTGCGTTCAATAGATGCAGGGTCTCCAGTAGCCGTTGCCCCCAACACATCTTGCGTGTCGACACTGGCTTGATGTAAAGGGGTTGATCGTTTGGAAGATGTACGAGGCGGGACGTCTTCTTCTGAAACCCTTGGGCTATTGCGGTATATGACTCTCTTGTTTCTCATGACTGAGGTAGGTGTCGGGGCGATGTAGGACTCCCTGTCTTTCCCGGGTTCAATTTTGGGGTTGTAACTGTCTTGCGAGTATGTCAAGTCGTTTTGGAAATCTTGCAGTCCATCCCTCCGAGTCATTTGCTGACTATAACTTCCCCCAGTGACACTATGTCTCCTGTGGTCTGGGGTACCCTGTAGGCCCCCTTCATCAGGAATACTCTCCTCCAGTGTCGGACTGAGGCACCCTACACTGGGTCTTATCCCAAGCTTTCTGGATGTCGAGCTCCCACGATTCCTCGACCGGTGTTTCGCTATCCCCAGGGTAGGTGTAGCTGGTTCTGGGCTAGTTTCTTTCGTGACGTCGTCTCCCACCTGGTCACGCCATTCCCGATCCCAACCTTGTGGCTTCTTTATAACAAAGTCGTTCTCCTGGGAATCACTCATTGGGCCAATGGTCCGTGGCTCGTGTTGTCGGTTCATGCCTAGAGATTTCATTTGACGTACAACGTCTCTCCAATTAACTATGAGCATTTCTGTGATGGCGTTGGCGACAAGAATCTTGTCCATTGTGGGAGGGCCTTGTAGCTCATCAAGAGTCCTCCGTATACGTCGATCTTGTCGCGACTTTGGAGATCTCAGTGGGAGCACCAGTAACCCTGCCTTGGGTACGGCCAATTTCATGGAGTATAGCCCGAGTAAGTCGCCCAAGAGGAGAGGTCCAAAGACTATACCTAGTGCATTGTAACCCATCAAGTCGCCAGTTGGTAGTGGTCTTCCTTCTTCGTCTTCCCGAGGGGTGATCTCTGCTACTCTCCCAATAAGGCTAAGAAGTCCAAAAACGGCGCAAATTAATTCCCTCCGGAACTGCGACTCGACAGTTGCGATAGCCAAGGCAATAAGTCGGGCCCTGATTTTGGTATGTTTGGTACGAGGGAACTCAGGATCGCCTTGCAGTTGGGAATGGATCGCAACAAAAGCATCGAAAAGGGATAGAGAACCGAGTATTCCACCGGGGATGACCGAGAGAAGACGTTTGAAGGTTGATGCGACATCATGTACAGAAGCCTGAACGTGCATCGGCAAGTTTGCGCATCGAACAGTGGTGCTCGTAATGTCGACTTGGCCGTATTCCGTGGAGCAATAATAATCGAAAAGCATGTTGACTACTCTGATGGATCCCGGTATACGGAAGATTCCTCGAGTAGTGACATGCTGAGCGATGTGATGTGCAGTAGCACGAAGACAGGTCGGAAGTATAAGGGCAGACGGTGCGTGTTCAGCTGGAAGATAGAACATACTCTTGCCGCTTATCCGTATCATTGACTGGAGATCGATCATCTTTGGGGTTTCTCGACGATGTACTAAATTGTGGGCAAGATCCGATACACTGCGTTTGTGACGAGGTCCTTGGGTCGGCGGTAGTGTGTCTGGCCCATTTTGGTTCGAGGAGGATCGTAGTATGCGGTAAAGCCATCCTTGCTTTTGGGGACTGTCAAGTCTTTTGGCCTACTTTTGTGAGGAGCTGTATAAGCATAACAAAAAAGGCACTTACTCGAAAGTCAAAGTCATCGATCACTAATATTCTCACTCCGTTCTAGGATGGTTAGTTTGACTGTAAGCTCTTCCAGAAACAACCTCACCTTCTTTGCCAAACGGTTGTATTCCTGGACAAAGGCTGCCCGATCATCCAATTCATCAGTGTCGTTAAGAATGTTATGATCGCCGCTGCTGTTCGTCCACGTTTTGCTGGTATGTACAGGCCCCTGATCTGCTATATGCCGTATTGTAGCCTGCAGAGACAGGTTACTCCGGGACGGCGCGAGACGATGCTGAGGAATGTTCTCGGGCGCAGAGTAATGACCCAGAGATGCTGGGTGATAATAGTTATCCATCGACACAGGATTTACTGTAATTGATGCCAATTAATAGAAAATTCCGATAGTATCCATCCGTTAATTAAGATGCCGCGGTCGCAAGAAACTGCCTAAAAGCAAGAAATGATGGAGTTGATGCGTTGTAATCTTTTTACGTGTCGCAGAGCCGTCGTATGTATTGAAACGATGGAAGATTCATTGCGGTTTAGGGAAGGATCTGGCGGCAACAGAGAAATTGGGGAGGTGCTGGTGAATTGAAGCGTTGCGACAGGAGCAGAAGTTGTGGCAGTGATTGCAGGTGGCAGTAATGAATGGCACACGGGCACTGGTTTGGAGCCACAAGACAAAAGCGATGGAGTACAAGTCACACGGCAGCTTATAGACAGACGGGTGACAATAAATAAATAAAAGGCAGTAAAGGTTGGTCTAACAGATTGATAGATTATGGTAGTAACCTACAAAACAGACCCAAGTAAAATATGGGGATGGAATACTGAAATAGATCAAGATAACGCAGATAGAACCAATGTCGTCAGAGTGCAGCAAGCAGTAGTATCAAGTTTGGCTGTCATCCATCATGTCGTCCAACTGAGACCTGACCAATCCCACTCAAATATTGGAAGCCACCCAGTTCCCGAAGCCGAAAAAGCGTCCATCGCTGTGACACTGGACGTCCAAAGAAGTCATCTTCTCTGAGACAAGCTGCACCATGCATATATGCCTTACCAACGGTCTATAGCGAAATATGTATGCAACATATTGATATTCTTTCCACGGAAACTCCCCTTGCGCCAGTTTATATGCTTGCCTCCCTGTCCCCTGATCGTAGATGGCATGCAATCATTATGAATCATTTGGTCCCCTCAAGCCCAGTTGCTTGTGTCCTCCACTCCGTACAGCAAAACATACTTGAGAATATCTGAAAGGGAGATGATGCCCTTGAGCTTGTTGTCATCGTCGACCACTATCAGACGATGAACTCTGCTCTTGCGCACAGTGTCAAAGATGGAATCCAGGCGATCGCCTTCGCTGCATGTGTAAATGCCCGGGCTCTCATCAGATCTCTTGCACAGCGCCTCTCCGACAGAGCCATCTAGATCTTCGTAGGCGCCACCTTTGATACAAGGGATGACATCAACCGCTTCAAATACATTCAGCACTCGGCCGTGCGAATCAATAATTGGAACACAGCTGATGTTGTATTTGACCATGAGGTGAACGACGTCAAGGACCGAACTGTTCATCTTGGCTGTAGCGATGCCTGCATATGTGCCGAGACCAATCTCCCGGACGGTCTTTTTCAGCAGTACTGTGTTATGTTCGTTGTTGACAGCGATAAACTTGAGAATACGATATTGAGTAATGACCGAAACAACCATCTCCTTGTTGGTCTCGCTATCGACATCTACAAGTGGGATTCGTCGCGCGCGCGTCTTGAGCATGCGTCGGCAAGCCTCGTAGAGCGGCTTCGAAGGGTGAACCGAAACTGTCTCGATGGGTATCGCGCCGATCGACTTCTCAATATCTAGCTACTGTTAGCTATGAAGGCGCCAAGAAAAAACCGACTGACCTCTTAAACTGCTTAGCCGGAATTGATCGAGTTTGTGGAATTCGTCAGGAAACTGGCAATAGTACTGGATCACATTGATGAAATCGGTGCTCGTAAGGATGCCGGCGAATCTGGAGGTTTTGGAGTTCCATAGAGGAGCCGATACAATTGCTGTGGAAAGTTTTAGCATCGGTCAAAACTGCAGATGGGGTGACGCACAGTTCTGTGTCAGGATGTTGATCGCTTTTTTTATGAGGAGTTCGTTATCGAGGACGATGAGTCGGAACGAGAGGGGCAGAACATCGTAGCTGGTGCGCACTCTGAGGAAATCGCGAATAGCGTTCTACGGCAACATTAGCTCAACTCAAGATATCCTCAGCCAGGTGCGCGCGTGCCCCACGTCGATTTGTACGGGCGGAGGGATGCGACGAGACAAGTGCTCGAAAATAGAGGCAAATGATAATACATACCAGACCCTGCAACTGATCTCTGTCCAGAGGACTCAGAGGTTTCGGCTCGGTGGGCGCCATTGGGCTCCGGATGGAAGTCCTGCGTCGAAGGTAGGATGACGGAGCGACAAAATGAGGGACATGGCCATGACCGGCGGCTGAAGTGGAGGGCGAGGGGCCAGTGGAGGCTGATGCAGCCCGCCTGCGTGGAGTTATCAAAGCCGGTCCTGTCACGACTCCAACTCCAGCTGGAGGTGCTGTGGCGTCTGTGCCTTGAGGTGGTGCTGAAGTTGTGGTCGAAGCGTTTCCGGCTGCTGTGCCAGTCATGCCAGGTACTGTGCTGGGGGCATCAGTTTCGACGCGGGGCAGCTCGCCTGCGGTATCGTCACCCTCTGCATCACCAGTTGAAGATTCGGTCGGAGGCTGTTGTGGTTGGGTTTCGGTCTGGGATTCGATCCATGATTTGACTTGTTCTTGTGCCGGATCTTCAACTTTGCTTTCTTCTGTCTCGAGCTGGCCTTGGGTTCCCAGAGGTTCGCTTGGTAGATTGATATCTGCTGGTGCCTTTGCTTCGGCTTCGAGGGGCTGGTCCCCTCGTACGGATTCGGGTTCTGGATTTCCTTCCATTCCAGCCAAGTCTTGTATCTTGATGTTGCACAGTAGAATACGACGGTAAATCAATCACGTCTCGAGTATTTTAATGATTCGTAGGCCGGGAAATCGTGAAGAGTCAAATGCTGCCCAATTGTCAATGGCCAGAAGAGAAGCGGACGACCAGTGAGCTGTGGCGCATTACTGGCGGTAGAAAACCCGATGATGACAAGGCAGACAGAGAAAATAGAAATCGAGCGACAACAAGCTCTGGAAATGGTCAATAAAAATAATCCGACAAATTTGATGATTGTTCCATATCAATAAAGACGCAGTTTGTTTGGTAAAGCTCGGAAGAGGACGTAGTCGGAGTGCAAAGAGGGAAAATAGTGCTCAAATTGACCATCACTCGCAATCGCCCGGTAATCGGTCGGCCACTTGACAACCTGCTTCAGTCGTAATAAATGATAAGAGAACCACCTACAGTACAGTTTGCCCAACAAAAGGCCAGCATTAATGTTACTGTACAGCGGGCGGACGCTACAGTACAGTACTCCATACCGCTGGCCAACATGGGATCTGAACGGACCCTTGACACTCACTACACAGGCGGAGTACGACCAACAGCGTCATGGGCGGATCGACGATGAACTATACGTCTTGGCATGATTCAGCCGTTTTACAGTCGATGCTGATCTCCGAGACTCAGGATTGGCCAGAGCCATTGACCTTTGCAGTAATATCTCATCTTTTGCTGCAGTATGTGACGATTGGCAGTCTTGTGGTAATCTGAGTGTCAATTTGACTGCCTCACCACGATATCAAAATCCCGCAACCCTTTTGTTGGCTAATGTATTTATGACCAAGGATTTTTGGTGAGACAGAGAATGGAGGGATAGATCACAATCCAATATTTAAGCCGCATAATATCCATATCAGTAGGCTGCATGTCTCAGGATCTTCATTCCTCATAGTCACGTCGTGTGTGTGTTTGTGTACGTATACTGTGACTCTGGGAGTGATTTCAAGGGTCCAGGAAAAGGTACTCCGACCAAACGAGCGATGTCTCAGATAACGCTCGATTTTTACGAACGCCAACAAAAGAAAGATCACAAATTCCAACAGTAATAACAGTAGTTTGATCGACAGACGAAAAACATGTTAGCTTCTGATATCATGACAAACCCGTTCTGCTGAAGGTTAAGTTTATGGTATAGGGTAAATTGTCCATGAACGACTCCAAGTAAGCTTGTATCAAACAAAACGATGATGTCCTACTAGACCCTTTCTATAGATCGGTAAACAATTACTTATATGCCAGTATTATATGGTGTCCGGTTATTGCCAGGTGATAAAGATGAGGGATGGATCTCTGAGTCTCAAGTGTCAAGTTGAACAAAATCGAAAGGTGTGCCGTCTGTACAACCTCACTGGCAGATTGATATCCAAAAAATGAGTTGATATGGATGACATCGATATGATATGCTCGTCACATGTGAGTGCCGGTAGGTCTGAGATGATGCATAGAAGCCGTGGATTAGGTAAAGGCCAAGAACGCACAAGGAACTCACCGAGGTAGAAAGGGTTGTTTTTGATGCATGCTCATACGACAACATTTAGCTTGCATCAACTTATCTCCATAGACTTTGTAAGATAGTTCACCGTTCTTGATGAGGCGCTTGAATGAATGGACAATGACAGTTCAGGCTTGGCCCGAGCTCCTCTAAACTCCACAGCAGCTGGGTTCATTAGAGGTGGTCCACTACAACAGCTGTCGAGACTAGCGAGGATGCACTAGAGAATCAAAACAACAGCGCACGTATCCGCCAAGGTGTCCCTGGCGGACCCTGCTCGTGGCGGATGACCTCGAACTAAATGAAGTCACTTAATGCGAGAACCTTGGATTCTTCAAAACTACTTTTTGATCCATACATATACGGTACAGATCTAAGTACCTCAAAGTATCCTCAAATCATCCCGTTCTTTCCTTAGCTCAGGCCTGACCTACAACCTACCTCCTCAGGCAGCTTAACTTAAGCTGCAGAAGGTCCTACCCGAGCTGCGACGCTTTGCTTCTTTTTGGCGCGCGTTCCATCTCCATCCCCATTCTTTCCCTCGCCAACCAACTGTGAGGCCAAGGATCAACTCCCCCCTCGGATTCATCTCTCACCTCCAATTCATCCGCAAACTATATTTCTCTTCACCGTCCCGCGCTCTCGACACTATCGTCGTGTCGATAATTGGCGTTGGTTGTCTCTGTCGTCGGTCATTTCCCCCGTCGCACCGCTCGACTCTTATTGTTTTTGTGCTTGCTTGAATCAGCCAACCGAGTCCGCGACAATTATATTCGATTTAATCCCTGCTATCGTGACGCACCGACAGGACGACAGTTTCGTCAACAACCGAGCCTTGACCGACTCTCCATCAAAACTCGAACTTCCAACTATTTCCACGCTGTCACCTTTATCGGCCAACGACAAACTTCCATCACCAACGACTGCTCTTTGTTCCGACCATGGGTATATGCAGCTCTACGTGCTGCGGAGGTATGCATGCTCCATCATATTTATGATAGTCAGCGATGGATCTGACTGTTCTCCAGGTCGAGCCCGTGATGGCTTGTACGAACCCGTCCTTGCCGATAGCGAACGAGAGGCTGTAGCCGACCTCCTGCAATACCTCGAAAATGTACATGACCTGCGATGCCTATTGAGATCGTTACTAACTTTTTGTTAGCGCGGCGAAACCGACTTCTTCTCTGGCGAACCGTTGCGTGCTCTGAGTACCTTGGTATTCTCGGAAAACATCGATCTTCAACGAAGTGCTAGTTTAACTTTTGCTGAGATTACTGAACGAGGTATGTATTGAAGCATGAGGATGCATGTAATCTTGCCTTACTAACGGTTAAAGATGTTCGAGAGGTTGACCGCGACACACTCGAGCCTATCCTATTCCTCCTCCAGAGCCCGGATATCGAGGTTCAGCGGGCGGCCAGCGCTGCACTTGGAAATCTGGCTGTCGACAGTACGTTCCTCTCAATACTTACAGCACAGCAACTGATAATTTGTAGCCGAGAACAAAGTCCTCATTGTACAACTTGGTGGCTTAACACCTTTAATCCGCCAAATGATGTCTCCCAACGTCGAGGTCCAGTGCAATGCTGTGGGATGTATCACCAACCTGGCTACACATGAAGAGAACAAGGCGAAGATTGCCCGCTCCGGAGCTCTGGGTCCTCTGACAAGACTTGCCAAGTCTCGAGATATGCGCGTCCAGCGAAATGCTACTGGCGCTTTGCTGAACATGACACATTCCGGTATGTTGCGTGATCCCGAATGGATGCCAGTGCTAACAAGAGTAGATGAGAACCGACAGCAACTCGTTAACGCAGGAGCGATCCCGGTACTTGTTCAGCTCCTTTCTTCGCCCGATGTCGACGTTCAGTACTACTGCACTACAGCTCTCAGCAACATTGCGGTCGACGCAAGCAACCGACGAAAGCTGGCTCAAAGCGAACCAAAGCTGGTCCAATCTTTGGTCAACCTTATGGACTCGACCTCGCCAAAGGTTCAATGCCAAGCAGCTCTCGCCCTCCGTAACCTCGCCTCAGACGAGAAGTATCAGCTCGATATCGTCCGTGCTAATGGACTGCACCCTCTTCTCCGACTTCTTCAGTCTTCTTATCTGCCGCTTATTCTTTCTGCTGTCGCCTGTATACGGAACATCTCTATTCACCCTCTGAACGAGTCACCTATTATCGAGACCAACTTCCTCAAGCCCCTTGTCGACCTGCTCGGATCCACTGATAACGAAGAAATTCAGTGCCACGCCATCTCAACCCTTCGAAACCTTGCGGCCAGTTCTGACCGCAACAAGGCTCTTGTTCTGGACGCTGGTGCTGTGCAAAAGTGCAAGCAACTGGTTCTCGACGTTCCCATCACTGTCCAGTCCGAAATGACAGCCGCTATTGCGGTCCTAGCTCTTAGCGACGATCTCAAGTCCCACCTGTTGAACCTGGGAGTCTGTGGTGTCCTGATTCCTCTTACCCATTCTCCAAGCATCGAAGTCCAAGGAAATAGCGCTGCTGCCTTGGGCAATCTATCCTCCAAGGGTAAGTCAAGCCAGTCAATCTATAAACACAAGCTAACAAAAATAGTTGGCGACTACTCCATTTTCGTACAGAACTGGACCGAACCCCAGGGTGGAATCCACGGATATCTCTGCCGCTTCTTGCAGTCTGGCGATGCGACATTCCAGCACATTGCAGTCTGGACACTCCTGCAGCTCTTCGAGTCCGAGGATAAGACCCTGATCGGGCTCATCGGAAAGGCCGAGGATATCATCGAGCATATTCGAAGCATCGCAAACCGTCAGATCGAACCCGACAACGAATTCGAAGACGAGGATGAGGGTGAAGTTGTCAACTTGGCCCAACGTTGCCTGGAGCTTCTCGGACAGAGCATGTCCAAGGCTCATATCGAGGGCTAAACTCATGAACTACGTCTCTTGAGGTGGGTGCTCTTTTTCAACTCAAAAGCGAAAGCGTTATGGGGCTGGATGATACGATACGGTGTTGGGCGTATTTACATGTTTAAGAATGATTGGTTCTCCGGTGGCGGGTTGTTTCTTTACATGGCTTGCATTGCCCTCTCAGAGGGCTTGTTTTAACATTGTTTTTCATGTTGTGGTTATGGTGTTTGACGCACGGTGTACGAGAATGGACGCTGGGACGTGTTGTCCAAGAGGACGGCATTTGTTTCATTTTGTTTGATGAAGTTTATACGGCGGATATCCGCTAGATCACTTACTGGGAATTAAATTTGGTGAGAGCAGATGTAATTAGACGAGCAGTCGTAAGTTTCTATACCCAGATAAGAGATGACATACATATCAAGTCTAAGTTGGTGAATGTGATTGTGAATGTCAGTCCAGCTCATCAACCTTTTCTAACCCACTCTTCATCCACTGGCGCTCATTCCAGGGTAGGATTTTGGCGATAGTAGTGCCGGAGATGAGAGCCAAAGGCAGAGGGCCAAAGTGACGCGAATCTCTTGAGGCTGGAAGGTTATCTCCTGAAATCCAACAATGGCCCTCGGGAATCTGAAACGTTAGTATGATGTGAGAGTATTTATGGGGGTAAATACCTGGATCATCAAGTCTTCTCCTTGTTCGCCTGGAGTTCCAACAGAGACATAGTCTCCTGGCATGCCTGTCACGCGCTTCACTCCCCATTGATTGTTGAAGATAGGAATGCGGTAGACAACCAAATCGCCTACAGAAACACCACGGCCATAGCGACGTGTATGGTCACACAATATCCAATCACCATCAACCGTGAATGTAGGTAGCATAGATGGACCTTGAGCGGGACTGACGGTATAACCGTAGGTGATGCCAAGATGGACGAGGCATGCAGCTTTGACAAAAGATACAGTCGTTCGCACCGGATGGCGGGCAAAATGGAAAGAGGCCATCATGAAGTGCCCATGAGGCAGTTTGAACGAGAAAATGGAGGTATTATAACGAAGCCATCCATTTATAAACCAGGCTGAATGGATGCTGTGCTTGGTGTTGAGGGTGCTCTAAAGCGTCTGGTGAGATTCGGTTCTTATTGGATACCGCCCCTACAATGCCCCGTAGTGACGTTTCTGCCAAAACCAACCGCCCAGCAACTCCAATCGAGAGGGACGAGATCAGTTAGTTAACAAATCCAACACTGAAGCCATTGTCGGTGGTGCCACTCTTTTACAGATCT
This sequence comes from Fusarium sporotrichioides, assembly GCA_019054645.1. Lineage (NCBI taxonomy): Eukaryota > Fungi > Ascomycota > Sordariomycetes > Hypocreales > Nectriaceae > Fusarium > Fusarium sporotrichioides. Next base: position 7,941,669 of record JAHKNS010000003.1, read on the forward strand.
GAAAAGACATCATCTAATATCCTTGGGTGCCTTTATCAAGATGAGCAGCTTCACATGCCTGCAAAGCTCCCGCCGGGCTCTGTATCGAGTCTTTGTTGAGCGCGAAACTCTTACACGCCAATTCATACCAACACAACGAGCACTACCCATATACCAGAATCGACGATTCTCCGTGTCGCCACTACAATTGAAGGGAAAGGTTCGCCGAGGAAAAGCTGGTCAGGATAATCTCGAGACGGAACCCGGTGATGAAGAGGACAAAGGCTTCGATCGGCGCTACACTACCCAAGAGGATTTTATTAAATCTGGTCGCGACCGTCTACCTATAGATTTCGAGATAACGGATCCTAAAGTCATGGTACTCGACAACGGCGTCCTTGACGGACCCTTGTTTACACGCAACGTTATGAGCCGCATCGACACTGCCACTGATTCTCTCCGGATGGCTACTCCCTTCATCCCCGCCGACCCGAAAAACAACAAGCCGGTACAGTATGCGCTGTGCAAGATTGTCAACAAAAGGGAAGAGTATGAGAGACAGCGCGAGCTCCAACAGCGTCGTCGTGTGTCTAAGCAGACTTCATCAAAGACGAAGGAGATCGAGATGAGCTGGGCAATCAGCGACAATGATCTCAAAATCAAGGCGAAGCAGCTGATCGGATTCCTCAGCAAGGGTTGGAAGGTGGAAGTCATCCTGGGATTCAAGAAGAAGGGGCAGAAGAAGAGGACTTCCGATGATACAGCGGAAGAGGCATACGTCAAGGTGCAGAAGCTCGTCAAGGAGCTTGGTTCGAAAGAGTATAAACCGAGAGAAGGAGATGTCGGCCGTACTATGAGGTTTTACCTCGAAGGAATTTTCAAGGAATTGAATACCGAGTTGCAAGCAGAGGCTGCTAAACAACAACCCACTACCGAAGTGGAGCAAGAGGATAGTCCTGAGCAAAAGGAAGCATAAATGTTCAACATGTATCAATAGCATCTGGGTATCTACCAGACGGCAAAGTCTAGCCGAATTGTAAAAAAAAGAAATATCATCAGCCGGTTGTCGTATCCCGGACATAAATCGAGAACCCGAATTTTGGACACCAAACTCCAACCCAGTCCTTATGCGATTCCTTACAAGATCTCATCGCCATCCTCATCCGCTTGAACAGGTGCCACAGAAATAGCAGCACTGTCATCCGTCACAGGCGCTGTCAAAGTCTCGTCTGCGCCATCCATTTCCTCATCCAACTCGATTGCACCCTCGTTCTTCTTAGTTTCCTCGTCACCAATCTCCTGAGCCTTCTTATCAGCTTCCTCGGCAGCCCTCTCGGCCTCCTCAGCAGCCTTGTTGATTTCTTCCCAGTTCTTGGCGCGCCACTGGATATTTCTTCCACGACCTTTACTCTTCTCAATCTTGTTCTGTGTGCGCTCCGCAACAGCAGCTGCCATCTCAAGACCCTTTTCGTGCCGCTGACGTGCCTTGGCGGACATTTTGTCCTTGCGACCACGCTTGGCCTTTTTTGAGACACCGGCCGAGTGCTGAGCTGCTAGGACGGAGGGACGATGGGGGGCATCGCGAGGAGGAGGCTGAACATCTTTTAGAGACTTGTCGGTGTCGATATCGATGTCTGTTGCGCGACGAGCGGCACGGGAGTGAATTGAAGGCGCTAGACATGTTAGAGTTGGAAGGTCAAGTCATATGCTAAAACATACCCTTCTTTTTGGCCATTTTGACGGTTTTGTTCGATTTGGAAGTGTGATGTTGAATCTGCAACTTTCGGCTTGGTGGGGGATGGAAATTTTGATACCCCACAAAGATAAGCTGACCGAGGCTTGACCGAGCTCACCGAGATTGACGTAAGAGCTAAAATGAAGCATAACTGACTGCATTGCACGTTGCGTTACATTTCAGGTTGCTTTGAAAGTAGGATATAATGCCTGGATGCTGGACCTTTGTTAAGGCGAGGCTATTGTATTTGATAGCTACAATTCTTTGTCGCTTCTGCTTTGTCAGTCTAATGGTTTACAATAGAACCCCTGTCAGAATGTGTATTTACTTAGTACTTCTGTTTCATAACGCCTTGAGGCTTCAAAAAGCTATAGTAGTTGCTACTTCCCGCAGAATAGGCCTGTTAAAGCAGAAAGGAAAAAATAAAACGGAAAAGGCATTGATCTATTTTAAATTTACATCTTTGTCCTTTAATTTATAGAAGATTTAAGTAGCGTTACCTAGGTGTCTTGGTTAATTGTAGTCAAAACCTCCTAAACATACTACCCACCTACAGGGTATCAGTCACCTATACTCGCCCGGCGGCTTCCGTATAATCAGCCATGTCTCAACTTACCTCGTACACCTACTTTGCCTGATCATCAAAAATTTACGGCCTACTATAAAACACGTCAATAATTATAATAGAAACTTCCGGGAGACCCATCTGAGGCCAAGAACATGCAGAATACAACCTAGCATCAACCAGTCTACAACGTTCAAGGGCCCTCACCAGGTGACACATTAGCAATGCTCCCCATCACAACCTGCTTCGTTGCAGGACTACAGTATATTCTTCATCCTGCGAAATTGGTAAGATCAGAGCATCCAAAAGTCTTACACATTCTAACGCGCCCAGGGGACCATCCAAGAAACCATCAACCCAGATGCTCTCATTCCGGTTACACTGCTCACTACGGACGAAATCTTTGGTGACCTCGAAGGTGTTTTGAACCTTTTCGATAATGTTGATGACGTGTTTGTTCCAGATTTTGGATCTATTCTCGTGGAAAAGACTGGAAGCAATAGTAGCCGTGTTCAAGACGCGCGGCAAGTCTATCATATGGACTTGATTAAGACCCTGGAGGGCTTTTCCGAACTACCATCAGGCCCCTACTTTCTTCACGGTCCGAATCTTCACCAAGCATGGCGGCTATACGATGATGAATTCGGAGCGTTCAACTTTGGTGTTATTCCGGATGATTCTGATAAACCAGACGAGTATGTTGCTTTTTGCATACCCTACTACCTGCTGACCATTTCAGATATCAACCTCTCACTTCGTCTTCTGTGCAAGGAGATTCAGTGACAGTCCCTGTTCCTTCCAGACTATACTATCCTCAACCCTCTCTCCGAAAGCCCTTGTCTGGTGTTCGTGTCTCTATAGGTGACGCGATTTCTCTTAAAGGCACCCATACTACCTTTTCCAGCCATGCATGGAAGTCTCTCTACAAGGATCCATCAAATGCTACAGCCAGTTACGTTCAAGAGCTTCTGGAACAAGGGGCAATTATTGTTGGAAAAACCAAGACAGCACAATTTGGGACAGGCGTAGAATGGGTTGACCAGCAGGCTCCGTGGAGCGCAAGAGGCGATGGCTATCACAGGATGCAGGGTAGCTCAGTCGGTGCTGCATCAGCGTTGGTCGGATACGAATGGCTGGATCATAGCGTTGGGATAGATGGTAAGTCGTGGCAGGGCAAAATCACGTCCAGGATCTAATAATTACAGATGGTCGAGTCGTAACCGAGAACGGCGTTTATTCAATGATCCGACCAGCAAACATATCATCAGATGGCGTGAAAACAATCTCCAAGTAAGTTTTGTCGCTTATCAGTGAACTATGCTGACAACTTCAGATTCGACGGAATAAGGCTCTTTAGTCGGAGTCTGAAAGGACTGCTTGACCACGCATCAAGTCCCAAGATCGAGCCAAAAGGAGAGAGCTTTGCCTCAAAGGTTATTGTTCCCACAGACTTGTCTTCACCTGGAGAGACGCAAAAGACAGCCATCGACAAATTCGTGTCAATTCTCCAAGACCTCTTGGATGCCAAAGCCGAATATGTTGATATCGGCAAGACCTGGGAGGAAAGCCCTCCAGTTGAAGCATCAGAAGATGGAATGCAATCATACATGAGCCAGGTAAGTTGCAAGTCGCCAAGAAAGACGTTGCTAACATACAAGGCACCTTTCCGATCATGGTGTTACGACTACTACCATAACTTTGATGAATTCAGAGATGAATACCAGAAAACGTTTCACGAAGAGCCCTTTGTTGAGGCTACGCCGAAATTCTTCTGGTTTGTCCCGAGGCCCTATCATTGTCTATTACTAACTTGTCCAGGAAACGATGTCAGTCCGTGACGGAAAAGGAACATCGCGAGGACACAGAACGAATCGAGATATACCGAAAGTGGTTTCATGATCAAGTCATGAACATCTCAACTAATCCCAATGCCGACATTCCCATTCTGGTTCTTCCATGCGGTGATGCTCAAGTCAAGCATCGGAATGAGCCTGTGGAGTATGTGCATCACCTCTGTTAACTTTGCATCACTTGGCTAACGTATTTATTAGCCTACCAACGATTTACAAAGGCATTGATTTCACAACATTAGCGCCTGTATTGGGTGCAAGTATTTTGTCGTTTCCCTGTAAGTTGTCCCGGAATGAACCACGAGGAGGGAAATTGACCGTTGCCAGTCACACAAGTACCCTACAACTCTCGCATTACTGGCACGACTGAGTATCAGCCGGTGTGCATCTCGATCTTGAGTATTCAAGATGGCCAAACATCACTTATTCAAATGGTCGAGAAGGCCTTATGGAAAGGACATATCCCAACCCAGGTGGAAGTTGGACGAACGACGTTTCCAGTCAAAAAGTCAGACCATTTCGTCAAACACTTACAAGCTCCCTTGTTGGTTCAAGGATCAACAAATGAGCTGTAAGTTGCTACCTTGCTTTACACAGCCACGCTAGTACTCTCAGCGGTTGGCCAGGTAAACGCCAAGATACCAACATTCATCCGTCTTGTTCCCCCCAGATATACCTTCCCCGCGGTCTTGTTTGGTGGATCATTGCAGTTGGGTCCTCGGATAATGGAGCTATGGTGATTTGCGGACCCTGGTATGCATGCGCGGTCTTCCATGATGTCCTTACTCTTGTACCCTGATTATTGAGACGTTGGTAAAGTCCTGAATTTAATATTGATTCACCGTCGATCTTGTCATTAAATTGTGCCATCAAATCAGACACAATATGCATCAGACGTGGCCCTTAACATAAACCGGCAGTGATCCGGCTTGAAGCCGTTGACAGGGATCTACTATCAAACTATCGACCGGAGACAGGGATCCGTTAATGTCACCTTGGGGGCCTCAAGGTACGTAGAGCCAAACAAGGCGAGCGGATTCAAACGTGCGGCTGAGTCTTGTGGTTGATCGCTCCACTTACACTTTGATGATTGTTGATCTAATCGGGCACACATAGTTGATTGTACTCAGACACTTTGGGCCATCTCTCATCTTGCCTCACAGCCAGCCACCACTTGCAGTACATCTCATCAAATAGCTATCTGAAATGGCGGAACCAGCCAATACACCAGTGCCAGCTTCTACTCCGCGAGCTACATCTCCTGCTCCCCATCAGTCTCTATTTTCCCAAACAGGATCATTTCTCTCGCCAAAGTTATCTATGCCACCGTCGAAACCTCGGGTACTTCATATTGGAGATCCTGTGAAATACAATCCTGAAACCTTTCTCCGCTTCAGTATCCAGTGTGAGATTCTGAGGCCGTTAACTGAAGAACGTCAGCGGCCAGAGTTTATCAAGGCTCTTAAAGACAAGCGATGGGGGTCATTTGATGCGATATTTCGACCATTCTGGGGAACTGGAGGCGAGATGGGTAAATGGGACGCTGAACTGATCAATCTACTGCCAGAGAGTGTCAAGGTGTTTGCAAGTGCAGGCGCTGGCTTTGACTGGGCTGATACGAAGCTCTTGGGCGAACGAGGTGAGTAGATGATTGCAGCTGTTAGTGAATCAACTGACAGAAAAAAGGAATTATTTATTGCAACGCTGGTCTTGCAGCTGCCGAAGCTGTCGCTGACTTTGCCATGGCTGGTATAATTTCTACTTTCCGTGTCCTCCCATGGTGTATCTCATCCGCCATGTCCGGAGATGAGGAAGCCTTCAGCACAAATCATCGAGATGCTACAATGCAATCGCGCAATCTTGGCAACCAGTCTCTCGGGCTCATTGGATTCGGCAACATCGGCCAGCAGATAGCTGCTCGTGCCCATCACGGCTTCGGTATGGATGTCCATTACTATGATATCCTCCCCAAGCCTTCGTCTGTTGTTGCCCCGTTGCGAGCTACACACCACGAGACCCTTGGGAGCCTTCTTGCTCGATGTGACTGTGTTGTGCTATGTACACCCGCTGGTGATGGTACGCTTATCAACGCAACTACACTGCCACTTTTCAAGCGAGGATCATGTTTTGTCAACATTGCACGTGGCAGTCTTGTAGACGAGGAGGCACTGGTCGCTGCCTTGCGAGACGGAACACTGTCCAACGCAGCGATCGACGTTCACGCGAATGAGCCAAAGATACACCCTGAGCTCATAGGACTTGCGAAGCAGGGTCGTGTCCTTCTGACATGCCATAATGCTGGTGGAACTGTCGATACACATAAGGGCTTTGAAGAGCTGAGTATGCGCAACATTATGGCTGTACTCAGCGGCGGGGAGGCTATCACACCTGTAAATTTACAGTTTCTGAAGTAGACATCAGTGAATGAGGCGTGTTACATGAGGATACAAGGAAGATTGGAAGTATGGTGAGCAATAGACAACCATAGATAAAAATGCAACTGACATTAGCCAAATATATACCTACTCAAAACTCCGGCTCAAACCATTTGTGCCCATCATTAATCCAACAGTATTATTATACAGAACTTTCCTCCTTGGGCTTCTTCCTAATAAGACCCGTAGGGAGAACATTCACATCTTTGGACTCTTCCTTTGGCTTCTTCTTGACGAGACCAGCACTAAGGACATTAACCTTGCTCTGGTTATCATCAACTGTTGAATCAGTACGCTTTCTCTTAACAAGACCAGTCAAGTTGTTCACCCCGGTGTTGTCATTGGAGACTGGGACAGGTGTCTCGCGTGTGCCAACAACGACAACACCCCATTTACCACCTCCTCCGCCTTCACTCAACCAGCGACGGGTACTACCCACTGCTTTGTTGAGAGTTGCGAAGTCGAGGTGTAGCAGTAAGCCTACAATGCGCTTATATGCTGCTTCATCGAAAATCCTCTCACCACGACCTTGAGGCGTCCAAGAGTAATATGCTGTGTTGGTGGGGCCATCGAGCAGATAATTGTGCTTTGCTCGCTTGATGCGTGGGGCACGAGCAATGATGGGACCTTTGAGAGTCTTTTTGGTCTTTTTCTTCTTGATCTTGGAGTCTTTCTTTTCTTTAGAAGGGAAGAGCTTTCGGGGCGTCGTGGTTGGTGTTATTTGTACGATACGCTGCTTCTTTGGCGTTTCTGGCGGAGCTGTTGACTGGGAATACTCGAGCTTTGAGGCTGGTTCTTGATCATCGAAGACAAGCCAGATGAAGCCCGTCATACGGCCACTTGAGCACTCCTGCCGATACGCCATCATTTCCCAAAACATGTCCAGTGTCTTGACACTCTTCCAGCTACCCTGGTTCTTCATCGCTTGGGAGCTGGCGGCTTCTTCGTCTAGTTCGTCTCGGAATCTGGACTTTGGATCGTCGGGGAAATGGGGGATCAGACATCGCGGCGGTACCCAGTCGAATTCACGGTAGTAATGTGATATGCGTTCTAACGGATGTGTGAACTCCCATGCAGATTCGGGTTTTCGTGGTGTGAGGGCTCGGGTCTCGTATGTTTCTAATCCCGGAACAACGATGTATCCATTGGCGCTCTTCCATGGTGCTTCTGTAGATTTTGGTGCTGGGCCGAGGAGAGGATCTAGGACACGACACCACCATTTGATAAGGCCACGATCGTCAAGAACATGCTTGCCCTTGTTGTCGACGCTGCCAGGGAACAAGTATTGATCTTGAGCACGAGCGAACAAGTTAACAACGAATTGTATATCCTTCCTCCTCCGCTTCTCGACTAGGAATCCAACGAAGGTAGCGCATATTTCGCGAATAGGACTGGGCGTTCCCTTGGGAAGGTTCAGGAGGGCAAGATAACCTGTCGAGTCCGCCTTTGAAACAAATAATGTCGTTGACCGAGCTGTAGTATATATAAAGACCTCAATTCCAAGCACTAGAACTTGCTTCCCCGGCTCGTTGGGGGCATCGATGGAAACAGCTAGGAAATGGTTCTCGCAGTAGGTTCGTTCGGGACGCTCGTTTGGAGGCGGCGAGTAGAGAGGGTCTGTTTTCTTAGGAGGCGTTGAAATGTGAAAGGTTGTAAACTTGTGGCCTTGAGGGAGAACCGAGGCTAGACGAGCGCCTAGATCGTTAGTGTTGGCCATCTTGAACCGATGGGAGTGAGATTCGAGATGATGGACATTAATGTTGGAGCTTGCATGTTTGGGTGGTGTAAGCTCCAAAGCTTTAGTGGTCGCTGGGGCAGCGGCGGGGAGAGATCCACAGGGGTCTTTGCAGGGGAGGATTGAATTGGATCCATTATTGACTTATCGTGATGGGACTTCTTCATTAACAAAACAATTCCAAGCTGAATTATGATTACTCCAATTCCAATCAATCGCTAAACTCCAATACCCAGCTCCGAAGGGCTAGGATGATCGTTTCGCCAACTTCCAACAGCTATGGCGACATACAAAAGATTCCATCGTGGACCATCAGGAAAGCAAACAAATTCATCAATCATCATCTCCACCAGAGGCTTGTACTTTGTCAAAACAGCCGGCGATCCTCTTCCCTCGATGAGAGCCTGTAGCTCGTCGACCTCGGACGGTTCAAGGTACTTCATCAGGTGACTTTCGACCTCGCGTGGCGTCTTCCACCATTCCAGTCCTTGCCCTTTGTCGGCGAGTTCCTGCTCCATCTTCTTGCGCAGCTCGGGGAGGACTGATCTGTAGACCATTTCTGTTCCTGCATGGGGCTGTTGGATGAAGCCTTTCTGCTTGTACTCGAGACGAGCCAGTGCGAGGGAAAGCATGAAGCGTCGGTCAGTGAGATGCTTGCTGTGGTTGAAGAGTCTGTCCATGGGGTTCATGTCTGGTGGACCAGCTCTACCCAACATGTTGAGCTTGTAAGTCTCCCACAGCGATACAGTGTTTCTTGTGCATGCCCAGTACAGGGTTCCTGCGAATGTGTAGAGGCCATCTCCGAGATACCTGCGTGCGTCTGAAGGAGCCTCAAAGATACGGGCTAGGTGGTCGGTTTCGGTCCACAGATGCTGTGCCATACTCAACCTCTGTGAAGTGTCTTGGCCGAGTGCTTGTGAATGTAAATGGATATCAGAGGATAGCAGTCCTGAGATGTCGGAAGTGCCCTCGGGGGTGATAGGATCCGAGGTTCCTGATGAGCTGGAAGTAGCTGTCTGAACATTTCCATCACTACTATCCTCTGCTCCAGCGGTTTCTCTTGCTTCTGCAAGGGCAGCCTCGAGCTCTTGATCTTTTCCACCGCGTTTCTGGGCAAGCTTCTCTATCCTTTTGAGAGCGTTTCTCAACCTCTGGTTCTCATCTTTGAGGGTATTAAATTTGGAAGCATGTCGCTTGCGATACTCGCGTTGTGCAACTCTGCTTCGCTCCCGCTTTGGCTGTTTCTCCATATTAGTTGATGCCTCGAAGTTGATCAAGATGCGCTGTGTTGTGTGTGTGTGTGTGTGTATGACTGCTTTGTAATCACGACTGAATAAAGGTCCACCTACGTCTGGACGATCCCCGGTACTTGGCGGTGACATTGAGAGCAGGGTAGAGCCTGAATATAGCACAGGACTATGGGATCGACTTTGAAGTAGGTACCAAGGATAGTGACAAAAGTTGCAGTGTAAGTGATAACGTTGCTGGTTGAGTATGGAGATCTGGATAACGTTATGAAGCGTTGAGTGGGGCGAGCTATGATACCATACGCATACGGAGGAGGCGTACGGATTAGTGAGCCGGTATTGGCCAATATAATCCTTGTCGTCTTAGTCCGTACAAGGTTATTTCTGTCTTATACAACCTAGGTACGTACCAGAGAATACCTTCATGTCATGATGTATATGTGTATGGATAATGGTAGGAAAGCGTAAAAGAAGCAAAGCTAATATTGATGATATCGCGAAGAGTGATTTTCACCTTTAGGCACGTCAACAATACCAAGTATATTGTATGTTGCACGCATAAACCCTGTCAAAGTAAACCCCAAACTTGCATTTGTTGATCCGACGGTCCTTGTTAACGTGTGATAACGTTGAAACTCACGATAACTACCGCAATGTCACCAATAAACAAGAAAGATGTAGGTATACTTGGGCTGAATTTGCAGATCAGAAATCTATATATAACAAGCAGCACGGTATAACGAAACCTATCAACAACTCACTCCCACACTCCTTGTCAATCAAGTCAAGTCAACTCAAAAATGCCGTCTCCTATACACAAGACAACATACCCAGCCATATCCCCTCTTCGTCCTGAGCTTTCCACCAAAGGAAAGAATGCTCTTATCACAGGTGGAGGCTCTGGTATCGGTGCCGGTATCGCAAAGTCCTTTGCAAAGTCGGGCGTAACCAATCTGGCTCTTCTTGGCCGTACAGGCAAAACACTCCTCGCAAACAAAGCCGAAATAGAATATGCAAATCCACAAACCAAAGTCTGGACCTATACCGTTGACATATCTGACTCTGAGTCAACTCGATATGCCCTTGAAGCGTACGCTAAAGCAGTCAACGGCAAGATCGATATCCTCATCGCTAATGCCGGATACATGCCCAGGGCAGAGTGTATTACTGTAGCGGATCCAGATGACTGGTGGCGTGGTTTCGAGATCAACATAAAGGGAAATTTTAATCTCTTGCGCGCTTTCGATCCTCTCGCTGCCCCTGGAGCAAGGGTCATCCATGTCTCGAGCCGAGCCACGTACATTGAGTACTTGGAAGGTTTCTCTGGATATCGAGCATCCAAGCTGGCCGCCTACAAGCTGTTTTCTTGGTATGCAAACGAAAACCCCGATAAAATTGTCCACCAACTCGACCCGGGTGTTATTTTTGACACTGGAATGACTACTCCTTTCGAGGGTCTGCTCAAGGAGAAGGGACTCGTAGGAGACGACGTTGAACTCCCTAGTGACTTTTCGGTTTGGTTGGCCAGCAATGAAGCGAATTTTTTGAGTGGTCGTTTCGTCGAGTGTGCGTGGGATATTGAGGATCTAAAGACGACCAAGGGGGAACTGGAGGCATCGTGGAATAAATGGACTATTGGTCTGTTGGTTTAGTACGGAAGGATACTCTAGGAATACAGAACGATCAAAGTTTTGGGATGTATGGATAAATAACCTCAGAAGTCTGGTCTAAATAGTAAAACTGACCTACTGATTCCGTCTCTTTTGCCTCCTACGGCTAATTTTTGTGGTACCCAAATTCATGTCAGTCATCCTTGTCTCGTTTATCTCGGATGATGTGCAGATCTAGGTTAACTAGCGTACCCTGTTGAGGATCTGTCCTAGTTTTAGGAAACATTCCGTTCTGATACTAGATATTAGCCTGGTTTCTAACAAGACACCAGAGAACATTTGAACAACGTTCCTGTGAAAGCCAACGAGAATAAAAGTTTCTTGCCGCACATCACTCCTTGTATTAATAACCTGAGTATATAAAAGTACAGATCAAAAACTCCCTAGTTCTACTTCATCTTTGATCTCCAACTTCCCTTACCTCCAATAGTCGTCTTCTTATTCTTCTCAGGCACTGTATATCCTCGATCCCTCTCCAACCGATGTCTTTCCCAAAAATCACTCATCTCTTCCCTCAACATCCCTTTCTTGCCTCTCAAGTCCCTCTCATCTCTTTGCCGTTCATCCCGCTGAGGAACCATGCCCACTACGCTTGAAACAACAGGCTTGCACAGTGTCCTCCAAACCCACGACACGGCGATGCGATATAGGTGGGTGAGCCATTTGGCAAAACGTCTGGCCCTTGTACTCCAGGCCGCCACAAGGGAAAGGATGACGAGGGCGAAACTAGAGGGAAGAGAAATCGCGCCAATGGTCTTGAGGCTGAGGTTATTCTCGCCACCCCATTCATGCGTGTTCATACCGAATAAACCAGTGAAAAAGGTCAATGGTAGGAAGATGACTGTGAATGTGGTAAAGATCATGACACTTCGACTCTGTGCACTGGCAAGGTCGGCGTGAAGTCTACTCAGCCGTACCTCATCAACCTGAGCTTGCCTTTGAACCATCTGAAGTAGCTTGTCATAGTCATCTCGTGTATTTCTCACCCTTTCGATCATTTCTTGACCCTGATGGGCATACTCGGAAAGTTTCTTGAGGGCTTCACTCAGAAAGATTCTTCCGTTTGTTGTACGATCCCGAAGTTCGGGTCGGGCATAAGTCGAAAGCATGGAGCTGACAACTTTGGACTGTCGCTCGAAAAGATGCACAAGGATCAAAAGCTCATCCTCAATATCCCGAAGTTCAAGGAGTGCGGATGTATTGTCGCGGTTATCCTCTTCTGATCGACGACCTTCAGCTTTGTGCCGTGCTCTGATGGATCGAGCTTTGTTCTCAACTGGTTCGTATGCAGAAGCTTTGTCGCGAAATCCCTCCGCACGAAATGTTTTGAGCGAGAATGTGAGTTTTTCGGTCTACTTAGTTAGTGCTAGTCGCATAACAACGGGAGGTACCTACGAGAACGCTGATGGCTTCTTCAAAGATTCGAAACACTTCGAGATCAGGATGCGATGCTCGATCGAGGAGCACGGTCACTGCGTGAAGTACAGCCAACGCTGCTAGATCTAGGGCGTTTTCGCACTGGCGAGTAAGATCGACATTGACTTCGTTAAATACACTGTCGCGAAGGTCTGCTTGTTGATACAGAGGCCCTTCGATAGCATCGCCCTCACGTTTGGGAAAGAAAGATAGCAAAGTGTCTGTAGGGTTAGACTGAGCTCGTAGCAGAGAGGGTAGACTTACGAGAATCAATGGCCCACAACCACAGCTGATCAACCATAAGGACATTGCCATTGAGTATAGAATCCTCTGGATTTTCCTCATTGTCGCCATCTTGACTGCTTGTCTTAGATCTCCGGCTTCCACTTCCACTGCTGCCATCGCTACTATTAGACATCTGTCCATGAAGTCCGGGACCCAGTCCAGGGGCAAAACTTCGTTCCTTTGTCAGCTTGTAAAGCATCTGATCATCATCTCGTGATCTCGTGTCTCTTAGAGAAGGGTATCCATATTGGTCCAGCGTTCTCCGGCAGTTGAGAGGTGGATCATGACCTAGATACTCCCAAATAGCCTGTGCTTCAAGAGAATCGGACTTGGCAACAGATTCAGGCACAGGCCGGGCCCTTCCATGGTTCAAACGCTGGAGAATAAGTTCGCGTCGACGAATAAGTCGTTTGTAAGAGTCGAAATGAAGATATGGTAGGAACAGACACGTATAGATCCCGCCATCAGCCCTCGATATTGAAGACTGTTTAGAAGATCGACCTCGAGGGGACACTGCAATGTTAGAATCTAAATCTTTAAGCAACAAGAGGACGTACTGTGTCGAGGAGCTGAGAAATAGCATCCTGGCTTAGCAAAGTATGCATAATGCTGAGAGTGTCGTCCACGAGAATGCCTCGTTGCCCAAAAGTCATTGTTGAACAGAGGAGCATAGTTGCGATTGTCTGATATTTGTAACGTCTCAAATATTTTCTACTCAAGTCAGTAAAGCATCTCACCAAACAGTGTTATCACTTGCCGTCACCCAACTTGGATTGTTATATGGTAAATGTACCCATATGAACTTTCTATCTTCAACCCGAGGTTTCGAAAACGCAACAGGCACTTCATCAACAATGACGGTCTCACTCGCTCTTTTATCTCCATCTTCAACGACTTTTCGGATTGCAACTATTGCTTCTGGTAGTTTGGGAGATGCGTCAATGTCGTCCTCATCGCTAAAACCCTCTATGGTGCTTCGGCTGCGTTGCGAAAACGGGGGAAAATCTCGATACTCGTATGGAGAGGCCTGCGTGCCCAGACTTGTAGATCTGCTAAGCGTTCGGCCTATGCGACCAGTAGGAGGTGGTGATAGACGATCCACAGCGAGATCCTGATCAAAGTTGGCTCGTATAAGAGGGGATGGGCGTTGCATTGGTGTTGAGTAGTGCGTTGGTGGTGATATTGCTACTGGTGACAGTGGTGTAATGGGAGATCTCGAAATCACTTGAGGCGCTGATTCCGATCTTGTATTTTTGGCATCAAGGGGTCGTATAATCGGTGAAGCAGGAGGCGATGCATGAAATGATCCATCTTGTGAGATGCCGAGAGCATTGTTGCCTGTTTTATCCACGTCTTCCCTTTGTGTCGGCAACCTAGCTGTTTTCCCTCTTGTTCTCAAGAATCGCCCTTCATCAACTGTCTCGACTTCGTTCAGTCTGTCAGCCAAGCACTCCTGGGGTCCTTTTCTCAGAAACTCCCGCAAAGGCAATCTTGTAGACCAAGCTCTGATAGTCGCCGAGTCTAGTGGTCCTGGAGCATCCTCAAAAAATCCATGGATTTCGACGTTGACCTTTTGTTCGAGATCCAAAGACCAATTTCTATCCTCACAAGCATACTCGTCTGCTCGGGCGATGAGTGCGGATAACTGCTTTAGAAACAAGCGCATCGTGTGAACATTGTGCCTCCCGAACGAGGCTATGTTTGCATGGTCGCTTTGAAGTGGAAGAATCGTCTCCTGTCGCATACCGAGGATGGCAGATTTTATCGACGCCAGCGGTGCAGTAAAGTAGACATCTCCAGTGGACCCTGAAAGGCGAGAGTCGATAGTCTCATACAATGTCCATATACGGAAATCGTGTGCTATAGACTTAAAGTCGTCGTCCAGTTGGAGAAGAAGAGGGTTTCCTACGCGCAGATCGTCGGTGATGGAGCATGGCAAGGGGGCCGAGAGTTGGAGCAGACTCTGGATTCCGGCTGCTAAATTCGGCATCGCAAAGTAACTCGATCCTTGATGAGGAGTACCTGGACTGTTAGTATGGAGTACACTTTCAAGAAAACAACGTACCGAAAAAGGCAACACCGTAGCATTGTCTGTAGATATCCTCAAATCGAGTATCACGACTCGCCTTTGTCAAAGCCATCTTGGCAATAATTCCACCAATGCTGTGTCCCACAAACACAAGCGGCCTGGTCTGTTTCTCTCGCTTTCTCAATTCTTCTAGCTCCTCCAGAAGCGCATCTGCCAAGGTGCTCAATCTTACACACTCGGTCGTTGATGGATGTTCGTAGAGGAGAATCCGTGCTCGATCAGCTTCACGTCGAATGCCTTGTCTGACCCATGAAGGTGCAGACCGATCTTGGTCTGGCGTTGTTTGACCTTCAGCATCTCGCATAGACAGCGCACCAAAGAAACGACCCATACGGCCATCGCGGCTCCATGTTCGAAGAGGGTTTGCTCCAGGGCATGGAACGGTAACAATATCGACTGTTGTTTGATCATGGGTAAGTTCACCTTCTGGGTCGATAGTGAAGTTTCCCTTGTTGAACTGCTCTTCCGATCTTTCGTCATCAGTAGATGTTTTGTTGATGACATTCTCCTCTACTTCGCTCTTCTCGGTAGTGTAATCATTTAGTGGCGGTAGTTGACCTGGCGGACTTCCTGGGTTGACGTTGAGGGAGTCTTTGTCGTTGCCAAGTTCTGACCCAGGTGAGTCGAGGCCTCCTGCCACAGCCATACTCGCTTCAGTGTAAGACGCCCTATAACTTTCCCGACGTCTTTGCCTGGGCAGAATTGGGCGAGAGGCTTGAGACATGGGAACACAAGTTATTGGAATTTTTTCTAATCTACATCTGATGCTATTTGTTCTGTTTTTTAGCAGTTGAGTTCATATACTGGCTGTATTATGGTCCATCCGCCCCAAGAGTCACACTCAGTCAATAGCCTCACGAGCACCCGTTTCTGCCTTGGATCAGCGTTTACTCGTGACAAAGGCCCCATATTCGAAAATAGCATTTTCCGATTTCCATATGTATTGCTGATGTGCTAAGGTTATAGCTGTAGGCTGACTATGTTGCTCTCTAACCGTGGGGCAGTTTCTGAGACAAGGCTAATCAGATGACTGTACCACATGAACAATCCCGATGACTGATGTTGAACCCAACCTCTAAAATCCCACGTATTCCTGCCGAGCGATCCCGAAATTCCATGGAATTCACCATCTCCCAGTATGGTTGTAGATGATCTGAACGCTCAAAACTCCGATTAATGCCAATAAATGTGTCTATACCTCCCTCACCTTGCCGTTTCCGTCGAATACGCCATTAATTACTGCAACCCAAAATCACAAATAGTAGTGCAGTGCACCACGGAATCCAAGTAAAGCCGGTTGGCGACCCTACATGCTTGTCCAGGTCGAATAACAAACATGCCGTTGGGTCCCAAGTTAAATGTTTGTTCGCCCGTGGTGACACGCACCTTGCCTGCTGCGACTGAGCAAGTTCGCAATTTGTCGTCGTCAACATTCCAATGACTCGAAGTGCCAGGCTTGAGGACGATGACGTTGAAACTAATGTCCTCAGAAACTGTGACGGGTTGACCGCTGGTGAGGTATGAGTTGGAAAAGGCAATATCTCGGGATGTTAGCATGTGAGTTGATCGAGAATGTATGAACTCACTGTCTGAAGAAGAATGATCCTTCATTCTACCTGGAGCAACCTCCCAGTCTTCCATCTCAAGTTCCAACCCGCCCATCTGGTCTGGTCTGCTCGGAATTCCAGCTACAGACTGTTCCCCCATTGTTTCCATAGGGGTGTGCACAGAAAGACGTCTCTTGGATCGCTTCGTGTCATGTATAGTCTCTGTGACGGTCCCTACGATTGGTTGCTCAAGCTCTTCTTCCTTGTCAACGTCCATTGCGGGGGTGACATCTTCCGATGAAGACGATCTTGCTGAACCACCAGAGGTTCTCTGTCGAGGTTGAGGAGAAGGACACCAGTCGCATGAGTTGGAGCGTCGCTGTAGAATACACCAATATCGGCATCCGACACAAGTATCTAGAGAAGAGAATGCTTGTTTTGCTGACGTGGGCATTCCAGCCGGGAGGGCAATACAAGGTGTTGATAGTCTGGCAGTTGGCCGAGCTGTATTGGCCGTGCATTGCTCGGTGCCAGTCACTACCCTTCCGGTGAGGTAAGCCAACGCGCAAGCATAATGGTTCATATCCAAAGTCTTTCCGCTGTGACCATGTTTCCATTCTTCGGTAAGATCCCGCATTCGAGGCAACGACAGCATGAAATCGACGTCCTCTCGATGATACTCTGTTTGATCTGGACTGAGATACTTGTGGAGGAAGGACTTGACATCAGAACCCGAGGTGTTTGAGCGTACAAGGGGTACAGGGGGGAAAACTGGAGTTTCCTGCGCTCGAGTTGTTTTCCTGATGATTGATTGCTCTGCCCGAGAAACTCGATTCTGCTGAGAAGACGCAAATAGCGACAGTCCTGGATCGACCGGTGGCGGCGCGCCAGGAGGTAGAGGGTTGCGAGAAACAACGATGCCAGGCGTGCCTCCAGAGCCATTCTTCTGATAATTGCCAACCTTTGACAATGTTCCATCTCCGTTGTCGTTGAAGGTAGTCGAACAATGGCCAGCACCAAAGTGTCCACCAAGACCCTGTAGTCCTTTGAATAAACGACGACAATCTCGCACAGGGCAGATATACTGAAGCTGGGGATCATTGTGCAATTCATACTTTGGCGGAATGATTGCGCCACGAGCAGAGATCAATCCCTGTTCAGGGTCTACAGGATATTAGAAGGCACCTATAAATAGGGAAGCATACGTACGTTGATACACGCTGTACGGGCGAGTACCCTCAGCAATAGTGATTGCAACAATCCTCTCGCCAACAGCTGGCAACTTTTGCGCCGTTTGTGTTGTCGTTGCCTGCACTGGTGGGGGTACAGGCGTTGGTGATGTTCCTTGGCCAGTGTATCTTTTGAGTAATTCATTTCCAGTTGCGAAATGCGCTGTCTGAGTTCGAGGAATCATTGTTGCCTTGATTGACGTGTTGCTCAATTCAGACATTTGTCGTGCCACTTCGTCTTCCGTAAAGCGAAGTGCCTCTCGACGAGCTTGCCCGACATCAAACTCACTGTTTTGCCTTTTCGCAGCTGGGAGAGCTACGTCTGACGCTGGTGATTCCCTCTTCCGTTGAGGCGGAGGGGGTTTCAGTGAAGGGATCCCAGGCGGTCCTGTCGAGGAAGGTCTTGATTGTGATTGTGCTGAGCAACGTTAGACACATATGCGTGAGCTGCATGCTTAACTCACATTGATTCTTCTTCTCCCATTCAGACTGGGCGGCTTTGATTTTTGGATTACTAGCCAACAATGAAGAGAGCCTAGCTGCCGAAGTCTTTAGAGCCATATCACCATCGATGTCGCTAACAACACGCGCAGGCTCTGGATTTAATTCTTTGGGTTTATTGACAGCCGCCCATCTTGCACCATGTTGTTGTTCAACATGATTGCGATGTTCAACCTCTTCAGGGGTGAATACAGAAGCTCCGGATTTGTCAAGCATTAGGGATTGTTAGTGAGGATGAGTGTAAAGAAGCACGACCCAAGTTGTTACTACCGTCCACATACGAAAGGTAGTTCAAGATAAGAAGAGATCAAGCAGTAGAGGTATGAGGAATTAGAAAAAAAGCAAAGCCTTCGCTAGGATTATAGAGGTCTCGTCGGATGTGGTTGAAGTGAAGGTGAAGGTGAATTGATTAATTGACTGAAGATACGCGACGCGATTGAAGCTGCAGCGCGCAGCTACCCACTAACATTTAGGTACTTTAGGCTAGGGGCACTGCACCACGCTGGAAAGGCAAGGTACGAAATGCCTGCAAAACCACCACTATCTGAGAACTCCAGCTCCTTACATTCCAACTACATGGGATTATGCTATATTTCAAAGAGGCTTAACTCTCAAGGACAAATATATAAACATCCCGCGGCCTCTACTTCATTCAAACTTTACAGTCAATATCTAGTTCATAATGTACAATTGCTACACAAATCCTACATGCTTGCCCTTTACTTTGATACCAGCTTATTTCTTTGCCAGTCTATTTCTTCTTGCCGGCCTTCTTAGCAGCCTTCTTAGCCTGCTTCTTGCTGATCATTTTAACAGCCTTGATCTCACCACCACTCTCAGCCCTCTTCTGCTCAGCCTTCCTTTGACCATCCAATTCCCTCTCACGCCTCCACCGTCTGTGTCTGAACCATTGCTTTCGTGTCCTGAATCGCTTCGTCTTGAGACCAGTCGTCTTGGCCAGCTTTCCAATCGCCCAGTTGTCCTCACGATAACTGTAATCCTTGCGCAGCTTGAGTAATCTGTCAGGCTCGCCGGCCTCAATACGGGTAACCTGGAAAGGAATTCCTGAAGGCGAGAGTTCGGGTTTGGCGGCGGCTTCCTTGATGGGGAAAACGGTCATTCCGAGCTTTCGCTTGCGCTCGGCATGCTGGGGGTATGGTAGAGTATCGTTCTTATCAAAAACGACACCGATATACTTGCGGTCGGGGTGTCGTGCGGGATCGCGGTAGTACTTGACGTAGCCGGTAGCCATCGAGTGAATTGTGTGATCTCGACCCATGATGCAGTTCTCGCCGGGCCACCAATGCGTGCCTCGCTGCTTGTACAGAATATTGCCAGGAATGACGAATTGATCTATACCGTCAGATACGCCCCATTACCCAGACTTCCAAAACATACCTCCTGTTCGCTTGGCACCCAACTTCTTGGGAATACCCCTCTTGGGTTTTTTCTTGTACGCTCCCTGTGACTTGACCGAGGCAAATCTTTGACCTTGGACGAGGGAATTGGCCAATTGGACACCCAGAGGAGCGACGGGCGTAAAGGCCGGCCGGGCAAGACCAGCCACAGCAGCCAATATCGGCCGCTGTATCGTGAGGAACCTCATGGCCGGCGATTTGGTAGATATGGCTGAGGTTAGCTGAGCTGCAATGTAGTAATGCCTGTCCCGAGAGCAATTCTGGAGATGGAGTTTTTGCGCTTAGTCATCGATCTTATCGATAAGAATCCATTGATGTGGACAGCATCGCATAATGACAGCTTGAGCTTCAACATTTACAGATCGAGTGCGATTCATTTCAACTATCTATGTAAAATGCGCTATATCATCGCCTTTCTTTCACTTCTGACTCTGGTCAATGGCCAGTTTGGTGGCTTTTTCGACCAGATGTTTAATCAGCAAGGCGGCCACGAGCGTCATCAAGCTCAACCACAGAATAACCCCAGTGATGCGAACCACTACAAGCAGAACTACGAGAACTGTATGTTTGTCTTTATTCGGTTGATGACACTACTAATCTTTTTAGCTGTCTGCGATAAATATCTTTGCCCTGACACCCTCGCTTGCGTTCACTTCCCTCACCACTGTCCCTGCGCCTGGGAAGCCCAACAAGAAAAAGTCGAACTTGCTGAAGGCCAACGTATCTGCGTATCTCGTGGTGGATTCCGTCCTGGTGAAACGGCGCGAAAGATTGAGCTGGCACGAAAGGGTCTACTGTAAAGCACGAAAACTTCAACGACACCAACAAGCGACCATGGTCCAGAAAGTATAAAAATTCTGGGAAATACAATGCTTATCTACCATGAATGCGAAACCGATTCCATAATGTGCCCTTCTGTCTCTGTCTCCGGTTCTCAATCAGAATTCTTAAAGCGAGCGAGTAATCAGATAACTGTGCATCCCTCAACCTCTGCCAACGCCCGGTAATGATTTCCTCAAAACTCCAGCCTAATGCCTTCCTAGCCAGTTCACAGTCCTTGTCGTGTTTCTTGTGTCGCAACATCCTTCTACGTAGAGCCGTTGGGTACTTGCGGTACCTGTGGCATGGGCGGCACATTGTCGTCTTCATCCTCGTCTTCGGGGAGGTCATCGGGGTGGCCCAGAAGCTGGGCCACATTTTTCATTTCGTAATGCCTCTTGCGGAGTTGCTCAAACTTTCGGTGCTTTTCACGCTCCTCGGGAGACATGCCTGCCAGGTCTTCCTCGGCGTCGTGACCGATACTGCTCTCGTCGTCGACGTGGACGCTCTTTTCGCCGCGGGGTGACGGCGCGCCCGCTTCCGGGATCTCCTCTTCCGGTTCGCCCAACGAAAGGCCCGGAATGTCATCTTCACGGCTTGGACGTGAATCCTTAAGGCGAGAACCAGCGTCCGCCAGAGGATCCTCGTCGTCGGATGGGTCTTCGGCCGGGTCGTAGTGTTTGGCATAGGGAGTCTTTGGTTCCGTAATCTTCATAGTAGAGGAGCGCTCTTGCTCCGTGAGATATAGATTAGCCTCGTCCCACTTGAGGCGTTGAGACTGTTCAAGGCCGTCAGAGGAGCTGTTGACACCAGATTGTCTTCTGGATCCTGTAGGGCGAGCGCCAGAGGACGAACGTCGGTGACCTGCGTTGATGTGGGTATTGGCGATAGTGAGCTCCTTTTCGCTGGCTGCGTGCTCTTGTTCCGGCGAGGCAGGGGGAGATTTCCTGTACGAGTTCTTGAGGATACCTAGGCGTTGTTAAATGTTGGATTCTGCAGGAGCTAGAGTTAAGTAAACATACCTCGAGGTCGCTGAGGAGGATTACTAGGAGGCGAGTGCGCCGGGGGAGACTCAACAGCGGAAGCCATTTTGGTATGCGAGACAGAGCTTGAGTTGAAAGGGTTTAACGGCAAGTCAGAGCTCAAGCTCAAGGTGTTGGTAGTGTGTTGAATAAGCAGATGTTTAACTCTTGGATTCGCGAGATTTCTGTATTGTTTGCGCGTGTGATGAGAATCGAGATCAGATGGAAACTTGCAGAACCCTCGTGAGCAGATCATAAAGAGGCGGGGGGAGGGGCCTATAAGATCCAATGACGCAGTGGTCTGAGACCCCAGGATTCGGAGGGGCTGGTACGTACCAGAATTAGCCTGGCTTTAGGTGTAAACTGGGCTGCGATGAGAATGATTTATCACTAAAAAGGGGTACAAATGTGAACCGTTGTATTCTAACCTTTTTGGTATTTGTGGTGGTAACACTGAAGGCATGTGAGATCAGACAAAATCATAGTGATCACCCCATCCAGTCTCAATTTGTTAGATGGCATCAACCTACGTCATTGTTGAAGGCAAGGTCACACTGATCATCAAAGTCATTGGGGACAGCAATGGACTGTTACTGTTAGTGCTAAATCTGACGTGCTCAGACTCAGACTCTTAGAGGTAAAGATGAGAAAGAAAAATAGAGCCTACGTATATCACTCATGCCAACGTTACCCTCTCATCAGCAGACATATGCATCCAGCAAACTCTCTTTCAGATAATGCAGATTCTAGACTGATCCAACCACGTTTTGCCAGTTTTCATCTCCTGTCCGCTATTCCCGATATAGTTCATGCAGAAAACTCAAAGAACCAGTAAAACAAATATTAGAAATTCCGAGAACAACACATTGATCCTTTCTCATTAGGTCATGATGCGTTGTCGATAAACGAATGCCTCTTCCTAGGTATGTATAGAGATACGAGAAATACTAGAGACTTCTTATCTCTGCAAAGAATTGACTTCGTTGCGAAATATAGGCCTGGTTTTAGTTGCCCACGTCGTGAGTATCATGTATGTACATTTCTCTGTCATATGGTGGGTGTTTGAAGGCTGAACATCCAACAGAATCCGTTCTGGACAGGCACAAGTCACCAGATAAATCACGAGAATCCAAAAGGTTTTAACTAAACTTAAATTGGAGTACCTAATATGCGGGTTACATGTTTAATCGTTCGCTCTATATAACGTGACACCTATTTTTGTGAGCATTCACTTACTAAACCTTTACTTGGACGACTTCTCTCCGCCACTCTCCTCATCACGGCTGTCCCCACCCATATTATAGTACTTTCCAAAGATACGGGTCTCCAGGTCGCTAACACCACCTGTTGATTTGCGGGCTTGACGGCGGAAGTAGATACGCTTCGCCCACTTCCAGGATTCAATACCAAGAAAGAACAAAATAGCCTCAATAAACACAATACCCCATTCCCATGAAATGGGAGCATGTTTGAAGACAACGGTGTTGAGTCCGGGAATGTAGATGATGGGAAACATGGTGACGAAACCGGCGATAATAGACCAGAAAAGGAAGGGGTTCCTCCAAACGTCGTGCATCCACTGGGTGAAATATCTCTTGCTCTTTGGTTGCATTCGGAAGAAAGATCGTCTCATATTGATCATTTCCCAAGCAAGGAACAGGGCAAACCATGTCAAGCAAGCAAAGGTGGTGGAACGAGCACGGAAAATAACCTCGCACTGATCGCTGTACTTGCTGTTACAATCCTCTCCAATGTCATCAGCACCATTACCGAAGCCGTAGAGGACAAGGACGAAAGAGCTAAGACATAGAGCAGACATCCAAAGACCATAGACAACCATGTCAATCATCAGCTCGGGAGTAAAGACACCTTGTTTCAACTATTGCATGTTAGCGGGTTTCAATAAAACTTGACGGTTTACGTACGTTTTGAGGAGGACGCTGCATAATGTCTGGCGCAGCAATCTCAAAGCCAAGACCCATGTCAGGCATACCGGAGGTAATCATGATGATCCAGAGAATCTCAACAGGGGCCAAAGGGAACACGGACAGGTTGTTGCGGTCCTTAAAAGCAAGACCGATGAGAAGAGTACAGGCTTGGGCAATGTTCTCAGCCAAAACGTGCAGAATGAACTTCTGAATGTTGTCAAACATTCGCCGACCTTCTTCGACAGCATTAAGGATAGAAGCAAAGTTATCGTCGGTCAGGACAATGTCGGAAGCTTCCTTGGCGACATCAGATCCGGCCTGACCCATGGCAATACCAACATCTGATCGCTTTAAACTGGGCGAATCGTTGACGCCATCACCAGTCATGGCAACGAAAGCCTTGCGACGGTGGAGCGCTTCAATCATGCGCACCTTGGTTTGAGGGGCACAACGAGCAACAACGAGAGGTAGGAGAGGAAGGGCATCAATCTCCTCATCGGACAGCTTATCAAATTCGGAAGCAGTCATAACCATAGACTTGGCGACATCCTTAGGGATCTCGTTCATACGGCTAGGCAGAATACCAACTTCCAAAGCGATAGCGCGAGCAGTCTCGGGGTGGTCACCAGTAAGCATGTGAACGTTAATACCAGCCTCATGGCACTTCTGAACCGAAGGAGCAGACTCAGGACGGGGAGGATCGTACAGGCCGATAAGTCCACGGAATACAAGATCCTTTTCAAAGAGTCCTCGATCGAGTTCAGCTTCGTTGTCCTCGACGTGGGGAATATCTGTTCGACTGGCAAGTGCAAGTACACGGAGACCAAGACGGGCAAGAGATTCCATGTTTGCAATGACATCCTCTTTGATAGCATCGGTGAACTCAAGAATCTCGCTGCCAGCAGCGTAGGTTGGGCAAGAGGTCAAAACACGCTCGACGGCACCCTTTGTGAAAACCCATTGTTTCTGAGACTCGCTGTCCATGAAGATAACCGACATCTTCTTGACGTCTGAGTCGAAAGGAAACTCGGCAACTTCGTGCCAGCGAGGGTTGTCACCACCAGACAAGCGCATACGGTTCCAGTTGAAACGAGAAGCAAAAACCTGCATGGCAATCTCAGTGGGGTCACCGCGAGCATGCCACTCACCCTCGATCTGGTGGACGGTAGCAAGGTTGGCGAGGGATGCAACGTTGAGGTACTCCATCAAACCAGGGTCCTGGGAAGTTTGGACAGAGGCGTCAATGGAAGTACCCTCGGCTTTCTCTTCGCGGAAGTTGATGTTCTTGGGCTGATCCTCAGCAAGGCTGATGGTGCCAACGGTGGGGTTGAAGGGTTCGCTGGTCTCTCCAACAGAGTATGTACCTCTGCCGGGAATCCATGCCTTTTTGACAATCATAGTACCTTGGGTAAGAGTGCCGGTCTTATCGGAGCAAATGTCTGCAGAGGTTAGCTATCGTTGTTGGGGCGAGGGAGATAACTTACTGGTAACGGCACCGAGAGCTTCCAAACTCTTGAGGTTACGGACGATAACATTTCGCTGGACCATTCGCTTGGTACCAGCAGCCATGGTAATGGTAAGGACAACGATCAGGGAGGCGGGAATCATGGAAAGACCAGTGGCCACAGCATAGATGATGACCTCCTGTTGAGACTTGAATTCGTTGGCAGCCATGACGATAATGGCACACACAATAGCTGTTCCAAGAAGAATGAGAGCAAGCTTAGAAAGCTTACGCTGCAGGGGAGTTCCGACATTGACACCAAGGAAACGGCCGACGGCGTCAGAACCAGTCAAGGTCCACGCCTCAATGTGACGACCAGCATTGGCCTTGCCTTGAGCATTTCTTTTGGGTTGTCGACGCTTGGAAGACTTGCCACGAAGAGCAACAGCGATCTGGCCAATTTCTGTATAGGTACCGGTAGCGAATACAATACCACGAGCTCGGCCCTTTGTCACAGTGGAGGAGCTGTAGGCAACGTTAAGGCGGTCGCCAGGGCCAGTGTCGTTGTCAAAGACCTTGTTGATCTCCTTACGGACGGGAAGGGACTCTCCAGTCAGTAGAGCTTCATTGGTTTCGAAGTTGACAGCCTCGACAAGACGGAGATCGGCAGGGATAGTGTCACCAGTCTTGAGCTCGACCATGTCACCAGGGACGATCTCGGCCGTGGGGATGACCTGATTATTACCGTTTCGAACGGCTGAAGCTGTTGGGGAGCTGAGAGAACGAAGCGAATCCATAGTCTTAGCGGCCTGGAATTCCTGTAGGAAACCGACGACGATGTTGAGAATAATAACAGCTGCAACGACACCACCCTCGATCCATGACTGGATGCCAAAGGAGGCAGCCATGGCGAGGATGAGGACCTATTGATCGACAAATGAGCGACTCTACCGTTTACTCGAAGGCTTCAGAGGAGCGGAGGGGTGATATGACTTACTAGAGTGAGAGCATTGGCAATCTGACCGATCAAGATCTTGAGAGGCTGAACCCCCTCTTGCTCGCCGAATTCGTTGCGTCCAGCACTTTCGAGGCGGCCCTTGGCTTCTTGGTCCGTCAGGCCATCTTCGATATTGGCGTTCAGCTCCTTAGCAACTTGCTCATAGGTGAGAGCGTGAGCAGGTGCTGACATGGGAGTGTTGGACTGGCCCGACACATGAGGCGCCTCTTCGGCAGGTTTCTGACTCATTTTGGTGAGAGTTCAGTGAGGTGAATGGAATGAAAAGTTCGAGAGAGCGGAAGGGACACATGGCTCTTATAAGTTGCGGGATTGCTTGATCGACAGCCAGATAGAACATGGTTTTCTACTTTGTAAGAGGAAGGCAGGCGGATCTTTGTTAGATGTGGATGCGCCAAGAAATAATCACGACAAGAAGGTGCGACCAAGAGGAACCAACTTTTTAGAGAAAATATTCTATTTGGACGACAACTTCTTTTTATGTGGAGACGGTCGCTATAAAGAGGGAATGCCAAGCAAATAAAGCCGGCATGTGAGCTAGGCTTGGAGATGTGTGAAGCAGAAACAGAAAGACAAGTCGGTCGTTATTTGGGCAATTAACCTATATTTTCAGCATCTCAACTTGCCTCTTGGTGTTTTGCTTATTTCAAACAGGCCCTCAGTGTCTTACTAGAATTGTCAGAAATACTCTGTTCCAGAGACCATCAAACACCCAGTCGTTAAGGACCCTGCATTGGATCGAACTCTGGAGTAAGAGCCTCTTACAGTCGCCCTTGCACTGGGTTCGCAGACCCATCTATACCCCGGTGACTAGCAACATTCATAATGCACGGGGCAACTTCAAAAGTTACGATTTAACCAATAGGAGCTGATATCTATTGCCAAGACTTGTTCCCTGTCTAGCGCATATCATTTTGAGCGGAAGCCTGCACATCCCGCTGTCCGCCATGATTGGAATCCCGCCGTCACACAATTCTTGTGGTGCCTACCTAACTGTTGATATTAATTTTTGTTTCAACATCCATATTTCATTGTCAAATCGGACACGTGGGCGGCGCTAGCAATCTTGAACGCTTCATCACAGCTTGTTTGATGAGTGGCGAGAATTGTCAATGGTGTTTGGAACGATAGTATGATAGGCGTGTCTTTCATGACGCAGCCTCTGCCATGCTATCTTCTCAAGAACGATTTATGATTTTTGTTATACCATTACTACCCTGTACCGTTACTATGGCCATTATTGGACAAATGGAATGTTTTACTCGAGAATGTCACTCCCTAGTCCGCCCGGATCCTTATCAGCATAGCACGGACAGTGTTGTTCTCGGACCTTGACTCAGCCGTTCAACTTCCCGCCCCGCCTTGCTCCTCTCCGGGTTCTCCTCCCCTCCCTTTGGGCCACCCGCCTGGAAAGAAGCATCCAGTCCGAGACTGTTGGATCGCTCTTGCGCCTACCTACAGAACAGGAAGCACCAGAATCCTCAGGACTGAACTTCTCGTTGGGTCTGAATCCTCCTTTGTTAAAACGCTAACTTTCCAGTCCTATCGCCCTGCCAGCATTACCGAGTCAACCCTTGCCATATTGTCGTCTCCAATAAAGCTTGATGGCTGTTACCTTAGTGTCCAGAACAAGAGATCATTCGCAGCCTTGGGGTCTAATTTAACCAAGATAGACACAGCTCGTCATGCCACCAAGAAACCTTACTCAAACAACCGACATAACGTCCGCCAAAGCTCAACTTTGTCGTTTCATTGTGCTCGACACTGCAGCATTCCCGGATTGACTTTTAGTTTTCGGCGGCATCTAGAATAACTTGTCGCATCATACAATTCCTGTCAGCGTCCCTGCCTCGACTGAACGAACTGGACTCCTTGCAACGCTGCTCCTGAAACCCCCGCACAGCGTGACAAACGGCAATCACCGAGTCTACCGATTAAACATCATGGAGCCCGTTGGCATCATACTGCTCGTGCTGTTTCTCTTCATCATAATCATGGGTCCTATGTATGTCTACTCAACATCTCTGGATGACATTTGCTAAACCTGAACCAGAGCATGCGTCAGAATGAATGCAAGACGCAATGTAGCAGAAAAAGTTCACAATCCTCAACCCCGTCAGATGGATACTGCGCGTCGGAAGCTCAGTACCGTGACCACTTCCACAATTTTGCCCCAACCGAACGATGTTCCGACCACCGATATTGAAGCTTCGACTCGGCCGTCCGAATTCGGTGAATGGTAAGCGAATCCAGGATGAATCACGGCCTCCACTCTCACTCCCCGGCCGGGCCGCTCTTCGGGATCGACAGGTAATGACTTAGCTACAGTCCTATATGCATCGGTCCTTTGGTCCCGGAACCAACGTATGCTGTTACTCAAGATCCACGTCCGATGCTTGAACAAGTTTCAACGGTGACGTCTCACGAGACAACGAGTCAAGCGAAAAGCCAAGAAACAGTCGGACAAACTGAAGAGGTTACCGATGCAAACGACGATATTATGACGATAAATGTATGCGGGCATTCGTTTCACTCGAAATGTCTCTCGTCATGGTTTTTGATCGATCGATATGATTGTCCTGTCTGCAGGGTGCCATATTATAAGGGAACGCCTCGACATCAGCAAGCATTGAATGTGTCGCCTTTCTGGTAGATACCCGCTTTAGTTGGATCACTAATCACAATCCGTCAACAGCCCATGACCGAATAGAGCGGCTGAGTGTCATTAGGTACACGAGATGCATTACTGCAGCCACTATGAATGTTTAATTCATCTCGATGCTAAACATTAAAGTCTCAGCCATTTTATTTCCAGGACCCTTCGGTCGGCGGTATCCGAGGTATTCTATTGGTTAAAATTAACTCTTTCCGGAGCTTTCTCCTCGACCCTTCTGCAGGTTTGTACTCTGGATTGGTGAAAGGCGTCACAGTGGAGCAGAAACTGGGGTACGTACTACGGATGCGATGACGGATCGGCGATCGGTGTCCCGCCCACTAATGTCGAGATGACTTCATTACCAACAGTCAAGCCTTGGATCGAGGAATTCGACTAACGATCGTCTTGTTTTCCAGAAAAGCTCCACGAAAAAGCCAATGCGAATTACCAGGTGATGCAGGGGCTTCACTTATTCCGTTGCGCTACCATACATTCCCGGAAATAATGACAGCGATAGCCCTACCTATTCGCCCTACAACATCACATCGCACCCAGACCATGCATGACGCACCATGCGTCATTGGCCATTGGCCCTTCGGGCCATTTCCTCCGACTACAAACCCTTAACTGATGGGATACAACGTTGGTTACGGAGTGAATCCCCCAGGTAGTACTTGGTCAGCCGATTTACTGTAGTCTTGTGGCTCAAACAGTTACTCGCTTGTTCTCGTTGCTGGATATACATGCCATCTCGTCTCCCAATTACTCCTGCAAGACTTCTTGCCTTCCTGCCACGTCCTTCATATCGCAGACCTGCATCGACAATGACACCAAAGCGAAAAAGAACTGGCGCCCATCCACCGCCCCCGATACCCGAGATGCCTGATACGTTTCCTAGACGGAGCAGTCGAAGGTTAAAGGAAGCTACCGATGAACGAACGCCAAAGATTGATGTTACAAAGATGGTCTCTGATCCAATGAAATTGACCAATACTAAGAAAGCAAACGCCGTGTGGGACACGGGAGAAGGTGTCGAGGAAGCCATACGAGAATTGAGTGAGATGGAGCACAAGTTACAGGATGCTGTTCGGACACAACGACTAGCGGTTGAATCTTCGCATCTCCATGTGAAGAAAGAGATCGCCCAGGAGCCCGGCGTCCGACCAAAAGTGTACGCGCCTAACAGCGACACAGTCACTGCTCGTGGGAACCTTAACGGAAGGTCAAAGGTTGTTGACACGGCGCCGTTAGATAAGCACGATGCCGAACTCGCTGCAAACGATGTGGCCGAGGCCAAAGAAGACGACGGTGCTAGTAGAGGTGCTGATCGACCACCTCCAGTAAACAGCGGAACACTTCCCTTGCCATGGAAAGGACGACTAGGATATGTGAGTACGAGATGGCAAGCCCTTACATATCACTAACCCATAAAGGCTTGTTTAAATACATATCTACGCAATGCGACACCTGCTGTATTTTCTTCTAGGACCTGCCGTATAGCCTCAATTATCGAGCACCGACATCCTTTAGCGAATCCAAACGAACCGGAACATGCGACAAAGAACCGCCCAGACAAATCTCAGCCTGCAGACAATGAGCGAGGTCTCAAGCATGTGCAGGAGTTGGGCTTGGCGAATGCCCGAGACATTGTCAAGATGATTCGATGGAACGTCAAATACGGCATCCGATTCATGAGGCTCAGCAGTGAGATGTTTCCATTTGCCAGCCACCAGGAATACGGATATAAACTGGCCCCGTTTGCATCTGAGGTGCTAGCAGAAGCTGGCAAGGTGGCGGGAGAGCTGAACCACCGCGTGACGACCCATCCAGGACAATTTACACAGATTGGTAGTCCGCGTAAAGAGGTCGTTACTGCCGCTATTCGCGATCTGGAATATCACGACGAACTGCTTTCCCTTCTCAAACTACCCGAGCAACTCAACCGCGATGCAGTCATGATCCTTCACATGGGAGGCACCTACGGTGACAAAGCCGCCACTCTTGACCGATTCCGAGAGAACTATGCAAAACTTTCAGACAGCATCAAGCGGCGTTTGGTGTTGGAGAACGACGACGTTGCGTGGAGTGTCCATGATTTGTTGCCTGTTTGTGAAGAGCTCAACATTCCCCTCGTACTCGACTTTCACCATCACAACATCATCTTTGACTCTTCTATCAGAGAAGGCTCCAAAGACATCATAGACTTGTATGATCGCATCCGTGCTACCTGGACGAAGAAAGGAATTACTCAGAAAATGCATTACAGTGAGCCAACTTCTGCTGCTGTCACTCCACGAGATCGTCGCAAACATTCCGCACGAGTCAAGACTCTTCCCCCTTGCGCACCCGATATGGACCTCATGATTGAAGCCAAGGATAAAGAGCAGGCTGTTTTTGAATTGATGCGCACTTTCAAACTACCCGGGTGGGACACCTTCAACGACGTTGTACCTCACGAACGTCCAGACGAGTCACGAAAGGCGATTAAGAAGAAGCCTAAGAAAGGAAAGAAGAAGACAGATGAGGTCAACGGTGAAGCCGAGGATGACATTGAGGTGCCAGAAAAGATTGTAAGCGCAGAGGATTTTGGTATGGGCGGTCCCCAAAATAGGGTCTATTGGCCAGAAGGTATGGAGGAATGGTTACGACCCAAGAAGAGAGAGATAAAGAAAGCAAAGGACGGGAAGGACGGGGATCCCAAGATGAAGGAGCAAGGTGATGAGGATTAAGAACCAGATGTCAATTTTGGCGTTGCGAGCGATTGGTCATTTAACTTAATGGAAATTGTAGAAATACTTTGATTTGTTTTGCTGTGTTGTACTTGCTAATCGAGTGGAAAATGCTGGCTACGTTGTGCAGGGTAGTTGCTTCACCCAAGAAAAAAAGTTTTATCATTGCCTTGCTTAACAATTCTTTCATCATTCAACAACACAATGAATTCCACAATCTTTGACGGCACAAGCGAAAATTTTCTGCAGTGGTTTAAATCTCTGCCAGGTTCGACATTTTCTGATGGAATCAAAATTGTCGACCTGCGTGATCGCAACGCTGGTCGCGGAATAAGTAAGTCTTTCACTCGGCTGATATATCAAGCTTACAAAAGTAGTTGCTCTCAAGGACATATCTGCTGGAACAACTTTGTTCACTATCCCCAGAAAAGGAATTATCAACACTGAGACGTCGGAACTTTCTAAGAAAATCCCAGACGTGTTTGACCTCGACAAACCTGACGAGGATGATGTTCCTGGGCTGGACTCTTGGAGCTCTCTGATCCTCATCATGATTTACGAATACCTTCAAGGGGATAAATCGCAATGGAAGTCTTACTTTGACGTGCTTCCTTCGTCTTTCGACACACCCATGTTTTGGTCGGAGAATGAGCTTGATCAACTACAAGCCAGCCACATGCGACACAAAATTGGCAAGGCGGATGCGGAGAATATGTTCAAAAAGACTCTAGTTCCCATCATTCGAAGCAACCCAAGTATCTTCAATGCCGAGAACAAGAGCGATGAAGAGCTTATTGAGATTGCCCACCGAATGGGCAGCACCATCATGGCGTATGCGTTTGACCTTGAAAACGATGACGAGGAAGAGGAGGAGACTGATGGATGGGTCGAGGATCGTGATGGAAAGTCGATGATGGGCATGGTACCGATGGCGGATATTCTGAACGCTGATGCTGAGTTTAATGTACGTGGATCCTGTGGGTTATTGACAAAACTAACAGACCTAGGCGCACGTCAACCACGAGGAAGACAGTCTTACTGTTACCAGCTTGAGACCCATCAAGGCGGGAGAAGAAATTCTCAACTACTATGGACCTCACCCCAACTCAGAGCTGCTAAGAAGATACGGATACGTCACTGAGAAGCATTCTCGTTATGACGTGGTCGAGATCCCATGGGACGTGGTCGAGTCAGTCTTGGCCAATTTTGGCATTTCGAACCAGATTTTACAGCAAATTGTAGGTTTTACCCACAGAAAATTGGCCAATCTAACTTGTGTAGCGTGGCGTGTTTGAAGAGGAGGAAGAGTTTGAGGATACATTCGTTTTGGAACGCGAAACCGGCGAGGTCAATTCGGACGGTACATTTGCTGAACCTGCCAAATTCGAAGGTATGCCCGAAGACCTCCAAGAACAACTCAAGTCATTCCTCAAGGGTATCAAGAAAGCACAGCCAGATGCTATACCCGACAAGAGAAAAAGGGACGAGATTCACCAAGCTGTACTGGTCAAGACATTGGAGGCCCTCGCAGCGAGATATCCAACAAGCATTTCAGAGGATCAGATTCTACTGAACGGCCAGAACCTTGACCAACGAGCTCGCATGGCTACTGTAGTCAGACTTGGGGAGAAGAAGTTGCTTCAAGAAGCAATCGCTGCATTCTCTGAGGATGTCGAGATGACAATGGATGATGAGTCCGGCCCAGCAAAGCGCACAAAGCGATCAGACTGATTGTACGCGGGGTTATGTGACAGCTCTTGTTTTCTCTCCTCTCATGCAAGAGGTGCAGAAGGCATCGAGTTGCGAACCATCCGCCGAGGCAAGTCAGGCCCTAATTACAATTACAATCGGCCATTTATATATAAATGATACATACCTGAACACATTACTTTTCAGATTTACTCCCAAACACAACCGACCGTGAACAGTTGGATCTGTCAATCCTTACTAACATACACAGGAACAGCAATCTCCGAGGTACTGTTATTACTTACAGCCATGACTAGGGAAATCGAAGAATTAACTCGCAACTTGCGTGAAATTTACTCGAGCCGTTTTGTTGACAATTGACTCGACCATCAATACTCACGCGCGTGCCAACATCTCATTGTAGGACAATGTGTCGGCTGGTCGGGAACTTGAAACATGGGCTCCTAGGTGCCACAAGCTTGCTACGTTTACCTTGATCGACGATCTCCTCAGTTACATTGAGAGCATCTTACCAACGATTCGCCACCCTCAACGCCTAAGCGAGCTCATAAACATGAACATCATAGCTGCACTGCTATTCCTCGACATTACCACCATCAGAGACAACAATGGCCTTTGGTTGCTTTCCAGAGTCACATGTTTCCACGTTCCTACCACGCGACCTACGACCAGACACACCAAACTGCACCTTTACGGAAACGCCGAAGCCCTTGTATTCTGGCCTCATATGCAGACAGGCTCCTATCTTGATCTAATCTTGACGTTGCCAAGTCGCAATAACGGCATAACCAAAGGTGTTAGGGCCAACAGATCAACGCTCAAGATTCAAGCATGCTTCCATTGGCCCGCTTCGCATCGACGAATCACTGAGTATCTTAACTGGCTAAAGTCAAACTCGGCTACCATGACCGTTCACCTGTTGAACAGTCGACGGGATCGCGGGCAAGTCGCAAAAAAACAGGGCCTCGAAGCAGATCATACGAAAACATTAGCATGCTCTTAGGCTACATACTCACTAAAGCTGATCTAACATTATCAATCACTAAATCAGTGCTGGTTCTATGTGACCCACCTGGATAGGTGTTGAGCAGCAAGCATGAGATGGGGCCGGGCCGCAAGTGTGTGCACACATGAACTGGGGTATTCCATTCATACAACAACAAGTGCCACCAACCTCTGAGCCGAGTAGAGCCTTGCCAATGATACTGAGCGGAAGACTGTCTGGCAGGCTGTGGCTGGAGCTGACAGCCGATTTCATGTCGTCATACCAGACCAGATCATACAAGGGTGTGCAGTCTATCTGAAGGCCTTCCCGAGTCAAAATATCCTTATTGAGGGTGTGGGATTGACCGAGAATGTGAACCTGGAGTGATGCGGCTCTGCGACTCGTTGGGCGATTCAAGACATTATAAAAATGGTAGCTGCTCGAGTTGTATGAAGTGGCCAGATGCTTACACGATATAAGCCATGTCTAAATCGGTACGTGGACTTTATTTGGAGTTTTCCTACTAACTGATCTCAGAGTAAACCAACGAAGCACTCTTCGGCGCGAAAGGGGAGCTCCTCCAGTCAACCGATTGTCCCAGGCTTCCTGTTTATCACGAACCGACTTATTATCAATAACCCAGATCGGGACTTGTATATGCACTATGTCCCACCTCGTTCACCAAGTCAATACGGTGGTGAAGTCCCAAGCAAAGTCATGCGATACCGCAATGGGGATGTTACAGAAGCCCCAGACTTTTATTGGCATCGAGACCCAAACTCTGCACCACATGGGCAGCTGTTCCGGTTTGATGGCCAAGGAGGCTACGCTTTGGATAATTCACATATGATTTACACAGCCGAGGAATACAAAACGTTTGGGGTGGCTGCTTGCAATCCATTGCTCCCTATAATGGTGGCAGAGCATGATCCTCTGGTTTCTCCTGGGCACTGGGATCTCTTACGCATATTCCATCCGACAAACCGCCCTGGCCTGTCTCAAGTTGCTACTATCAATAGTCCTATGGGAGTTGGAGGTGGCCCAATACTTCACGTTGCAGGCAGCAGTCCTAGCTGGATGCCTGGCTTAGTACCCAGGACATACAGATCCTCACGGTCCACTGTACCGCACTCAGCAGGTCTTGGAGGGGAACTGCCCATCATTCTGGGACTCATGGCGTTGAATGCGCCACGCGATCCGAGCAATACTTCTGTACATAGTGTGTTTTTGGGCCACAACCGGATATGGAAGCATGGACAATGGTTGAGCAATGATTCGCCTCGTGGACGTAAGTGCTCGACATTCGACTCCTAACATTTACTAATCATGGCAGATCCCTCAACGGCTTCTGATGATCCCACAGGTTTCATCGTCAAGGTGTTTCTGGACCCAGATGACCAATATTCTACACCAGAGCGACTCTTTAATTTAGAGTGGCAGAGCGCTATTGTTCGAGAGTGAGAACTCCAGACATGGTCAGCATGGATGCAAAGATTGATCTTTAGTCTATTATTCATTCCTTGATGTATGAAGCCCTTCCTGCTCTGCAGCTCTGCCCCATATCCATCTCGTCAGCTGGCCAAACATTGTATGCGTGACCGGATTGAGCACTGTGGATCATCCACGGGCTCGATTATGGTTATGTAAGTATTGTTGTCTGACCTCAGACTGCATCAGGGAGTCGTACGGCGATATCTCCAGACTGAGTGATGTATCGCACCCATGGGAGTGACGGGTATTGCAACTATATTTGTTAGCTTGATCGACAAGAATGCACAGGGTTCGTACCTTTGGCTCGGTAATCTTGAGATATCGAACCTGAATACCACTTGTAGTGAAGTAAGGGATCTCAAACTTGACCTGGATAGGTCGCTTAGCACCCTTGCCTACTCCTCCAACACCTCCCATGCTACCACCAAAACCACCCATCATACCACCACCTTGTTCATCATCACCCCTCACGCTTGGCAGGCCCAGCTCAGCGCGCATGAGGAACTCTTTGCCGCCACCAAACTGCTTAATTTTCCAGACGATGGCGCTTTGTTCGGGTGCGTAGTGAACGGATCCAATGTTTGTGCGGAAACGAGGGCTGTCGGCATCGTCAGGAACAGGAACCACGATTTCGACGTTGTTGGCGGTACTGCGACGCTTGAACTGAGCGCGAGCCTTGAGCATGTATTCGATACGGGATCCTGAATGAGACTCGACGACACACTCAACCCAAATCAATGGCTTGACTTGGGTGTTGAGACGGTAGGACATGAGCTCGAATTCGCCATCAGGAGGGATGAATGAGATGGTGCGGTCGTTTTCGAAACGTGATAGTCGTACACATTGGTGAAATTTGACATCCTCCATTTCGATAGCCTTGCCTCGAGTAGCTCGACCGGTCGTCTCGAACATGACCTTATCATTAAGGCCCAGGCGCAACTCGGGCATACCACTGAGGTAGCACTTCATCTTAATGGCGCCAAGAATCTCTGAGCGGAGGACGTTGCCGTTTGCGGAAACCAACAGGTTAAGGGACTCGACGACATCAAGAAAGACCTCATTCTTGCGGTAGCGAATACCCTCGGATCGCCACGAAACGGCGTTTGTGACGGCAATGGGTGGTCGGGCCTGGATCTCGAGCTTGTGGGATTCCTGAGTGATGTACTCTTGAAGGATTTTGGATTCTGTTGTTTGAGGGTAACCAAAGTCCATCATCTCGTCGAGAAGTTCGTAGATGATGACAAAGTTGTCGCGAATGGACTCTTCTTCTAGTGCCTTGAAGTATTCGGTAAAGACCTCGACGACTTTGTGGAGGAACAATAGGATTTCGGCGGCATTGGTATTTCGTTTCGTAAGGGCGAGAAGGTAGAGGTTGTTGTGGCGGATATAGAGGTACTATTCTGTCAGCGGTGAAAGTATATCAGAGGGAAGACATACATTGATGCCTTCATGGGAAAAGCATGGTGGGACAGCAGAGGAATCTTCCTCAGCTTCTGAAAGGAGTACAGGGAACTTTTCGACGGCTGACATGGGGATGTCACCACGATAGTTTCGAGCAAGAAGGGTCTACAGACGTTAAAATAAGTTATAGCGATTAACGATAGGAGGTAGTAATTGACAAACCTTGCCCTTGAGATCTAGGAAGAATAGTGCGGAAGCCATGATGTAGTCTTGGCGATGTCAAGTCGAGATACCAGGGGAAAGGAGGTGGGTGTCGTCGATAAGATGCGACGGTCAAGTCTAAGACGCAAAGATCATGTGCAGCCAAGCTCTGGACGACGATATAAGGCAAAGGAGAGACTGAAGAGTAATTAGGGACTATAGAGAAGCGCAGTCATTCATCATGGTCCGTGGCGCAATATTGTAATGGTTTGGTTTAAGCTGTTTCGCTGGCATCTTTTGGGTGCAGCCTGGTCATTCCAATACTGGTGACGACACGGTAGAATATCGGGTATTGGTGGGGTAGCTGGAGCTCCAAGCTCTAGGTCACGTGGGCAGTGGAACCCAGAAAGTTGATAAAAAGCTTTGCTTTTCGCAGTCTTTTTTCCTTTCCTCTTCTCTTCAACGCACCCTCTAGACAGTGCAGACCATTATCTAGCCTGCAAACGAGTGACATTCTGTCATTTCAGCCGTAGAGCCGTTGATGTGAGCTGCGATTTCGTGGTGCGGAGAGGGACCTGGATCCATAAGAACTGGCCGAGTATATTTCTTACGTTACTTGGGCGGTGTCAGAGGAGCCAAACATATCTTGCAGATGTTAAGTCTGAATTGTAAAGTGATTCGTAGGATGAGACATTGCCGACGATCTCAGTCTTGATCTGGGGTAGAATGCTTCGTGGTGGGTGGCTTGTCCAGGTGACAATCCCCTTTGCCCATGAACTTTTGTTGGGGGGCCCGATGAAGCGAGGATCGTGCTTGGCGGCATGGTTCTGGCATCGTGAAAGTGGCAATTTCTGCTCCTTCGGGGTTGCACATGAACTTGTCTTGATCTCGACCCTTTTCTAAAAAGTATCTTCGGAATGCTCAAACTCAAGTCACCGACCCTGCGACCCTGGGCAATACAAGCATGCCAAAACCCATCACTTCCTCCTGCAAGTTTCGGCATGGGCCTGAGAGTATACTTTGCGCTTGCTTTATCTGTGCAGCATCAATGAACATTTCAGGGACTGAATCCTTGCCTGACATGGATAAACGAGAACTCCTCTTCTCGTTACTGCATTGCTGTGAACATATAAACTTCACATGCTGAGTCTGGACAGCAGCCAACCACAAATCCACGGGGTCAGACACATGTCCAACGGTAAAAGAGCCGAAAGCCGACTGGTCTGGATAAAGTAAAGTGGTGTTTTACTTTAAGAGGCAGAAGAGGCACTCAAGATGAGCAAAAAACTGTTTAGTGTGTCGGGAACAGAAAAGCCGGCCCCCAAGTTTAAGAGTACAAAAATAAACAGTCCAAGAAGTCTGGTCGAAAGAGCATAAGTTGATCTACTAATTTCATCTCCTGTACTTCCCGCGGCTAATCCTGATACACTAAGTGCAAGTAATGAGCCAGCCATATCTGACGTTATCACGATATGTTTCTATTGGATGGAAAAACAACCTTCAAACGCATCAGGAAAAAATGTACGACCCTTTATGGCATGTGTTAGAGTTGATCTTGTTAGTGCATCTGCTCATGACTCGGGCGACCCGCTTAACAATATTGACCACTCCTAATCCAAAAAGATCTGGTCTTGCATGTGATGTCGGTGCATCATCATTCCCCAGTTTTGACACGTGCTAGACCAGCCTTCAGGTACAGCTCTGAGCTCCTTTACGTAGGTGCAATTCAATTAGAGTTGGCGACGTTTTGATCTTGTGATGCTCAGGAACACTAACAAACGCTTGAGCTTCCCCAACAGTTTTTTTTCTATCGCATTGTCCAATTTCATGTCGATATCTTGTGACCCGATAACATTAAAGCCCTGTCCGACCCAATATAGCAGGCTTCTAGCGGGTTTCTTCCCCACCACGTCTATAGCAAGTCGCCTGAAGCCACTGTAACAGACCCGGTTTTTAGTGGGTTCTCCTCTTTCCCTGGCTTGCTCTGCTCAGCCGGTCCCTGCAGCGCAACGAGAGGAAGTCGCGAGCGCCTGACGTTTCTTTCCAGGTTTCGTTTCTCATCCCCCCCACGATCGCTCATTCTCGTTCCCATCTCACCCACCCCAACCTTTTCCTCTCCGCTTCAACACTAAACCGTCACCATCATCGTCGCTGTCCATTTCTTTTTTCTTTCTTTTCTCTTGGTTGAATAATTACTGTTTCTGCGGCCCTTGGCCGTTTTCTTCACTCGATGCTTAGTTGACATATCCGTCTTATCACCGACCAACGCCATGGAGCGTAATCACATGCTTCCGAGCGATCGTGAGACCGAGTCTCGCCATCCCCTCGGACCACCACCTGCTCGACCATCACCTTCTCTAATGGCACTATCCCCTCCGGCTTATTCAAATCTCGCGTTACCCAATTCAAGGGACTTCCCAGATGTCCCTACATCGGACCCATCGACATTTTTACCGCCTCTGGCTCGTGTTGGAGCCGACAACGATATCAAATTGCCCTCGATCAGCTCTCTCCGAAGTGAAATGGCCCTCGAACCGCCGAGAACATGGGGCCCTTTGCCTCCGATGCCTCCGAATCATGCGATGCCCATGGGACTTCAATCTATAGATAGCCCCGCTCGAATGGATCTTGATGCGAGCAGCAACAGTGTTGTTAGCGCTGCATCGCCCGATCGACTTTTGGATACGAGAGCTGGAAGCGTCAGTCTAGATGATCCAGATGTACGATTGGCAGCCGAAGCGCTTGGAGATTTGAGAGCAGGTATGTTTGTTTTATACGTCCATTGACCATTACTAACCCTCATAGATTTTATATCATCGCCACCCCACACGAATTCGTCGCTTCCAGTCAGCCCACCATCTCACGGACTTCAGACCGGATCACAACCTCCACAGCCCGAACCGCTTCTGTCGCTTCTCACCACAACTCATCCTTTACTGGCCAGCACCATTGAGGGTGCTACCTCAGCGTATGGGGGCGCCAAGAACTTTTCACCACGCTTTCGATCAGGCGCCGAATATGTTGAAGGATACCTAACACCAATCGCGAATACCGTTGGCTCTGTTGGTCGAGTCACTGGTGTTGAGGGTGGTGTCCGGTGGTTTTTGGGTGCTGGACGACGACAAAATAGTTCAACCTCTGATCTCGAAACTGGCAACAGTAAGAAACGCCGCAAGGTGGACAGCGAGGACGAAGCAGTCAGCAACAAACGATTTGAAAGTGAAGGGATGCAGCAGATGTCTGATGAGCAGCTTGATGACGCCTTTTCACCATCTTCCAGGACTCTTTCTCGTCGCATGTCAACCACAAGTACTGTTGACACTCTTCCTGCATATGATGAAATGCGATCCCCTGCATATACCGAGACAGATGCTCAGAATTCTCCTCGATCAACTTCTCGACCTAATAGTGCATGGCAGTCACGTCTTATTATGTCAACTTCTGGCTTGAGTGTAGCCATGAGTGAGGAGAGTCTACGCAGTCTCAAATATTGTCTCCAATGGCTTCGATGGGCCAATGATCATATTTCTCGTGTCATCATGGCATTAAAGACAACTTTGGAACAATATGAAAAGGTTCAGCCACAAGAAGGGTCCGAGAAACAAATCGGTCAAGGGTCTGAGACAGAATCTCGAACTCAACTTGCAGCTCGTATTTCGAGTCTCAAGAGTGACGTTCTCAAGACTCTTCGTGATGCTATCAACACCGTTTCAAAATACGCAGGAGGCGCATTGCCTGAAAACGCACGAATTCTTGTACGACGTCATCTCACCAGTTTACCCCAACGCTTCCGTATTGCTACTATGTCGGACAGAAATCCCAACAGTCAACAAGACAGCGACTCTGCTCTGACTGAAGGTACACAAAAGGTTCTGGTTTTGGCCAAGGAGGGATTGGACATGGTTGTTCAAGTCAGTGGTGTTGTTGACGGAACAATCGTCAGCGCTGAGCAATGGCTTGACCGCATGGGTAAGCGACGGGCTCAAGATGAAAAGCCAATGTTACCTCAAACAGAGTCCAACGGCGATGTCAAGATGGGTTGATCGAAGTATATGAAGTCTGGTACGAACCAGAAATCAAAAGGTAGCCTCTACCAACAAAAGGATAGATGGCTGGACAAATCTGGCGAGTTCCGAAACCACGAGGAGCGTCGCATCTTTGCATTTCTTTGACGATATTGACGAGGGCGAGCGTTGAGCTGGATATATATAACCGAGTTGCCATATTTGTCATTTCTATTCTTTTCCTATTCTTTCTCTATTGTTATTTTCTTCACCTCTGCCTTTTGGGTGGCGTAATGGTGGCTTCATAGCACAAATATGAGCTGGTTGCGAAGGCGTTCTTGATATTTACTGGTTAAGGTCCTCGCTCAACCAACAATCTATTACTTCACAATGGTTGCAACAACACAAGATGAATAAGAAGCCACAACAACTGTTGCATCTTGAAGCCATATCTAACGACGATCAACTTGAATACAAGTAACACGACTCGCGATCTGATCTGAACATTTAATCAGCAGCAAGTGACAGCCCCAAGCATCTACCATAAGACGCCAGCACCAGCAATGCATGGTGTTCATATATTTGTGCCCTCACGAAACGGCTAATACCGCCATCGATTTGATCGTATGCTGTGGCTGGCTACCCTTAGGCTATACCTAGCTCAAGTCTTCAGTTGATACATATCAGTACGTTACTCGGTATTCTATACTGAAAAGCGAGCGCGTCAGTAGGATGGACTCGAACCAAGAACGAAGGAGTGAATACAGCGTCTCGTGTAGGCAAGAGGTGAGCTACTGGTGAAAGACAGCAGGATCATAGACGCTGGTCTTTTCGCGTGTAAAGATATCTTCTCTCGAGTACAATCCCAATGGT
This sequence comes from Fusarium sporotrichioides, assembly GCA_019054645.1. Lineage (NCBI taxonomy): Eukaryota > Fungi > Ascomycota > Sordariomycetes > Hypocreales > Nectriaceae > Fusarium > Fusarium sporotrichioides. The sequence continues at coordinate 7,983,648 of JAHKNS010000003.1, forward strand.
GAGTCCCGGGGCCAGATCAAACTAACGATACAGTTTAGAATCAGACGCATCCGGCACACCCATACCAGAAAACAACCTCGGTCTTCATGATCAGCTCGCTATCGCAGCCAAACAAATGCTTGTGAATTGGCGCCCAGCCGAGGTCGCCCTTTGATCAATTGGCCCTTGACAAGTCTGACTGCATGGCAAGCTCCATTGCTCTGGCGTGGTGAACGGAATGGCTTTTGAAGACCCTCTACTACCACAATGACACTCCTGCGGGTTATGTGCGAGTTGTGGATCGTCGAAGTCCTGAGAAGCAGGACCAGGGTGACAATTTGTCAGATTACGATATTGACTATCCTAAAACTGGACGCAAGAGCGACATAAGAACTACAACTTTCGACAGGCTTGTGGAGAGGTGCAAGTTTCGCAAGACTTGCATCTTTTCGGGCATAGGTCGTCTATAAGAGGTAGCTGGTGACGATTATCTTTGAGTCGAATGGGATCACTATTACTACGCACCTGATTCATATACCCCGTCAACCTCATCACTAATAATGGTTTCGCCAATCGATTCCGACATAACGGTCGTCTACGTCATCCGATCAGCATCGGCCTGTCGAGAGTCTCCACGCTAAACCTCTAGCCAGGTCATCAAACCCTGCTATCTCCATCTTTAGCCAGCTTCCATTCTGAGCTTCACGATCGCGATTGCAAGCTCGCTCTTTAGGGACTTAGTAACGACGGGTAACCCAATTAAGCCTCATAATGATGGACGAAACGGTTGATGCGTTCGGTGCAATTACGATACTTTCCGTGCGTCGGAGCATTTGAACCGCTGAGTGTCATAGACATTTGACTCGTCCTCACCTACCAGACGTCATTAACAAGAGGGATGAAATGGTATAAATACTGCTGGATGAAAGAACCTTGATGGACGATATACATCACTATCTAATTTTATTCCGTCTAATTCATCCTACTTCGCCAAAAATGGGTTACCCTGATACTTTCGAAGGCTTTTGCGTCGACAGCCCCAAATCATGGAACAAGTTTGAGAGGCATACCCTTACACCTAAGACCTGGGGAGACCGCGATATTGATGTCGAGATCGAGTGCTGCGGTGTCTGCGGTTCTGATGTTCACACCGTTACTGGCGGCTGGGGAGACTTTGAGGGTCCTCTCTGCGTTGGTCACGAAGTCGTCGGCAAGGCTGTCCGAGTCGGTGACAAGGTCAGCGAGATCAAGGTCGGCGACCGTGTTGGTGTTGGTGCTCAGGTTTCTTCTTGCCTCAAGTGCAAGCTCTGCAACAATAAGAACGAAAACTACTGCCCGGATATGGTCGACACTTACAACTGCAAGTACCCTGATGGCAGTGTCGCTCATGGTGGTTTCGCTTCTCATATCCGTGCTCACGAATACTTTACCTTTAAGATTCCTGATGCTCTCAAGAGCGAGCAGGTCGCCCCTCTTCTCTGCGCCGGTATCACCACCTACTCTCCCCTCGTGAGAGCTGGCGTTGGCCCAGGCAAAGTTGTTGCTATCCTTGGTATTGGAGGTCTCGGCCACATGGGTGTCCAATGGGCCAAGGCTTTGGGTGCTGAGGTCTACGCTATGACACACTCCCCCTCCAAGGTTGAGGACGCAAAGAAGCTAGGCGCAAAGGAGGTCATCGTCACCTCTGAAGAGGGATGGGCCGACAAGTACAAGTTCACATTTGACTTTATCCTCAACTGTGCCGACATGACACACCAATTCGACATGAACGCCTACATGGGTACACTCAACATTGGCGGCGAGTTCCACAACGTTGGTCTTCCTGACGAGCCTCTTCCCCAGTTCACTGCCGGTACCTTTGCTGGCAATGCTGGCAAGATTACTGGCAGCCATCTTGGTAACAACCAGGAGATGAATGCCATGCTTAAGCTTGCTGCTGAGAAGAACATTGTTGCCTGGGTTGAGACGATTGACGTCTCCGAGAAGGGATGTGCTGAGGCGGTCGAGCGTGTTAAGGAAAACAAGGTACGCTACCGATTTACCTTGACTGGATTTGAGAAGGTTTTTAAGAAGGATTAATTCATAATTTATAATGACTGTATATTACTTTTATATAAATCTTTTTTATCTGACTGATGTTTGTCTTACCGGTGTTCATCTGACTGTCTCTTACAACTGGTGTTTATCTGAAGGGTGAATAGGTGATTAAAGGCGTGAACGGAAGAACAAACATTAGTTTGAACGTAAAAGCAAGACGTAGACGACAAATTACTTATTATTATTCATAACTATTCATTATTTAAGCACCAATAGCCTTGAGAATGGCCTTGCCAACAGCGTGTGCGGAAGCAGGGTTCTGACCAGTGATGACCTGTCCGTCGACGACCAACTTCTCAGCCCAGTCATCAGCCTTGACATACTTTCCACCGACACGCTTGATCTCATCCTCGAGGAGGACAGGCATGGCGCTGGTTAGGCCAACAGCATCCTCCTCAGAGTTGCTGAAACCAGTAGCCTCTCGGCCCTCAAGGAGAGGCTTTCCATCAATCTTGACCTGAGTGAAGACAATAGGACCGTGGCAGACAGAAGCGACGGGCTTGCCAGCCTTGTAAAACTCCTCAATGAGCTTGATGGAGTTCTCATCGTTGACTAGATCGAACATGGGGCCGTGGCCACCAGGGTAGAAGACGGCGTCAAACTCGGAAGACTTGCCGAGAAACTCCTTGAGAGGGGCGGTCTGCTCCCAGACCTGCTTCTTCTCGTTGAGGAACTTTACTGACTCCTCATCCTCCTTGAACATCTGAACGGAGCCCTGGTCGAGAGGAGCTTCACCGCCAGCGGGAGAAGCAGTGACGATCTCGACGCCGGCGTTGACGAGGTCATAGTAGGGGTGAGCGAGCTCGGGCTGTTGTGTGGTTAGTATGATGAATTACATGTCATGGAGATGGAACGTACCAAGTACCAGCCGGTAGGGTTGCCATTGTTCATCTTTGACTGGCTGGTAAGAACGACGAGAACCTTGGGAGCCATTTTGATTATATTTTGGTTGGGTATTTGGTACGTAAGTGTGAGGGGGTAGTTATTGAGATGAATGAGTATGGTATTGGTATGAGTATGAGTATGAGTGAGATATGGTGTGCGAAATCATGACGCATCTAAAAGTCTTTATATAAAGTTCATCCCCCGCCTCCACGCGGACAGATCCTTGCTCAAAGTCGGACCAATTCGAAACCGTTTATGCTTCCAAACATGACAAACTCTTCCGTTGGAACTCTGAGGCCTTCTGACGTCAGACTAACGGGCCTGTCCGTCCATTCTCGGCACTTAACCCCGTGTAGACTGTAGTGCCGGCTATCATGTGGGGCCCACCGGGGTTGAAAGCCTCGGTGCTGCCGAATTAGTGAGTTTGTCTAGAGTACGAGCTGACGTTTGAGGTCAGTTTTTTTTTTTTTTTAATCATATGAAGATCTCGTGGAATGGTTTTGTAAGAGACAAAGATTGGCAAGAATCTCATGGAAGATTGTCGGGTCCACATCTAATGCATTGATAAGCATGAATGTCTATAGCATCGAGTGGATTCAGTGCTCAACTTATAGCATCAAGCGGGGCATATGGATGGGTATTTGGACTACATGTCTAAGAGATGGTAGAAAATTGGAGACCTTGGCTTAAGAAATAAACCAGACTATGAGCAGATTCAAAAGGGCATAGAGTGTCCGAGTTATTCTGTCTCTCAGGCAATTAGAAACAAGTTTGCTGCAATCCCGTGGCATGTTTTGTTTCAACTGTTAAGTGTGTTGACCTGGGTACGTATGCAAAGGTAAGGGGACTTCGAAAGCATGGCAAAGATTGTGTCAATTTGAATCAAGTAAAGAGAGACTGACATGAATATCAAGTGCTTCTTCCTCAACCTGCCATTACATCCATCACTTCATCTCTACCAAAATCTCATGTGATCGCTTCCTCTGATTCTGTCACCTCCTTTCCCACCACCGCTACCTCCCTTCCCTCCGTGACCAGCCCTGCAAGGACTCTTGCACCGTCCTCTAAAGTCTGGCCCAACATTGAGACACGCATCACAACCGCACAAAAGTTCAATGTGATCTCCAACTTTTTGATCAGGTTCGGCACAGAGACAAATGAATAGGGCGTTGTCGACGTTACTGGCTGGGGACTGCCCATTGCAAACTGCATTAGGGGTCTTGCAGTACGCAGAAGACAGTTGATCATCATTCCATGGCTTTTCTGTGAGGTGTTAGTCTTGTCTTTGCCAGTGCAGTAGGTACACATACCCATTGCTTTGAGAACTGCAGCACAATAGGTATATCCACACTCGCAGATTGGTCCCTCTGGGGTAGGTGCACCGGTTGGGTCCGCAGGTGGAGGAGCCGGGGCTGGATCAGCCGGAGGGGCAGGTACCGGAGACGTGGGAGGAGTCGGTTGAGAAGAGGGAATTGGAACCGGAGCTGGAGCTGGAGGTTCAGCTGGAGGTTCAGCTGCTGCAGAGGATGCTGGAGGAGCAGGGGCTGGATCAGAAGTGTCTTGTGGCTTTGCAAAAGCCAGGACGACGAGCCCAAGAAGAGTAAGTTGAAGCTTCATGGTAACGAGTGTAGTTGATTGATGGTTGTTTCGAATGTTTGATCGAGCTGATGTCTGGTCGGTCTTATATGACAGTTCCTAAGTTGCTCAGGTCATATCTTCCACGTTACAACACTTGTTGCAGAGATTCAGTTCAACTGCCACCCCGGCAGTCCTCTTTAACTCTTGCCAAGGATCAAGACGTCCATGGCGATATCGGTTGATGCTCATATGTTTAGTATCATGATGAAAAGACTACGCGTAGTCTATGCTGTAATATGTGATGCTGTATCTCCGCGTGATTCTTACATGTCCACTTATCGTGTACGGGTTGTTGACAGGTACCAAGGGAATTAGACATCATGATGTTGTTCCCAGCATCGGCTATACCGTGTCAACTACAAACGCGCACCCACACACTGTACCCCACCATCATCCGAAAAGCTCAACTTGCCCCTCCAAGCTATCATCCATTTACATCGTCAATTCAATTCAATTCACAACTTTATCATGGCTGAATCTCAATCTCCCAAGGGCGTTGTAAACGTCGGTACTCGCAAGTCTCCTCTTGCTCTTGCCCAAACACAGATTGTCGTCGACGCTTTGAAGCAAAGATTCCCCGATCATGAATTCCCTATCCACAGCATGACAACAACCGGCGATCGCGACCAGAACACAGCCCTTTACAACTTTGGCGGCAAGGGCTTGTGGACATCTCAACTCGAGGAGAGACTCGTCAACAGGGAACTCGACATTGTCGTCCATTCGCTCAAGGATATGCCGACTGTGCTCCCCGAAGGTTGCGTCCTCGGATGTGTCACGTCCCGCGAGGATCCGAGAGATACACTAGTGATCAAGAAGGAATTGCAGGACAAGCACGGTTGGAAGACCCTTGCTGATCTGCCGGCCGGAAGCGTCATCGGTACTAGCAGTGTGCGCCGCATTGCGCAGCTGGTTCGACGATACCCGACACTCAAATTCAAGGACCACCGAGGCAACATTCAGACCCGGCTACGAAAGCTCGAGGAGGACCCCGACCTGACTGGTATCATACTGGCAGCGGCAGGTCTTCAGCGAATGGACCTTGGTCACCATATTACACAATTCCTCGAGTCCGAGAACGGAGGTATCCTACACGCGGTTGGCCAGGGCGCACTGGGAGTTGAATGCCGAGCCGATGACGAGAAGGTTCTCGAGTTCCTCAAGATGATCCAAAACGAGCAAACAGCGCTGGCGTGCGAGGCAGAGCGAGCTCTTATGAGAGCGCTCGAGGGTGGTTGCAGTGTTCCCATTGGTGTCGAGACAAAGTGGATTGACGACAAGTTACGAATGAAGGCTACAGTTGTTTCCCTCCGAGGTGACGAGGGTGTCGATTGCGAGATAGCAGAAGCAATCAAGACACACGACGAGGCGGACAAGTTCGGAAGAAAGATTGCAGAGACATTGGTGGAACAAGGAGCGCAAAGGATTTTGGATGCCATCAACGAGAACCGACAGGTACCAGAGACAGTCAAATGAGTGATGATAGATCAGTAGATGGTCATGAATTAACCCAAATATACCCCGGGATGACAAGTCTATACTGCGTTGTACTGTGCTGTGTTGCTCTTTTTTTCATGGTAATTTATTTTAATCGGTTCCAGCAAAAGTCTTGTAAGCCTCGGCATCCAATAGCTTCTCAAACTGCTTGGCGCCCTCTTCGTCAACCTCGACCTTTGCGATCCAACCACCACCAGCGCTATCGTCCTCAGGAACCTTGTTGATCGTGGAGGGCTTCTCTTCGAGGTTATCGTTGACTTGAACAACGCGCAGACGAACAGGAGCGTTGATATCGCTGGCAGACTTGACTGACTCGACGGCGCCCACAGCGTCACCTTGCTCAACCCACTGACCGGCTTCGGGGAGCTCAACGTAGACTACGTCACCGAGCTGCTCGGCAGCATACTCTGAAATTCCGACGAAACCGTGCTTCTTATCAGCGGAGAGGTCGATCCATTCGTGGTCTTTTGTGTATCTGCGAGCGAGGCCTGGCTTGTTAGTTGAAGTTGAAGGCGGAAGACTGAAGATCTGCATACTTAATTTGGTGGAGGAGAAAGCTCGGACGGGGCGGACAATAGGAGCGCGAGAAGCGAAACCCCTTGTTAGAGGGGCAGCGGCGCGCAGAGACCGAGCAATTGAAGCCATTGTGGTAGTGATTGTAAGGTATGATGCAGTGATATCAGAGATTCAAGCTTTGTCCGGTCGGCATGCGGAGATGGGCCGATGTGGGTTTCGGGGTTAGTCAGCATGTCATGCATGCCTGTACGTACCATACTAAGGGGACTCTGTAAAGAGAGCACCTGGGTAATCGGTACCTGTAGGTACCGGTGTAGGCAACATTGATGGAATGCAATCATTCGGCACATTTACTCAATTAATGCCGTTTACCGGAATTCGTCAAGGCATAAGGCTTGTATGAAACAGTGAACCAATGAGACAGAACGACCTATACCCCGGCGCTTGGAAGCGTGGGGTTACTGACTGTCAGATTAAGATGCTAGGTTTGTTTGGAATAGAACATCAAGATGGTGGATATGGTATCTGATCAATAAAAGGCGAGTTCAACAGAAGCCCAGTGACATCTGGCCTTGCATGGTTATTTGATGAGTGTAGAGCAACAGAGTGACGAGATGCCCAAGCATGCTTACCACTGCAATCGTCATTGCGTTGCATAACAAACAAGACGGTTGCTATTTACTCCATCGCAAATAGTTACGAGATTCTGCATGATAAGTTGGGCTTGATGCTGGTTACACACCGTCCTTACCGATACAAATCGGAATTATTGCAAGGACAATCGAGATCTAAATGGATTTGTTTTTACTCAGCCAGCCATAACCATTGTCTCAACCAACCATTTCCTCTAAACGCGCCCTCCAACGCGTCCCGAAAGCTAAAACACCACTCCACTATATAAACAAACCCAACATTTCACGCATAAGCAGAACCTACCTAGGTGGTTAGTCGAGGTTTATCTCTCAGAAGAAAGAACCACCATCAGGTTTTTGTCTTGCATTGTCGTGCTGTGAATAACTATACGTGCACCTTCATTTCATCAGTTAGTTCTATGTACTACGGCCCTCACAGCCGGTGCCTTGAAATTCCGTCCCGCTTTGTTTCGCTTGTGCACCTTCCAGCCCGGGGCATCATCTCTCCAAACGTCAGCGACGAGTAGTGACCCCCTCCCCTGCTACAACCTCTAACCCACCTTGACTTTGTTTGACCTTTACATTCATCTCGATTCGACTCAACTCGACCTGACTCGACTTTACCAGAGATCCGCTCTTTTCTATTCCACTACCTACGTATTCAATACGCGCTGAATCTCTGTCTCATACCGTGCGCCTTGTCTCACTACTCCCTCGAACTCAATCAAGGTGGCTTCTGCTTCGTTGAACTCCGCCACCTACAACATTCGACTTGACTGCCTATACTATCGTCGCGACCTTGTTCATTCTATGCTTGCAACTAGCTTGATGCCGTTGATGAGTTGTTGACCATCTTCTTTCTCTTCTCTTTCTCTTCTGGCGATTCATCCATCACGTTCTCTACCGACTTTGTCTCCACACTCCTTCGATAATCTCGTACCCGATCTATAATAATCTCCACGACCACCTTCAAACTGGACGACTCAACCTTCTCCGAGGCTACGGCCACCGTATCCGACCCTATCTCTCCCCCGACCGCCATCATGGAGACGGAAATTCCCCCACACGAGGTCCCGCTGCCTGTTCAGGCTCCTGATGACACCATGGGAGGCATCGAAGAATCTCCCCGCCCCAGTTCAAGCAACGGCTTCCATCATCAAAAGAGCACATCCCTTGATCAAGGTCTTGCCAGTCCTCAACGAGAAGACCCTTCATCCAGATACACACCTCCTGTGCAGCCTGCGCCTCCAATCTCTCGCCCAGCCAGCGGCTTGTCCAACCCCGCACATCAGGCCTACAACGACTACCGGCAAGGCGCGGGCGAACCTTCGTCCAACGGTCGTAACCATGTCGTGATCAAGGTTGGCATGGTGGGTGATGCCCAAATCGGAAAGACTTCTTTGATGGTCAAATACGTTGAGGGAAGCTGGGACGAGGACTACATCCAAACCCTAGGTGTCAACTTTATGGAGAAGACAATCTCTATTCGCAACACGGAAATCACCTTTTCGATTTGGGATCTTGGTGGTCAAAGAGAGTTTGTCAACATGTTGCCGCTCGTGTGCAACGATGCTGTCGCCATTCTATTCATGTTTGATCTTACACGCAAGAGTACACTGAACAGTATCAAGGAATGGTATCGACAAGGACGAGGTTTCAACAAAACGGCCATCCCTATTCTTGTCGGTACAAAGTATGACCACTTTGTCAACTTTCCCCCTCAAGACCAAGAAGAGATATCAAATCAGGTATGTCAGTCCTATTCAGTCACAACTCGACTAACAACCATAGGCGAGACGATTTGCTAAAGCCATGAGGGCTGCATTAATCTTTTCAAGTACAAGTCATAGCATTAACGTGCAAAAGGTATGTTCAAAAGTCCTGCTTGGCGACAACTCCTAACAATTCTAGATCTTCAAGATTGTTCTATCAAAGGCCTTTGACCTAAAGTGTACCATTCCCGAAATCGAAAATGTTGGCGAGCCTCTCCTTTTATATCAGTCTGTATAATCGACATGGCCATTCATGAGCTTTACATGTTGAACCTGACAACATGACGACCTACATATGCGACGTAGCATCGCAGGCGCACAACGTCCAGCAAAATGCCTTGAGGCGCTTTGCCATTTCTTTTGTCATTACATAACATACAACTGGATCATCTCCTGCTTCTTTTCACACAACTTGACTTTATTACGGATTCATGGGAGAGGTCAGGATCACCTCTGGGAATAGATAAACATGGGTATTGGCGCAGGACCGCATGTAATGTGGCCAGCTTCACCGAGGTGGTCACGGGCGGACTATTGAGGTATTTCAGACAAGATACAATCGACTGTTAATCGTATTGGTTTGTGGATGTATGCTAGACGTAGATGACGAATGGCATGTTGTAAGCTTTGAAGAATTTCGTTTATTCGGAGTTTGCTCGTTAATCGAAGAGTTTTTCGACTTCGTTTAGTCCTTGAATGAGTTCTGACCGTAGTTGTCTGATGGACCTTGGTGTTTTCGAATTGGAAGTATCTGCGTCGATTGTTGTTGATGGTGTTAATCTGCTTTGACTTAAGGCAAAGGAAGGATGATCGTATAGTCGCTTGTTTGGTGGTGCCTTTTCCTTCGAGTAGACTTCCTTTCCATCCTTATGTATGCGCACTACTTCAACAAGCATCCCGCGCTCAAGTTCTGTCTCGTTGTTCAAGACAGGTTTGCTCCAGGGTATACAGCAGAGCATTTTGTTGTGTGATTTATCCGGAGTTCAGTCTTGGTGTGAGAGAGGATGCTTAAGCAAAATTGTCGTTTTCGTTATTGCTCTTCAAGAAAAGAGCGTCTGTGGATTGTGGTGTTGTTTCCTTTGTCGTGTTGAAAGTTGTTCATTGTTGTCTTTGCGATATTGCCAACTTCGGTAATCGTGAGGGTATCTAGGATATTTATTAACCCAAGAAATTCATGTCTCAACAAAAAGAACTTGGTCCAGTAAACCCTGTTCCTTGCGGAAATTGCTGACATAGAGTTCTGGAGACGTGATTTTCGAAGGCATATATTTAAAGTGAGGCATCACAGCCCTGTCAACTTTAGTTGATCACCACTGTTCTGGAAATAAACGGTGGATCAAGCGCATATGACGTGTCAGACCATTATTTTAGAATTTTCTTCTTGAATTCTAGCCTTTTAATATACACGTCTATGCCATAAGACTTTTGCATGACCGCGTCTAGATGGATGCAGAAGCCTTTCATGCTGAGTATTGCCTGGAGACAGGCGGGGCTTCAAATTACTGGCTTATGCTGAATGAGGTTTGGTTCATAGCTGCGTCACTGACTGGGAGTTCATAAATATATATTTAATCAGTAATAGTTGGGCAAAAGTTTGAGTTTATTCAGTCTATTTAAACGACCAGCGTTCAACAGTCCATCAAATCTACTAAATGCCCTGCTCGACATCAACAGCTGTCTTTTTGGCCTTTTCCCTACGAACCGTGATAATTCTCGCAGTGACGTACCATACAAGCGGGACGAGGAAGAGCGCAGAAATGCCACATACGATGGCAATAGTCACAGCCTTGTCTGTCCTGGATTGCTCCGGGGGCTCGTCGCGACGGACGATAGGCCATGAGAAGGGTGAGAAAGGGAGGTAAGTACGGTTACTCATTTTGGTGGTGATGAAGAAATCTGTAGTATAGTTGCGGGTTCTGTAGTGAGTTTGTGATTTGGCATGAGAACGACGATGTGAGGATCTATATAGCAAAGACATCTTGGGTGTCGCTGGCTTGTTCGCAAGACTTCTTTGTTAGGTAGTTCTTGTGTTATCTTTAACAGAGATCTGAACATGAGTGAGCAAGCAGTGAAGAAGGCCGAACAATGGTTTTGACAGACTGAACAAGTCACTATGTTCAGTAGCCTTTGCCAGATCAAACACAAACAGCCTTTGTTGACCCAAGCCATTTCTACACTCTGATTGAGCTGCCCTCTAGCAATACGATACCTTAGAAAGACATCCATAGCTGTCTGTCTTTCTATGCAGACAGAACAAGTGCTTATATCTCCCAACCTCCCACGGAAGGCTCGGATACCTGTGGATACCCTCCATCAGCAACTCTTTTCGGAGTGGTCATTCCCTTGCCACCATTTCCATATCTAGAGCATTGTTTCTTGGGAATCTGCATCTTTCCGACCATTTCCCCACAGACCTATTTCTACGGGCCGCATCTTGGATCTGGTTCCTGACGATCTGGTGGAGTTACAGGGGGGGCCATGATACCTTCACTTTGCGTGTGGTAGACTCACCTTGGTACACCGTATGCGCGACAATCTCACCAACATGATACTTTGTAAGCGAAAAAGGGAACGTTCCCTGTCCCTTTCCGAGGAGACTCTTTATTCCTCTAGACTCTAGTCTACTAACCATATACCATATATAGTAAATAGTGAAACTGTAAAAACAGAAGACCCAATGTTCTGTAATCCATCACTCCTCGCCGTCACAATTGAAAGGAAATGTGACGCCATAACGCCTGTTCATGATGTGGGAAAGAAAAGAAAATCCAGCGCGCTAGGCAATTGAACCGAAAACAAACAAAGCCCCTGTGCAATAAGAGAAGTCCGTGGCGGGTATCTAGTATGCTTGGACTGAAGAAACGAATTTACTTGTCATCCTTGTCGTCGCCCCATATGGGCGCGTTGAGTGGCTTGCTGACACCGAACCCAACACCGACTGCGATACCGACGACAAGAAGGACGATGAGTCCCTTGACGATCCAGCGATTGCGCTTACTGAGGTGAGCCATACAGGTGCAGCGGTTCTTTGCCTTTGCGGCCTTGGCTTGCTTCTTCCAGTGATCCTTTCCTGGCCACACTTGGCAGTCTGTCTTACTGGCAAGAGGGGTGCATGATGATTTGTGCATGTTTGACTCCGTTCGGGTGTTTGTGACCATGGCTTCAATGTCGGTGTCGAAGGGATTGAGTTTGTCTGTTTGAGGCGTGGATGTTGTACTGACGCGAGGAGTCTCGTTGACTGTGAGCGTTGTAGAAGCAGCCTTTTCGGGGACAACCAGAGTTGTATCGCCGCTAGGGCGTGAGAGCTTTTCGTAGTTCGAAGGCATTTTGATGGTTTTTTGGGTTGAAGTTGAATAGTCGAAAGTGGTGGTCGATAGACACGGCCGAGGGGATGATGGAGATTAAGATGATCAGAAGAGCTATCGCGATGGTTAGTCTCAGGTGACTTGTGGCTGTAATATGATGTGATGGCTGGTGTATGCACATGTGAAAGGCAATGTGCGACAGTGACACCAGTTGGCAACGGCTGGTACATACCTTTTATTTTCAATGCTCAATAACAAGACAAAAAATGGGTGAAACTCAAATCCGTTGGGAAAGAGTTGATTGATGCGAGGCCGCCCGCAAATGTGTGTGTAGGCGTAATTAGGGGCCGGCAAAAAATGCCGATACGAGGTAGTATTTGAAGAATAAACTCGCAAAGAGCGAGTTTCGCAACAAAAGATAAAGGGCAAGAGTAGACAAAGGTTAAAGACAAAAATGTAAAATAAAACAACCAGTTGATCAAAAAGGGAGAGAGTAGAAGAACTGCAGGTGATGGAATAGCCTGTTGGTCTCAGTTCGCTGCATGGATGAATTGGATCGTCGCTTCGTTCAGGTCCGGTGGGTAAGTGGAACGTTTGGATTGGTTGCGAGAGGGTCAAGTAATAAGAGCCAAGAAAAGTAGAGAGAAACCGAAAATTGTCCTAATGTGTAGGAAAACAGACGAGATTGCGGTTGGAATATCAAGAGTTTCAAGGGACAGAAGCACAATGCAATGCAAGCAAGATCCTGGGAAGAGCACTGTATAATAAAGAGAAGGAACCTTGGTTCTGGTCTTGCCTCTTTCCAAGCCACTACGACGCGAAAAACCTAGAGAAAGAGGAGAGAAAGAGGGAGAGGGGGACGAGGTTTAGACCTTCCCCCCTAACTAAACCAAGCCAAGCCCCTGGACTTGCAGCGCTTGGTCCTAAAGCGGGTGCGCTAAGGGAAGGGCTTGCCGTCTTTGGGTCTGGCGAAAGCTACAGCAGGAGCCAGCGGGGGTCCCCGGCTTTGGGATCCATAATCTAGCTTCCTGAAGGTCTTTGGTCCTAGGTCCTCCAGTCATGGTATCACCGCGACATCCTTCGCAGTCAGCTAGAGAGACAAGGTTTATTCCGTGGGTTTAACGATATTCTTTAAATCGATACTCGTACAGCAGTCTACAATACGCGTGTTTTCGGCATACCAATCCATTACCAGTTCTCGTTATCCATCGATCAAACGTCATGGCTCCTAAGGATCTGCATCCAGAAGCCTGCATCAACAGATAATGTCAGATACCAACCATGTGGCACGACTGCATACATCTAGACCAAATCCAATCCCACGAATGGTAAATGGCTCATTATTGACTATCGTGACGATTTACCCGCATCTTCTCCTCAAATGCTAAGCTCAGTCTGAACCAACGCCACCAGCATGGCATGGCTGCATGGCTCCACGAACCGACTCTTGGCTTTTCCAGGGGCCCTGACTCGCCCCCGATCCCATGTCCCAAGCTTCTAGTTATTCCTCAAAGCTCCGTATTTTTGACTGTTGGGCCAAGCAATGACTATATTTCTTGGTAGCCGAGATGCCGTAATCGTGTGCTTCTACTATGTACATAGTACGGATACGATGTCACGTTTCTCATAACACATAGTATGATTCAACAGATCATTAATACTTGAGCGACTGATGACTGTCAGTCGACTAGAGAGTTGGAATTCACCTGCAAATCAGAGTCGAGCCGATTCGAACCAGGAACAAGGCACAGAATAACATAACATGGTTTGAGGCGGGAGTCAAAAGCCACAGAATTCCAATCCATGATTGAATCCAATTCATATACGGATAGGTATCGCCACACATCGCAGCAGAATTGACAGGAATAGCTCTACTCTGCTCGGGCCTTTTGGTGCGCTTATTCTCTGTGTTTCAACCCGCGGCACAGCATCCACTTGAGTGTTTGAATCTCCTTATCACTCGGTGACATGTCCGTGTTTGGCGCAAGGATGTTCCGCGTATAGTGTCTTGCTGAGCCTGCTTTATCTGCTAATGATTTCATTGCAATGCAGATACAGACAATTTCCGATGGGCTATAACGAATCCAATATCTATGATATGCGATGCACTACAAGGTTTGCACAAATCCTAATCCGTTCCCCCTACCCCGTTCAAGGTATCACTGAGAGGAGAAGTTCCTCGCAAAGTGATTCGCGATATGATTCGGTCGATAAAAAGAGTCGAGAACCTGGTCTCTGCGAGTGCTGGGGTCCCTGCATTAGCTCCCTTTTGCCAAGGAATGGAGTCAATGTCAGTTCTAGACTCGTCGTCCACCAACTTCAGTGGCGTTGTGTCTGTCACTCAAATGCTGTACAGACATAGCAATTGTTTGTTCGATTCCATGCCAACATAGGTGTGGTGCTGGAATTGATGTTGTTGAATCAATATGCCATTTGTGAGATTTTCAATGGTACACATGGCGGTGATACTAACACAGACACAGATGTTGCATTCATCAACGGCGGCAGTTAATCAACCTCGATACTATGATTTACGATTCAAACAATCGCAGCTAAGGGAAATGGCGTGGTCACGTTGGACCCTTGATTGCACGGGCGGGAGACAAGGTATCATGGATCTATCCCAGAGAAGTAAGACCTGCAGCACGAATTAGCCTGTACGATTGAGTGATTACTCGAGGTACAACCCAGACGCGCAAGGTACTTAATTCTATTCAATACAGAGTGAGTGACGACAATTGCACGTTGTGTATCCGTAATGGCGTTCAAGACGACAGTCTACCATTCGCTACTGACTGAAATTCTCCAATATGGATCTTGCACACAGCTAACCACGATCCATGAGCTTACCATCTATGACAGAGACAACTTCCATCCAAATTTTTGAATAACCTCCCTATAATCCTGGCTCGTAGATTGCAAGTCGCGAGTATGCCATATCAGTTTGAGAGCATTCCAAACTGCTGAAATATTACTAACAGGCCATTTACTATCCAACAATACAAAATGATCCAACACGACTTTGCGTTGTTGATCAGAAGAACATGCGCAACCAGCCAAGAAGAGAGGCCACATTGGGAATGATCGTCTCTTTTGCCCTTTGACAATGATGTCAGAAAGACACAAGAGCAGTTGTTCATGGAGCTCGAGGATTGATGGATGCGTAATGGAGGTGTCGTAACAAACGAAACGAAGATAGATCTGGGCCGCAATCCTGAACGACTCTGCGCTCCTCGAAAGGTAGTAGTCGGTACTGTCTTGCAAAGGTACATCAATTCTTTGTTGGATTTCTTGGCCTTTGACATATAGCTGATCTTTAGAAATATAGGCGAGCGAAGAAATCTCGTTAATAATATCGACTAGCTCCATCGAACAACCTATCTGCTCGTCAACGAGATTGCGATCGTTTGACAGGCTTGCTTCAATCCTGGTCAGACTCGCTATCGCTTGATTCACTGTGTCATCATGTGTCGGCTGAGTCGTCTCCATCAAAACGTAGCGAAAACGAAAATACTGCAATACGAATTCGGCCACATCCGAGTCGATGCTGGTTCCGAAACTTTGGAGAAGAGCGAGAGCACCTTGAAGATGATGAAGCCATGTCGAAGAACCATGAGCTATCTCGAGAGAGGACAGAAGAACACAGGTAAGTAGATTACCTTCACTGTCCTGGGAGTCGAGTAAAGCTTGTTGAAGTTGGTGGAGTGCCCGAACCTTGTACTGCATTGAGAGACCGTTGTAATCGGGGTTGCCGTTTTGTGACCATTCTGCTGCGCTCATGGACAGGACTGCATAGCGGAGAGAATCTTGGTAAAACATTCGAGGTATGACTGATGTACGGAAGCCATTCCGAGTTGTATCGACGTAAACTCTGCTAGTAGAAATGACTTCAACGTCTATAACAGTCAGCCAAGAAGCCAATTGGCAGAGTAACATACAATACTGCACAAGAGCATTTTCTATTCCTGTTATCTCATAAGGAAATGGTGAAAGAACACGAGGAACTGATCTTTGCACGACACCGCCTTGAGAATCATATATAGCAACGAGTTCTTGAGTCGAAAGGTTTAAGAAGCTGATGTTCTGGGTAATTGGTATCATGTGATGATTAGACGCTAGCACAACAAACTTGAAGGCATTTGAAGAAGGCGGAAAGACACAATCATCTCCAATCTTGCGACATCGTCGACAAGCTGGTTTCTCCTCATCACATCTTCGTTTTCGCTTTCGACAGTTGAAGCAGCCATCTCGGCTTCGGGAGCCACCCGACATGATGCATGGTTAAAGAGCAGTTGAAGTCTTGAAGAACAGTGTATCAAAGTTGAGGAAGGTGGGGAACGGACATGCTCCCGATGCCACGTGACGACGATAATACCGTGATCAGATCGAGATGAAGTATTCCTTCTAGATTAGCAGTCACTAGTCGACGGCAGGAACATTGAATTGTAGGTATTCTTCCCAAAAAGTATCCCTTCTTCTAGTGTTCAACGCCACTTCAAGCTTGAATTATACCTACACATACTCCCACGTCAACAGTGGATATATCTTATCTTGACATGCTGCAGCCACTGCGGAGACTGGATTTAATCGGACATGCATCATGACGATCTTTTCCAACATGATCAACTCTAATAATCGCTTTGCGCCGTCTGCTATATACTTTAGTTACTCTAACTACTAACTCGCCAGTCTACTACAGTATACATACCACGCAACAGAGATTCTTGCACCCACATCCCGCCCTCCGATAGTGGAGGGTTAGCCCGCAGTGGGGTGGACTCGGAGTCATACTCGGTCGTGATGCGGAAACTGGAGTCGCCGATCAATTCTTTTCCAACTCCAACTTGAACTTCTTCACAGCCAATTCAAACTAATTCAACACAATAAGAGCCCTTCAACATGGCCAACGATCATATTCTCACCCTGTCGTGCCCCGACAAGTCCGGCATTGTTTATGCCGTGACTGGCATCTTTGCCGACAACAAGCACAACATTCTCGACCTCCAACAATTCTCCGATCCCGTTTCGGAGCGTTTCTTTATGCGAGTTCACTTTGGTCCTACTGAGACCGAATCTACCGAGCACCTTACTGAAGCTTTTGACAAGCTCGCCGCCGAGTACAAGATGGAATACGATATTCGTCCCGTTGCCCGCAAGACCCGAGTCCTCATCATGGTCTCCAAGATTGGTCACTGTCTCAACGATCTTCTCTTCCGCATGAAGACTGGCCAACTTCGAATGGAGGTTCCTGTTATTGTGTCCAACCACCCCGAATACGCTGCTCTCGCCGAGAGCTACGGAATTGAGTTCCACCATCTCCCTGTGACAAAGGATACCAAGGCTCAGCAGGAGGGACAAGTTCTTGAACTCTGCAAGAAGCACGGCATTGAACTTATTGTTCTGGCTCGTTACATGCAGGTTCTCTCTCCTACACTGTGCGAGGCCATGTCTGGACGTATCATCAACATTCACCACAGTTTCTTGCCTTCTTTCAAGGGAGCCAAGCCTTACCACCAGGCTTACGAGCGTGGTGTCAAGATTATTGGTGCTACCGCCCACTTCGTTACTGCTGATCTGGATGAGGGTCCTATTATTGAGCAGCGTATTGCCCGTGTTGATCACGCCATGAGCCCCAAGGATCTGTCTGAGGAGGGATCTAACGTTGAGAGCCAAGTGCTTGCTGCTGCTGTGCGGTGGTATGCTGAGAAGAGGCTTTTCCTCAACGGTCACAAAACGGTCGTTTTTAACTAGACTTAGATATGCGTTAATAAAAGTTGTCATGTGGTTTATGATCTAAATGTACTTCGACTGTGTGGGTGTGCTTTCGCAGATTGATATAAGCTTTTGTTGCGTCGATTTGGGTCTATATACGACCACACGAGGTCCGGAGGCATAGCTGTTCCTCTGTTCCAGAGATCTCCCCGAATAGCTCAGCTGGAAGAGCGTTCGACTGTAATTGTTATATGTCATCGAAAGGTCACTTGTTCGATCCAGGTTTCGGGGATTCACTTTTTGCATATCACAAGAATTCGAGTGTTTGAATTGACAGAATTTTATTTATTTTTAATACTTACTGCACAGAAACTCTACCAAGTAGGTTGAAAAATACTATATAGGTAGTAAATAGAGGGAATATTAAAGTTGTCTTATTAATAGAGATTTTTAAAATAGCTAGTAACTACTAAAAATAAACCTCAAGTACCTGACTGAGTATTACCCAGAACAGTATTTGAGGCTCTGGAGTGTGAAACATTGAGCTTCAGCGCCTCCAGCAAAAAGTATCCCCGAAACCTGGATCGAACAAGTGACCTTTCGATGACATATAACAATTACAGTCGAACGCTCTTCCAGCTGAGCTATTCGGGGAGGTCTCCGAAATCGGAGGAATAGCCATTGGCGATGTCAGGTGGACTCTAATGGCTGTACATAAATGGTCATCATGATGGAAAATCAAGAATCTGGGATCAAGAATCGCACGTTCTATGCAGCAATGACCTTGTTCCACTGTTGATTTCTTTACTATTCTTCTGTCTTCATTAATTCCGGACTTGTTTATAACATACGCTACTATCGTTGTGCTGAACGATGCCGCAAGTGTCACGTACTCAATGCACCTACCCTAGGGCAACACCACAGTCCGCCGGACAGCGGGCATCGATAGAAGAAGAATTCAACAGACATGACGTATAGTATAGTGTCTTTGTCGCTGTAATTAATTTGTCTGATCTACATGGCCATAGTTTCGGTAGGAGTGCTTGGTGGTTGTGTTTCCCATTCGATTGACAAAACACCAAAACCTCATCACGAGTGAAGTCAGAGGAGCACCCAGAACAACAAGCAACCACATCGGCTGTCTATGAGAACTATCTGGACAACAGCTCTGTCTACCCCGTACACCAACCGACAGAGATATTTCTTCCCCACCAATCTGATTGCTCTCAAACTCCTTGACCATTGACATGATATACACAAACTTCATGCCCGCCAGACCAATAGTTACTCCTCTGATCCGTCAGAGACTTCCCCGAGTAGCTCAGCTGGAAGAGCGTTCGACTGTAATTGCTACCGTCATCGAAAGGTCACTTGTTCGATCCACGTCTCGGGGATTCAGTTTTGTTTTGATGTCCTAGACTCAACATGAGTCTTGTCGGATCGGTCTTGCTATAGACGTATGTCTCCCTGGTCTCGACACTGTGTTTTGCAGCATCTACCTCACTACCCTCACACTCCTTCCGACCTCTCCCCGTTCAACTTGCTCAACCCTCGCTCTGACCTTTTTCCAGACCTCTTCGTTAACCTCCTCTACACTGCCTCCAGCGTCAACGACAATTAAATCCTCCTCCTCTTGAGTCCATCCCTCTCCCTCATCAAGCCCTAGTCCTTGGGCTTCAATGTCCTTCCCACCCATACTGAGGCCCCAGAATAACTCCCTCACGCGCTTCTGCATACCAGACCTTTCGTAGACTTCTCCACCCCATCCACCTCGTGCCTGAGCTTGCTCTTCAGTGAGGTCAAGGAACAACACAAGGTCAGGACGAGGAAGACCGCGTTCTGGTGCGCGAGCCCAAGGGAGGGTAAGAGAGGGGTTCTGCTTGGCGGCTGAGTAGACAATTCCTGAGTGATAATAACGATCGCAGAGGATCGTTGTTCCTGAAGCCAAAAGGGATTGGATTTGTTTGCTAGAGGGTTAGTTAGCTTTGTTGATGCTCTGGGTAGTGGTGGTACTCACACAGCTTCCCATCGGTTTGCGCTGAAGAGCAAATGAATGACATGATCCTCCATTTCTACATTGCTCTTGAGGTAGCTATCAATCATCTGACCGATAGGCGTAGTTCTGTCTGTGCAATGTTAGCGTAGCTTGATATCTTAGAGGCCAACGTACCAGGGAATCTCATCACCTTGACCTTTTTACCCTCTTCGACAAATCTCTGCTCCAAAAGTTTGACCTGAGTTGTTTTTCCACTTCGGTCCAAACCTTCCAAAACGATGAAGGCACCTCTGTTGCCAGAATCATCTTGAGTACTGCCCGCAATGGCGGCTGTCGCGACGTCGTTGTTTGAAGACATTGTTGCTGAGAGTGGCAAGGTGAAGTGAAGTGGCAGGTGGATAACGCTGACAGGGTATTCACACTGTCTTGGTTAGGTGGTGCTTCACGTGGGACACAGCGCGGGTCAATCAGATCATGTTCACAGGTCACCGTCAACACAAACGTTCGGTTTTTGGACTCGATCAATTAAACTCAGATTCAAAACTCAAAAAAGTAACCACACAATTAAACAGAACTCCAGCGCTTGGTAGCCTGCGAGAAGAGAATCCAATCCAACGCCATGCTCGCGATACCGTCCATTTCCCATAACATATCCATCATTGTCCGTTACCCATTATTCCATATACTCGTACCATGTTCTCATGAAGTTGCGTCTTCGTCGTGTGCACTACCACTTTCCCACAACTCAAAACTTTCTCCTGTTCCTTCGATAGGTTCCAAAACAGCAGCCTTTGATGTTCCTTCTGTAGGCTTGGCCATGAGGTTATCAATATCTTCTTGTGTAGCAACAGCCTCGAGTTCTGGAAGACTGCTTGGCTCGAGAGACTCCAAACTTGATTCTGGGATGGTGCTCAATTCTGGAACATTGCTCTCCAGTACACTGCTCTCTGGCTCATCTTCTGGCACAATAATGACTGATGTCTCATCGCATCCTTCAGCGTAAAAGTCGGCAGTGTTCATTTCTCCCAATGCGACGCGTTCTTTCTCCACCACCATGTCGTCAGCTCTGGGTGAGCGACGAGTTTGGGATACGTCATCCGGAGGAGGAACATTCTCCTTGTCGCGACCTTCAGCACGATCCCTGTTGCGCTTGCGCTCGCTTTCCTCGTCGGATGAAATATCGAGTGTACATGTGCTGTGTTGAAGAAGGTTGGTCATTTCTTGTTCGGGAGTATCTTCGTGAATGTCAAAGAACCAGCTGGCCTTCATGTCTGGTAGGACAGGTTCCTTGGGAGCCGGTTTGGCAGCATATCCAGGAATGGTACCCTTAAGAGCAGCATCGAGAGAAAAGGGAGCGGCAGCACCAAGAAGGGTTGGAGGGTCAATACGTCCAAGAGTGCGTCGTCGGCTTGGTCCAAGATTGGATCGCTTGCTTCGGGTAGGGGATCGACCAGCGGGAGCATGAATGGGAGAGGACTTTGAGATGCCGTTGGTCTTTGCAGGAGACTTTGGTTGAAGAGTGCGGCGGGATTTGGTTGGGCTGAGGCGACTGGGAATTGGAGAGGGAGCTGATAGAGCAGGTAGAGCAGGTAGAGATGGAGCCTTGAGGACAAAAGCCGATGGTTTGAGAATATCCTTGGTCAAGTCTTTTGATCCCTTGGATCGTTTGGCAAAAGCTGAAGGATCAACATTTTCGAAGTCGTCGGTATCAATCAGTTCGGCCTTTCGTTTGCCGGAAGTAGGAGGAGTAGCTGATGGAGAAGGTTAGTGATGATCAAACCCTGGCGGCGACATCTCCACATACCATTTTGCCTATTCTTGATACTTGTGAGGGTTTGAAGTCTGGACCCATCAAGAGGAGCAAATGGTTGACGAGTAACAGTTGCCATGGTTCAATAGTGGAGGAGGATGTTTTGAGATTTGCTTGTTTATTGTTATCGCGCGAACCAAAGCAACGTGTAAATGAGGCGGAGGAGGATGATGAATGGTGAAAGCAAGAGTGGGAGGGAGCGGGTAGAAAAGAGGTGCTAAAGGTGGGTTTTTGGTGCGGGAGAGCGCGTGGAGGGAGATGGGGTCGGGTTTAAGGGAGGACCCCGGCCAGTGCAGTTCAGCGCGAAAGTGGGCGTATTCCGTGCCTTGGACCCGACGTGAACGTGAGATGGACGTGCCAGTGGAGGATACACTAACAGTGCTGTAGGTAAACTTTTAGTGGAGGCTACAGGGAACGAAGGGAGGAATGCTGGTATCGCGAACTTTCGTGTTTAATGAAATGAGATGAGATAAAATGATTTGATTGCTTTTTGCTGAAGAAAGCATTGACATGCTGGCATGACATTCGATTGATTTTAGATTGATGCCTCAGGTTGACTTCCCCTCACCTCAATTAATGGACGCGCCCATGTTCGTATCACTCGTCACCGCCAAGTATCCTCTTGATGATTCGTTCACTTCCATCAAAACCTTGGCCTTGTGGGACATGAGCTAAAACTCCACAAGCGTCAACCCAGTTTCTTACATCGTATCCAATCGTCGCGTTCATGTCTAGCAAGTGTCTAGCGCCTATGCAAGGCAGATGCACTAGATGTACCAGATGTAGTCAGATGCAGCTAGATGCAAGGGAGGATAGTATTCATCTCTGCCCTCATCAAACATCATCATCAAGCTACCTAGGTGCCTACCTACCTACCTACCGCGTCATGTCTCTATTTTACTCCTATCTCGTCTCTGACCATCTCTTCTGTAAACACCTCTCCTGGATAGCTGCGACTATCTGTCGAGAGTCGCATTGTCTGTTGTCCCATGGTCACTTGCATGCGGCCGTCTTATCACAACATGATTAGTTTCGAGAGATAATTGGTCTTTGGCTGATCCTTGACAATAGTTGATCGCCAACCAGATCATCCAACTCCACTCAACAAACCCCTGCAAAGTGTAACTATAGTGTCGGATCGATTGTTTCTATTAAAGGTCAGGCCATCCGCGAACTCGCGTCGTGTCCGTGTTGTAACCCCTCCTGATGATACTTGTAAGTGCAGCGCCGCTCTAACTAATGCAATGAATTGCATCCTGGAGGCTGGGAGTGAGACAGGATCGTCGATATTGCCATTTGACAGGCTGTCCACTTTTCCATAGAACCTACCATATCTTGACGCTGGGCCCTTGGCCAGCCCTCATACAGGTTGCACAGCACCACCTGCAGAATTGCCTCAATGCCAACTCAGTGTGACCTTCCGGCCTCTCAATAAATATTGCCGACTCACATTAGTTGCCATTAACCGAAGCCGCGGAGCATATGTTGACCTACATAGCTCATCACAATCAAGGCCGCAGGAATATAACCAAATATTTCTATTAGTTGCTTCTATCAAGTACTAACAATACGGTCGTGTCTGAGGTGTTTCATAGTGATGCCCTAACCTTTACTTATTGGTTAACCGTTTGGCCCGATCATTTATCCTCGTCAAGATGGCGTAGCCCACGGTTTGTTGGCCTACTTGCAACTTCATCGTCCTCCTTAAGTCCATGCGGCTGAGCTGATCTGACCTGGTTGCTGGTTAGGTCTTGGCCCAAATTGTGAGATGATGTAGGGAACGCTTCTGGGACTGTCTCATCCTGATGAATTTGGTGTTCTGGATTGGCTCGATAGGTATTGACTTGATCGAAACCAAGGTCGTGATTGTTTCGTTGAACAGCAGACGTCTTGGCATCGTCAAAAAGATCGTGTCGGAGAACTGCAGGTGGACTGGCCGGTGCCTTGGTATCAGTTCGAAGTTGGTGAATTGAGGGTGGATAGGATGCAATAGTCGCATCTTTGCTTAACCGGTGGTTCCCGTGAAGATGAAGGGTTGGCCCCTTTGGGTCATTGCCAAGGTCGTGATTATGAACAAGTGTCGCATCGGTTGGTGCAACTGGGTCTAAGGCAATTGACCTCTGTCGTTTCTTGCTGCTACGACGGCTGCTTGGAGTCGAGGGGCATTTCTCAGATTGGTCTTCAGGGATGCACGGAAGGCACTCGTCGTGCTCTGGATCGGGAGATGGCGACTTGCTGCTTCGACACGAAGGCGAACTTGAAGAACTCGATGATGAACTCATAGGAGGATGAGAAGTATACCCACTGGCATGACTGGGCTTTCGACACTTTTCTCGTCCCATGATTTCGTTTTCAACTTGAACGAGAGTGCAGCAAGGTTTGCAGCATCCTGCAAAACAGTCTCGGTTCTCATTTCCATCGATGTCGTAGAATCGTCGAATGTCTCCTCGAAGATCGGTGATGAAACCACCGTACACTAGGCTGTTAGATGAGTTCAATCAATACACACACACGCAGGACACCTACAAGGAAAACAGAAAGAAGCAAAAAGACAACACTGCTTCGAAAAGATAGGGTAGATTGGGGACTGCTAGTGTTTCTCCCGAGTCTCGAAGATGCCCTTGCTTCTGTTGATAGCTTCGTCCAAGCGCATTCTGGTACGACCGTAGGCGACGCATGGACAACAGCAAGCCTCGGCTGTAATTTTGGACGAAGAGTCATCTTTGTCTTCAAACATCCATTTCCCAACCTTTTCGAAAGCGCTGCGCGTATTAGTTGGATGTGCCTGAAAGGAAAAAGCCGGGGGATTAGTAAACGAGACTGTTGATTGAGAAACCATGATCGGCTTGAAGGGATAAAAGAATGATGATAGAAATGAAGGCGGAGACGAATGAATGTGTCGGGAGATGCTGAAGAGTTGCAAGTGAAGACGTTAAAGGAGGAAAGGTTGTGTTGGGGCGCTTGGAGGTGGAAAAAGGGAGCGTGCGTACAAACGGAAGGCACGAGCGCTCGAGGAGCTACCACAGTCCACGTCAACATATTGTGAACTGGTACAGAAATATAATGGCTAGAGGCACCTAGAGGTAGGTGGATGCCCTCAGAAGCATGAATAATAGGTAGTCCTGGTTAAAGTAGACACAAATACAGCCAAAGATGCTGCAGACTTTATGACCATGGAACACATCGACCAAGTTGAACTTGGTACCTAGGTAGCTAAGAGGTCAACGAATACTTCAATACAAGTCTATTATGTAGTATCTTACATGTAAATTCTAAAGAAAACCCCGTTAATGCGTCCGTATGCTATACTTCCAACTCCCGTGACTGGCTAAAGGATCTCTAGGCCCGTCCCAGACTGGACACCAAGATTCTTTCGCTCCTTCTTCTGCCCTCGCTCTCGAGTCTTGCACCATTTTCATGATAAATTTACTGTCCTGCAACTCGTCTTGATCATCCTGGTCCTGGGATAACCATCCCTCCCGTCTTCCATCTCCAGAATTAAGTCGATGATCAAGTGGCCGAAGTCCAATAGATTCGGTACTACTCAGTCTTTCTGATCGTAGCCGTACAGGTTGACCTGTCAACATGGCCATTTCCACATCCAGGTCAATCATTCCACCCGAGGCTCGATTTATAGGGCGAGATGGTTGCGGAGATGCATGTGTTGTAGAACTCATCCATCTGAAATGTCTTTTAATCATAGAAGCTCGTGATCGGTCGCGGCCATCGGTTTGAGTTTGTCGTTGTCGTCTTCGTCTTCGAATATGGTGTTCAATCAACAAATTGAGTGAAGGTAAACAGGCGCAAACAAAGCCAATGGTGATTTCAAGGTTTCTAGGCAGGTACGTTAGACAAGAACCAGACACGCTAGGTTGGAACATACGTTAGAATTGCAATTGGGGTATAATCGACGGTGATGTCGTCAGAGTTGAGAAAGTCAACCGCTTTAGCAACTCGGAAGAGTGTTAGAGCCGTCGCAATCCCTCCAGCTCCCAGAAGCAACACAATCTTGATTCTCTTCCCGACAGACAAGTTAAGTCGCCATGTCAACGGTATAGGTACGAGAAGGATTAAGAGATCGGTAACGATTGATAGTGATAAATCCGAAAAGAATATCTTTCGTTGGTTGAGGCAATGGGCATTGCGGACTTTGGGATCCCAATATGTTCGGATAGGATAACAATTGACGATTCGCAAGATTTGGATTGGGACGTATGCGACTAGTAATGCCCAGATGAATATTCGAATACCCTTAGAGACTCGTGGTTCGACAGCAAAGACCCGTGCCATGAGGAGGAGGATAGTCGCTTTGGTGAAGAAGGAGGCGGGGATATACACAACGGTACTGGCGTAGAACCACTGAAAATGTTAGATGAGCCTTCAAGTGTAAGGTAACCAACTTACCTTGAGCCAATTGTAGTATTCCGGTTTGCGTATCTCCCAAGCATGATAACCTGCTCCATATCGAGCCACTATATTGTCAGCGGAGTAGATGGACATTAAGAAAGACGTACGTACTCATTAAGACTGTTGTGCAGTACATAATTACACAGATCTATAAAGTTAGCACGAACTAACTGACAGTAGAGGGCTGTCGTACAAATGCTGCTATACATGTCCCTACAATTGTCAGCTTGTTGGTCTTCACACATACTTGGGTTATACGTACAATCTTCAGCCCCTATATTGCGATTAATTGTACGCTTGACATAAACTCGTACGAGAAAGAAAACGGTAGTAAAAAAAACACAGATCACTGCCAAAACAATATTGAGCGTCCAGTATACATCCTCAGGGTTGTCATAATCGGGGACAACCCCTGGAGGAGCATTTCGATTCGAGTCGGGACCTGTTGCATTCCACATGACATGGAAACAAGGTCAAGCATTGTGAGAAATTGGAGAAACCAAGAAATAGCCAAAGGCGATGTTTAAAAGAAAAGGCTAAGCTTTTTGGCCGTGGACTTTGCCTGGATCTACCGTTGGAGATCAACGACGCTAATAATTGGCGCTGAACTTTGTCCCAGTTTAGCAAGGGTTTCGATTGCTTCCATGTGGCGGCAATGACTCGGATTGATCAGACGAGGTGGATTTAAGGGTCGTTGATCTTGTGGCGCACGGACTGGCTAGTCACAGTAGTTGGGTGACATCCTGGAGATCAAAGAGTTCCGATTATTGGGAAATGTGGCGAGATGAGCGTTGAGCCGTTCTTGGCATTTCGATGGGTGAGACCCTGGCTGCTTGTGAGATCAGTGCTGTACTGATGCGGTGATGAATCTCGTAGCTGGTCTGGTCTAACTTGTTGTAATAACTACAGGAGAGGTCAATTCGCTTTTCTGCCACTTAGAATGGAGAAGAACCGGGGAGTGGAAGTGAAGGGAACATGCGACAAAGTCAGTTATCCTTACAGCTTTCTCGCAATTCAGCGCTTGTCGGAATAATAACTTGGACGTTATGATGACCTCGTAAGAAAACGAATGAGTTCAATTAAAACATTAACTCCGCTGAAACTTTATCTAATCTATGTTGACTTCTACATGCTCCCGAGTTTGTTAAATACATGAGTATAATGACTTGCGTCTAGGAAATTAGTCTGCTCATGATGAAAACCTGCATGTATACGTTTTACCAGTATATCCAGAATTAGCTGGCGCAGATCGTTTGCAGGATAGTCCTTGTGGAACCAATTATGACGAACAAAAACCCCATCGCCTCCATTTCCGTCTAGACGCGGAATCGTGCGCACCTCATCTGTTGAATAGTCGTAGCGGACATGGTTAGAAAACGCTGCCTGCTCGTGGGCCCAATCCTTCATCCACCTTTGACAACCTTTATATTTCGTTTCGGTCGGGCATTGATTCCAATCGTGGAAGAGGTCTTGGGTCCGGTTGCCTTGTTGAGCAATGATAAAGCCCGTGTTCATCATCACCTTGCCTTTTCCATCACGATTTCTCGGACTATCTGGGTCGTTAGACATGGCGACGAGGGTCTTGTCTGTTATGTTCCATAGACTCATTAACCATTCGAAGGGAATCTCGGGATACACAAAGACAGCATCGGCATCGAGAAAGACAACGGTTTCGTACATCGTGAGTGCCTGTTTGATCATAGGCACTTTTACCCATGTTCCATGGCGGTTATAATAGTCGGGAGCTCGGATGAACTGATAGTCGTAGCCGTGAATCATAGCTACCAAGGGGAGATGTGTTAGAATTCTACTACAAGCCAAAGAAAAGAAGGAACAATTGAGAGATAATGTACCGTAAAGATAGTGGTTCATCATGCCAGCTGACCTCCCTGTCAGTTCACCAGGGTTCAAGGGCGATTTATTCATCAGGGCGCCAGCGCCTTTGTCAAGCCGAGTATCCACGTCCAGAATGAGCAACTTCTTCTTCAAAGGCGACAACCAGCGATAGTTGCTCTCTTCAATTGTGTAGTGATATCCTTCTTTCGTGACAAAGTGCGTAGCATTGATATCGTGAAGGAAAGGCTTCCACAGATCGTGCATTAGTTGTGACGTATTTTCCGCTAGCTTTGCTGGTAGATACAGGTCGTTGGCTGGCGGAAGATGAAATACTGGCCAAGAGTGCACGACCAGCCATAATGACACCAGAATGCCTATGGCGAGTAGCAGCATCTGCCTGGTGCCCCGACGCAGAAACAGGTGAACCATGATGGCAACCGTAAAGTCATGGAAGGCTTTAGCACCTCAGCAGGCTGTTGGGGGTCAGGAGGTGGCCGTGATAAGAAAGATATGGATGCCCTGCTGGAGATGTAAAGATGCTCGAGTTGCGAAGATTGAGTTCGACGAGGTTCAAATACATATTGCGCCATAAATAAAAAGCCTTTTGCGTAAATAAGGGGCTAACAACAATAATGGTGGAAATATTATCTCACATTTCCGAAGTATTCTTCTTGATTGCTACACCAGCTAGTAGAAACATATCTAGTCTAAGATAGGCATAAAACATTGGAGCGCCACAATGAAGACGAACCAATTTAAATTCCATTGTGTTTCTCCCTGCTTAGGATTGAAATCCAAATCATTCCATCATTCAACAGCTTCCAATCAGACACAATTAATTAAGCTTTATATGAGGATATATTGCAGAATATCATTCTCCCTGTAGTCAATTTCCGTGTCGCAGCGGAAATCAAGGGATTTCAACACGCTGGCTCAACCGGCTATGCTGCAATTTACCACCTCTGATGTATTTTTCTTTTTGTTTCTAACCCTGTATGTCTTGAAAGTCCTATTGACTATTGAGCATCTAATATTCTAAGCTGCGGATCATCTTGTGGCTTGTGGAAGGCAGCTGAAAGAAAATGACACTCACCATTATTCTCTAGACAACCCCTGCAATGCGAAATTTCACCTTACTCCATTTGTGTCATTGGTCTGAGTCGTATGATAGAGTTTCCATTATAGCTGGTGTCTCTTCAACAATGATGTATGATTCCAGGTCCATGCCAGGTCCCCTCTGTGGCCCCTCCTTTGAATCCCTCTGTACTTGTTATATACCTGTTCAGCCGGATGCCGATCTCCTTTGATGATATACTCCTGCTAAGGCGTTCGCTCTATCTTTATCACAGTAGCTTTCCAGCTTTAGAGCTTTCAAACTGCCAAGAGGACATTCACACAGATGGACTTGACCACAATGACACCAACACTCGACATACAGCTCTTCCACTGTTGCTTGCTGAATTGTCAAGCCTTGGATACATTCAATCGGCGACCGAGTGTCTATGGCCGACAAGAGGGAGCGATTTGAAGTACTAACAAACCAGACGCGATTGAAGAAGCCTCTGGGAAAGAAGGTTATTTTTATCGATAGGGATACACGTCTCAACACGACCGAAGAAAACACGATGACAGATGAACGTCCTTTACACTACCCAAGCCTTACTGGACGGACAGGTTGGCATCTCAACCGCTACTCATGCGCTATGGTCCACGGATACGACTACCGCCTGGTACGAGCAGCTGGCTACCCTGACCATCACGGTATGGGTCAAACCTGTCATTGCTAAGGAGACCATCAAGACATACGATTTGGTCGTCTCTCTCGACTTGGACACAGTGTTCACTTATCTCATACAAACATCGACTGTGACTATGACCCGCGAGGCAGCCTTGTCCTCAACACTGGATTTGTCATTTCTCAAGCTAGTCGACGCACCCAAGATATATACGAGAGATGGGAAGATTGCCTTCGAAGCATTCCCGGTTGCAAGCACTGGAGCTTGAAGTAGGCACACTAGCAATTTGCCCTCTCTCACTATACTTGTTATGAATTCAAAGAACGCACGACGTTAAAAGCATACCATGCAGCCATGCCAATGGTGGCGAGTTTACAGCTGGGGGTCAATGCGAGTGCCAAGGTATTTCAGTGAGCCACAATTGGAAGAGTAAGAAGAGAACACTAGAATTGCTAAGTCGGAGCGTGATTACATTTATAGCCCAGCGCATACACGGCCAGTTCCAGGAGAATATCCACGACCTATATGCAGATGCGTCAGATAAGACATATCCTATTGAAGACGTTGAGATCTATTGATAACGCAAAATGAGACGAGAAGGTAGACCTACGATGTACCGTTGAAGACATTTGCTGAAGGACCAGTGAGTTCTCTGCCGGTTATATGCGGACAGCTGATGGCAGAAATTCGGCCAGCAAAGCGAAACGGAGGAGATCGGTAGCTGGGCCGCTTGTCAGTACCAGCAACTGGCAAATATCCAAAAGCATGACCTGCCTTTGCCTCATTACCTGGTTCCAATTTTTGCACCGTCATGCACGTCACGCACGTCATGCACAGTTGGCAGTGAATCAGAGCTGTTGCCTCAAGCCGAGAGTAGAAACTCACCCTCTTCACTTTTTTCCTTCTTCTCTCACACTCATCTCTTCCCTTCACGTCTTCTTCGCAACTCCCAACTCGCGGATGGGTTGTCTGCCTTCCCCTTTTCCACATCATCACATTCAACTATGGGCAAACAAGTTCGATGCACGCTTCTGATCCCCGACCTTTCGCAAGAAGGTGCTTGGGGGTGTGTTCCCTTGCTCGGCACTCAAGATCCACCCGTGTTCATCAACCTCACCGACAAGGGGATTCGCATATCCTTTCCAAGAGAAACTGATCGCAGTGTATGGGCTTGGTACAGCCCCGACCTTGAAATGACTTCGTCTACTCTGCACCACATTACGATCGAACTGTCCGGCTTCAGCACCGACATCCGCGAACTAAACGACAGCGAGATAAAGATTTTCGAAGGTTCTGTGAGCCGAGACGACGCGGAAAGACTTCGAATTGTGACCTTTACGCACAAACTCGCCGAGCCTCGCGTCATCGGCTTCGGGACCCCCTTTCACGGCATAGACGCAACAGTCGACGGATATGTCAACCAAGACACCAACATCTGTGGAGTTGCCAGTCTATCTAAAATCCTTCGGCGAAAAGATTTCACAATTCTAATCGAGGAGACGCAAATTAAACCCTATATCTTGCGCCTGAAAACTCCCCGAACCCCAGAGACGTTTGGCTACGGAGAAGTGTGAGTGCTCAAGCTTTTACTTCAACTCTCCCCGTTCACCCCGTGCATTTCCACTCATACTAATTTTCATTAAATAGACACACCTGGGATATGACCCGGTACAGACAGCAAATTCCCAAACTTCTAGGCCATACGTTCGTACCTGAAGTCCGTTTCGAGAACGCAAACGAGAGAGACACAGCCTTGACCCAAATGCATGTCCAAGACGTTTGGCACTTTAACGATATGTTGGAAGATATTGCAGAGATGGAACTGCCATGCCTGATTTAGAGAATCGGCGAAGAACCTGGGGAGGAGACGACTCAATTTGTGTGCTTACTAGAGCCAAACAACGTATTCGTGAGTGAGCCAGTTCTACAAACCGACGACACCTGACACTTTGAAACAGAAGCCTATGCATTGGCGCGCAGCTCGTCGCGCGCTTCGAGGAGACGCTAGCAAGCTGGAGGTGACGTTCAAGCCACCCAAAGGCGCGGTCTGGAGTGCAACCTGGGAAGCTTCCCATCTGACATTTGCTTCATCGGACCATCTTTCCGTGGTGGATCTCAACCGTCAACTTCCGCTGCTCCTGACACGCCCGGAGAAGAACTCACGCGATCATAAGTTTCATCCTTACAGTCATCCCAATTACGAAGCCGCGAGCGAGGATTCAAAAAGGAGCACCGTGACATGTCACTGCCACGTGAATCTCCGTAACGAAGAATTGCGGGTGTTCGCCATCAACCGCTTGAGTAGTCTGACGATCTCGCCCTCAACGATGGAAGTAGATTCCTGTGCCTTCCGCAAGCAGGCAATCTTCAACGAGCTGCTTATCGGAAACGGTCTCTGGCCGTTACAGAAGCAAGGCGTCAACGTTCAGCTTCCTACGTTTGACATTTTCAGTGGTATCCCAACCGATGTCCGAGATGCCTGTCTGAACCATGTTTTTGAGGATGACAAGGCAAGGGTACAGCAATATTTCGGCAAGCTATGTCTCGGCCTTGGGCTAGTATCTGGTCCTCCTGGGACTGGGAAGTCCCATCTTGCCTCGATCGTTGTTATACTCATGTGTTTCAACAAATCCATCAAGCAAGTGTACGTCGCTGCAGCCTCCAACGGTGCCACTGACAACATTGTCGAACGCATTGATGGCATGTCTCAGAAGATCATTGGGACGTTGCCCAAGAGTCATGTCAAGCACCTCATGTTATTGAGGGGATACAGTCTCAATGTCGAGGTTGGGAATTGCACAAGGGCTTTGTTCAGTCAACCATTCAAGGATGATGCTATCTGGAATCCATCTCCTTGGAAATTCAGCCATTCCTTGTGCTGGTGGACACTGCGGGTACTAGGATCAGAAAGAGTACCACAATTGGATGCGGACAACAACCTTGGGCTTTGGGCTCTTCACGAGAGACTGGGTGCACTTGTTGCGCCGTCTTCAAACGACTCCGCACCTTTGAACTTCCAACCACTGGTAAAACTTGCCAAAGGCCTTCAGTCTCCCTCTGACTACCGTCGCACTGTCACACAGGAATTGCACAAAAAGAACCTGATTCGATTGATGGAACTCGTAGTTGGATGTGCAGATGTTGTTGCAACCACTCCCGCAACTTCTACTTCCTGGATCTACCGATCTTTCAACGACAAAAAGGCTCGAGCGGTTGTTTTTGACGAAGCCGCTACGATGTTTTGTTCTGATGGCTTGCTAGTATATGGAAACTCCCCTCGACCCATGGTTGCCATTGGCGATCCGAAACAGCTCGCCCCAAACCTTGCAACTGCTTTTGAGCTGCTTCGAGGAAACAAGAGAGAACATGACAGGCGCAAAAATCCATATCGGTTTCCTTCAGATCTTATCCATATCGACCGTGTACCTACCAACCGATTTGCCCAGTTTGCCAAAATCTCCTGGCTCTCGTGGTTCATCCACCTTGGGTGGCCTGTTCTCCATCTGTACACACAGCATCGAATGGCGGAAGGATTGTTTGATCTCTCGTTAAACGCTATTTACCGGAGTCTGGTGCCCCATTTCACCTACAGTCCCTCATGTCACCCAAGCAACTTCAGTCTTGGACTGAAAGTTGAGGAGTATCTCAAAGCCAAGTATCATATCAAGCCCTCCCCTGAAAACACTCTACAGCCAGTTTTCTTCAACTGTGTCGGTTGTCCATGCAGGGAATATCCAGACAGCCTCTCCCGCCTCAACCCGCGACAAGCTGACGTAATTGCAAAGTTTCTCGTCAAGATGATTTCGGAGCTAAAGCTGCCTACTGAAGACATTGTCGTTTTGACTCCATACCGAGCAAACATTGGAGCAATTGGCAGAAGGTTCAGAAAGGAAACAGAGCTCAAGGGTGTTGAATTTACCTCGTTTAACAAGTTCCAGGGCCGTGAAGCCCAAATCGTCGTTTTAGCTCTGTGCGTCGACGAAAACACTGGTCCGTTGTTTGTCGCAGAAGAGCGCAGTCTCAACGTAGCATTGACTCGTCAGAGATCCAGCCTCCTGATCTTTGGAGACATCAACACGCGGGCGCACACCTATGACATTGTCCGGGACGCGAATGAGGAGGAGACGCACATAAACCCGCGCGTGTTTGAGCATGTGCTCCGCATGATTAAAGCCAATGGACGGATTGCAAGATTGGGAGGTAATGAGAATGTCGACCCTGATAGCCGTTGGGTGTTTCACAAGAAGGGTTAGGCCTGATATTGACGCCAAGGCGCCGGCTACATACTGGAGATGATTGAGACGAGATGATTGAGAATTACGAGTGTGTTTTGGAGGGGTTCGTAACAATGTAACTGACTACCTAGGTAGTCAAGTGGTTCAAGATGTTGAGCCCAAAGTAGTTTCAGAATGAAGGATTTACAGAGCGCTGCCATGAAAGCCACCTATGATGCCCGTCTTTCACCCTCTGCCGCCTGCAAAGATCTTTGCTTTCGTTCATCGTTCGTATCCGTCACGAAATTGCCAACATGATCAGGTACTTGAGATGTGTTGTACGGCCCTGGAATAGGATCTCCAATTGTTTGATACACAGGTAGCACTCCTGTCCATGTTGAGTTCACCAGTTCATTATTTTCCATGTCACTTTTGTCATCTGTGGTTGAACCCGCGCTGATCTTGGCACTTGCCGAGACAATTTTGACTTTCAAGATGTTGGTGCTTTGCATTTCCGACGCCAGGGGGGGTTGACGAGTATGTCTCCATCGATCAGTCACCACACTGTTGGAGATTAGTTCCATAGCGTATAGCTTTTCTTCGTCTGACTTCACGGTGGTTGCGTATCCGAAGAGCATTGCAGAGCGATAGTTGTAGTTGTGCGAAAAGGTTGCCAGAGTCAAGACGAGCCCATCGACGTGAGATGCCGCGACACAGACTGGCATTCCTTGGACCTCTTCGCCGTCGACTGTTGAGGACTGGGCGAGGTTCATTATCCTCGAAGACACATAACCATGTAGGTAAAGCTCCAAGGGATCGCCCAGATCAGCACTTGGGCGTTCGAACGATCCCAGTTGTCCTATCATCGGAAGAACAATCGGGAAAGGTTGAGACGGTGAATTGAACGAGACATGAAGGATTGGACATGTGTTGACGATGCTGTGAACAGTTTCAAGGTCATAAACCCCGTGGACCTTGTACCGTTTAATGGTATTGATGGAATCTTTTGGATACTGTAAATTATGACGACCCATGTTTGTGTCAATTGAACTGCAATGAGGAACCTGTGCTAAGATATTCGAGTTATTGTGTCTCTTGATCTTCTTATATGTACATCCTCCAGGCTGTAATTACCTTGTAAGGTAATTACTCCCGGCACCTCCCCGGATAAACTCTACCCGAACCCCACCTCCACATCTTGATCGTGGCCACACTCATCCTCCATCATCAGATACCCCGCGACATTCAAGTCGCAATCAATTAAACGCCATGGTTCTTCAAGATCTCGGCCGTCGCATCAACGCGGCGGTCACAAACCTCACACGAGAGCAAAACCTCGATGAAAAGGTACGACCGCCGCTCTCAATTCGCCACCCTGCCTGCTAACTAGCTACCTGTTCAGGCCTTCGATGGCATGCTCAAGGAGATTTGCGCCGCTCTTCTCGAAGCAGACGTCAACGTGAAACTCGTCGGTCAACTACGAAAGTCCATCAAAACGACAGTCAACTTCAAAGAACTCCCCCCCGCCGTGAACAAGAAACGCTTGATCCAAAAAGCCGTCTTCGATGAACTCGTCAAACTCGTCGATCCCCACGCCGAACCATTCAGACCAAAGAAGGGCAAGAGCAATGTCATCATGTTTGTCGGTCTTCAGGGTGCCGGAAAGACAACGACTTGTACAAAACTCGCGCGACACTACCATTCAAGAGGCTTCAAGGCTTGTTTGGTCTGTGCGG
Organism: Fusarium sporotrichioides; assembly: GCA_019054645.1. Lineage (NCBI taxonomy): Eukaryota > Fungi > Ascomycota > Sordariomycetes > Hypocreales > Nectriaceae > Fusarium > Fusarium sporotrichioides. Next base: position 8,019,416 of record JAHKNS010000003.1, read on the forward strand.
ATACCTTCCGAGCTGGTGCTTTTGATCAGTTGAAGCAGAACGCCACAAAGGCCAAGATTCCGTACTATGGTTCCCTCACCGAGACCGATCCCGCTGAGGTCGCCCGCGCTGGTGTTGATCAATTCAAGAAGGAGAGATTCGAAGTCATCATTGTCGACACGTCAGGTCGCCACCGCCAAGAGTCTGCTCTGTTCCAGGAAATGGTGGACATTCAAGAAGCCATCAAGCCCGACGAAACGATCATGGTTCTCGACGCATCAATCGGTCAACAGGCCGAGTCTCAAGCAAAGGCATTCAAGGAAGCTGCTGATTTCGGAGCCATCATCATCACAAAGACAGACGGCCATGCACACGGAGGTGGTGCTATTTCTGCCGTCGCAGCTACGCACACTCCCATTGTGTTTATCGGTACTGGTGAACACATGCTGGATTTCGAAAAGTTCGCTCCTCAACAATTCGTGCAAAAGTTGCTTGGCATGGGAGACATGGCTGGATTGATGGAGCACGTTCAAAGTCTCAACCTCAATCAGAAAGACACCATCAAGCATATCCAGGAGGGTATCTTCACAGTCCGCGACTTGAGGGATCAGCTGTCCAACATCATGAAGATGGGTCCTCTATCAAAGATGGCTGGTATGATTCCTGGTATGAGCAACATGATGCAGGGCATGGACGACGAAGAGGGTGGTGCCAAACTCAAGCGAATGATCTACATCTGCGATTCCATGACCGACAAGGAACTCGACTCCGACGGCAAGATCCTCATCGACCAACCGACTCGAATGACACGAATCGCCCGTGGTTCGGGAACATCAGTACGAGAAGTTGAAGATCTCCTAACCCAGCAGCGAATGATGGCCGGTATGGCCAAGAAGATGGGTGGTAACATGAAGAACATGCAGAGAGCACAACAAGCCATGGGTGGTGGCAACAAAGCACAACAATTAGCAGCCATGCAAAAGAGACTACAGAGCATGGGAGGCGCAGGTGGTGCCGGAGGTATGCCTGATATGGGAAGCTTGATGAAGATGCTTGGTGGAGGGGGAGGTGGTGGTATGCCCGGGATGCCTGGTGGTATGGATATGCAAGCCATGATGCGACAGATGGGTATGGGTGGCGGTGGTATGCCCGGTATGCCCGGGATGCCTGGGATGCCAGGAGGTGGCAGAGGGAAAAGATGATTCAGTCTCTGGCGTTGCATGGTTTGGCGTTGTGGCTGTGGCTTGGAACAGGCATGAATGAACTTGTCACTGTTTGCTGGGTGTACTGTCGCTCGAAGGGATGCAATTGAACCGTGAAGACGTTGATCATCTGTTAGCCATAGTCTTTTGTCGTTGGTACAGCATGTATCCTGGTCTTGATTGATTTGCTATTCAATACCCGTCTCCTTATTCACTGTCTGTGTCCTCTCCTGAAGTGGTCTCCCATTCATCCTCCTCATCCTCTTGTGATCCAGTTATAGCATGCCCAACCAGTGCACTAATAGCCTCCAGTTCAGGCTCACTAGTAACCTCATTTCAAGTATACTCCCAACATCCTGCCCGACTTCTTCAAAGGATGACAATTTGCAGCACCAAGAGGTGCGGAAATGCACACGCTACTGGGGCAGTCGTGGGTCCTATGTAAAGCAGAATCAGCTGCTAGGGTTTATTGAACTTTGGGCCCTGGCGTTTCTGAGGATGGCATTTAGATATATCCACCAGATGTATCTGGCGCGCGGTCGCTTATCGGTGAGGAACTTTAGTTGTCTGCCATCCAGGTCTGCAATAGTAGACGCCCCGTGTCTTTCAACAAGAAAGGCCGCTCGTTTCATCCCAGCGTTTGTTGTGTTCAAGACGATGAGCTTGTATTCTTTGACCTTTTCCTTCTCCCAGGCCTTGACTCTCTGGCAACGCTTTTCTTGGTCGTCCAAAGGGAAATCTGGATTTTCTGGTTCCAGGTCGATAGCAGGCACAATGACCACAAACCCCTTGTCCAGAGCATACTTAATTTCTTCATGGAGGAAGAGGCCATTCTCAGGGGTAAAAAGCTCGCGGCGTGAGCCTTTGCCAAAGATGTCGTCTATAAATATTTCCTGGGAGTATGGGTAGAGATTGGCCGCTTTAAGAGTTGACTTGTCGATCCAGTCTTGTAACACTGGATTCCACAAGAATGCCTCAGCCTGCCGATTTGGACAATAGCACTTAACTAATGCCTCTCTAGAATTTGACTGTTCGCTGGTATCCCTGACCCCCAGTGCAAGCTTTGATGAAGTAAACAATTTCACCCAGGACTCACGAGAGGAAGCCAGCCGATCTTGAAGCTTCTTTTGGTGCTTTTGCATGATGGTATCAAGCTGCTCCAAACTATGGTATCGTGCCCTGTACTTTTCACCATCCTCACTGTTATACCAAGCACTGGCTTCTTTATTGTCTTTGAGAATTTGATTGGGGCCTCCTTGTGATTCCATCTGAGCGTCTTCCTGGATGAGTCGTAAAACTTCGCTGTATTGCCGATGCTCGGCGTCCATTGAAGCATTTCTTTTGAAGCGCTTTCGCGCGGCCTTTAGTTCGACGCCAGGCAGCAGGGTATCGGAAGAAATGACCGCCAGGAGCATAAGAGACGAAATAAGTAGGTCAGTTTATGCTGCTTAGGTTAGAATTTTTAGGTTATTTATTTTTATATCCTAAATCTTAGAGGCATACCTGGCTAGGGGCTTGGTACGGTCTGGAACATCGCGTGACTGAGACTGAGACATTGCGCAGTTGATAAAAGAACGGATTAAAGGGTTAACTGATGAAGTATGCGATGAATTTGTTCGACACAAACGGGGATGGAAAGATAGACGAAGGAAAACAAGATTACCAGATTTATTGCTTGTTCAGGAAGCGGGGCATTGGTTGTAAGAAGGCGCCGACGTCCTCTCCTCCAACAACTGACTCCTTCCGAAAACATCAAACAAACATTTAAGTACGCGAGCTCAAGAATAGGAAAGTGAGACCTCAAAAATTGGGCTCATCGACTTTTCACAAAATGGCTACTCGCACAGCGCTTCGGCAAGTGGGCTGCAAGCCCAGGCATCTCATCACCTTTCGAAGATACATCTCAACTCGAGATATGGCAGCTACAGATTTGAAGAAGCTCAAAGTTGACCAATCGCGATTGATGGAAACTTTACATGACACTTGCAAATGGGGAACTGGTCTCAAATGGGGAGAGTAAGTATACTCCCAAATACGAGACCGAACTAACAAGGACAGCAAACCAACTGATACAGGCATGTCGCGTTTGGCTCTATCGGATTCTGACAAACAGGCCCGGGATTGGTTTGTTGGAACCACAAAAGGTTTGGGTTGCAAGGTGACAATCGATTCCTTGGGAAACATCTTCGCAGTACGTCCCGGTCGTAAAGAAGGACCGCCAACATTGGCAGGAAGCCATTTGGATACTCAGCCCACGGGTGGACGATATGATGGGATCCTGGGTATACAGGCGGGTATCGAAATGCTCAAGATTCTTCAGGAGCACGAGGTAGTGACAGAGTATCCGGTCGGCGTGGTGAATTGGACCAAGTAAGTAAGTCGTCAGTACAAGGATGAACAATACTGACCACACAGCACAGCGAGGAGGGTGCTCGGTTTCCAATCAGCATGATGGCGTCTGGCGTCTGGGCAGGGTCTGTCAGCCAAGAAAGAGCTCACAATCTGAAAGAGGTTTCTGGAAACGCAACAGTCAAGTCAGAACTGGAAAGAATGGGATATCTTGGTGAAACACCAGCCAGCTACAAATCCATCCCAATCGGAGCTCATTTCGAACTTCATATTGAACAAGGCCCAATTCTTGAACGAGCGCAGAAGAAGATTGGAGTCGTACAAGGTGTACAAGCCTATAAATGGTTCACCATTGACATCACTGGAAGAGGTATGTGTTTGAGAAGAGACGGCATGACCTTGCTGACTGATTAGACGCACACACTGGTTCAACTCCATTTTCCGATCGAGCAGATGCTCTTCTACTCGCCGCAAGACTCATAACTCACTCGCATCGATTGGCTACCAAGCACAAGGCACTTGCATCAACCGGAATTCTCAACCTCACTCCTGGAAGCACCAACACCATCCCTGGCCACGTCAGCTTCACTCTTGACATAAGATCACCTTCGAACGCGACTGTTGAAGAACTTGAGAAGGACCTCCGTCGCGATTTCGATCTCTTGGCCAGCGGAACAGATGTAGACGGGTTACTGGCAGGCTCAACACCTGCACTTCCTCTCTCCCTCAATTGGCGAACAGATACGATCTCGACAGCAACCAAATTTCACCCCGATTGTATTCAAGCAGTAAGAGAATCTGCCGAATCTATTCTGGGGAAAGATGCAGCAGTAGATATTTCTAGTGGTGCTGGCCATGATAGCGTGTACACTAACAAACACTGTCCTACAACTATGATCTTTATCCCATGCAAAGGAGGGGTGAGCCATAACCCGGAAGAGTACTCTACACCTGAAGAGTGCGCCATTGGAGCAGAGGTTCTGTGTCAAGCAGTCGTGCGATACGATCAGAAGAGAGTTGAATAGGTCCATTATCATGAATATAAAATGTCCTCTACCAATGACCTGAATACATACCTGTGATTGCATGGCGCTGTTGCCTCTACTGGGTACCAGAAAAGTTGGCCGCGAGTCTTCGAGTACAAAAATAAATAGCCTAGAGTATGTGAACTAAGTAGCATAAACTGACCTAATTATTTCGTCTCTTATGCTCCTGCGGTCGATTTTTCTGCATATATGAGAGCCTCAGATAACTTCCAAAGTACCTCACAGGTGACAAGTCATCACATGTTGTCAATTTAGTATTGGCTGCTGTAAATATAAGAGTCAGTATATTCATATGATGCTGACTTAGATATCTAACGTCTTGAATGTCCACGACATACCTACTATGTTGGAAGCTGCCAGTCGCAACATGATGATTGACCGAGGCATCAATGACGCAATACAGTACGTGCACAGTATTCACACTACCACTTCTCAACCCACTGCCCCGCTCTCAACATCACCAACTCTTCTCATGTATCTCCTCCGGACCTTCAAGCCCCATCACCTTCGTCCTTTTGTTAGCAGACCCTTCAGCATGTCTCACAAAACGCAAGAGCCGGTCATCACAAGAACCTCAGACCTACCAATTGAGGAGTCCAAGTGGGTAACGCTCAAGAAGATCGAATACGTCGACCAAGTCGGCAAAGAACGAACATGGGAAGTTGCAACACGAAAGACGAGAGGCAAATCTGGTGTTGATGCTGTCGCAATGGGAAACATTCTCCTCCACCCATCGAAGCCTGCGTCAACTTTACTCGTCATCCAATACCGACCACCTCTGGACGCCTACACAATTGAATGGCCTGCTGGGCTCATTGACGCGGAGGAGACTGCCGAAGAAGCGGCTGTCAGGGAGTTCAAGGAGGAAACTGGTTACGACTGCAAGGTGTTGAGTGTCAGTCCTGCACAAGCTGCCGACCCCGGAATGACAAACGCCAACATGCAACTGGCCATGGTTGAGGTTCAATTGAGCGAGAACGAGGAGGAACCTGAGCAGAGACTGGATGATGGAGAGCACATTCAAAGAGAGATAATTCCCCTCGCGGAACTGTATGAACGTTTAGTCGAGTACTCCAAGCGAGAGCGTACAGTGGTTGCAGCCAAACTCTTCCACTTTGCTGCAGGTATGCATTTTGCTCAGACACAAAAGTATTTTTAGATCAACATACGATACAGTTTAGACGCCAGACGTTTACTTTCATTCACGTTTTAATCTCAGAGAACACCAGAACCGCATTGGCAGGCAACACATTGGAATAATTTTAAAGTCTCCTTGCCCCTTCTTATTTTTTTACTACTTTTTCAGTCTTTACCTTGAAGCCCAAGCCTTCTCAACATATTCAAAAATCTGAACGGTAGGATCCATATCGAATACAAGGGACGAGCCGCCATCTAACAGTCCCTGGTCGTTCTCTAAATAGGACTGTTGCAACGATGGCGTGGTGTTATGCTTAACTAAAGGCTCAACTTCTTCTCATTCCTCCACAGTTTCATATACTCTATGTGTTCGATAACCTTCACAGACATTGCCGTTAACTCATCAAATCGACCAATGAACGACGATATACCGAATTGTCTTGATGTTGCTCCTCCCATCAGGGTGTCAGGAAAATTGGCTTCTAGGAGCATAAGAGACGAAATCAGTAGATCGGTTTGTACTACTTAGGTTAGACCTTTCAGGCCATTTATTTTTGTATCCTGAATCTTAGAGTCCAACGTTTCTGGAACCCAGCTGTCCTCCGTGTGCTTTGACCCGAGTTGATAATCCCTGTCTTACTCCACAAGTATGGAGAACTGCTGCCTGTAAAGTCGCATTTTAAAAGACAGAGGTAAGCTTACCTCACCTCAGTTACGTCCTCCGGATAACCCTCAGAATCTGCGCTATTTAGCAAACAGAAACCCGCCCTGCGCAACCTAAGCTGGTTCCTCTGGTAAATTTGGCAACCTGCGTTGAAACATGGGGAAATTCCCTAGTTGGCTAAGAAGCCGATCATCAACTCCTGTCCAGCAGCGAGATATGGAGAGTGAACCTGTTGATCCCGATCTTGCATTATTGGCTGGTCAATCTAGCCCTCTTGAAAAGTCTTCAACACCCGTTCCCCCAGATGGAGTCGAGGTCTTGGTCAACCCACCGGATGCTGATGTCGACATCTGCCTCATTCATGGGTTGACAGGCAACCGCACGAGCATATGGAAGGCGCGTGGGCAGCCTGCACCTTGGCCCAAGACATTTCTTTCTCTCGAACTACCTAAGGCCTGCATTCTTACGTATGGGTACGATGTGTATGTAGTGTCAAGATCGGTTACATCGTTAAATAGACTGATTGATTACGCCACGAACCTTCTTACCGACCTTACAATTGACCGAAGACGGCGTAACGCTTTATCCTGTCCCCTTATATTCATTGTGCACAGCCTAGGCGGTCTTGTTTGCAAGGAAGCTATACTGCTATCGCGTAATAACCCGAATCGATCTCGCCAGGACTTATTGATAAATATCAAGGGCGTCATTTTCATGGGTACTCCCCACAAGGGCTCGTGGATGGCTGATTGGTCTGGGATACCTACCTGCCAAAGCTCTTGGGTTGGTTAAATCGACAAATAAATCACTTCTCGGAGTGCTGGGGACGAATAGCCAGCATCTTGAGTCAATCTATGTCGGATTCCTGTCCATGATGCGAGAGCAGCGTAAGGCGGGAAGGCAACTCGAGGTTGCTTGTTTCTTCGAAGAGTTACCTCTACCTAGGGTTGGCAAAGTTGTGTCCAAGGAATCAGCCACATTTGAGGGCTACGATCCAATTACCATCCATGCAAACCATGCAGATATGGTTAAGTTTGGGTCTATGGAAGATAACGGTTTCAAGAGTTATCGGAGAGCTTACAGTATGGATATCGGAAACCGGTAAGAGCTGTGGGTAAGCTTATTCTTATAATACTGCCGCTGAAGCGGCAATTCCAGGTTTATTAACGCTCCAGCCAGAGACTAGCGCTCAGATGCGTAATTGTTCTTTAAGGGGGAACCCTTTAACGACTAGTCGGTATACTAAGACTATTCATCATGCTGCCATCTTCTGACTTATGTATGGGAAGAATCCAGGATATATTATCTTCAGTTCTTGAGAAACAAGAACTTTGTAGGATGCGAAGCTATTATCGCTGAGCTATAGCAGCTTCTGTTTACTTATGCCGATGGCTAACGATCCGCTCTCGTTGGCTTGGGTAGTGTAGGCAAGGCTTAGATCGCCCTCCAACTTGCACACCTTGTGAATAATAAGAGAAAAATTAGTAAATACTACTCTGTTATCTAGATGCTCGCATTGAGTATGGCAAGTTTTAAGCAATCCTATACTAAAATAATTAAAGCATTTAGTATCAAGCATGATAACAATAAAGACCCAAAAGAAACATTTGAGGACTTTCTTAGCTTAGAAGAATCGGGAAAGTGGTTTCTTATTATCGATAATGCCGATAATATGGAGACTTTATATGGAATGACTTAGAAGCTAGGAGGAATTGCAGATTTTGTTCCAGATTGCGATCAAGGGTATATTCTGTTTACAATACGATCTCGCGAAATAGCTGTCACTGTTGGGCAGACTAATGTTCTTGAGCTACCTGAGATGGATAAAAAGGATGCCAGAGCTCTCCTATTAAGTTCACTGACCCAGAAGGAGCAGTTGCAAGACATAGACTTGTCCGATAAACTGTTACATGAACTTGCTTATCTACCGCTCGCAATTATACAAGCATTAAGATATATAGAAACCAATAAAGCTTCGATTAAGGAATATATCTGGCTACTTTAGAATACTGGCCAGGATATAATAGAACTTCTTAGTGTTGGATTTCGTGACGGTACCCACTACGATGCTGCTCAAGGCGCAGTTGTCGCGACTTAGATTGTGCCATTCAATCAAATCCGCGCTCTACATAAAGAGGCTGAGAAGATACTCTCATTTGCAGCTTGTATCGAGCCAAAAGCGATACCTCGAGCATTACTACCCCGGCTGGGTTCCGAATAAAGCATGATAAGTGCTATCGGCACACTATGTGGGTATAGCTTCTTGAGTCGACAAGAAGATGGTGAAATGTTCGACATGTATAGCCTCGTACACCTGGCTATACGAAGATGGAACGAAGATAAGCGTCGGCAGAGATGAATCTAACAGTTGGCGTTGTCACGTATTGCTAACGTATTTCTAACTGATGATTGGGAGAATCGTGAGGTGTTGCAGCAGTTTATGCCGCATGCGCTCCGGCTCCTCATAACTATGGATAGCGAAAAGAGTGAAGATGCATGTCAGCTGGAATATTGGGTCGGCCGATGCCTGGTCGTAGATGGAAAGGCAAGACAGGCAGTGGGCATTCTAGAACATGTAGTTACAATTCAAGAGATGACGTTGATGGAGGATCACGAACCATGACTAGCATCACAGCACGAGCTGGCAGCAGCATATAGAGCTAACGGACAAACTGAATAAGCAATAGAGCTGCTGGAGCATATAGGTGCAGTCCAAAAGAAGACATTAACAGAGGAGCATCCAGATCGACTGGCATCACAGCACGAGCTGGTAATAACATATCTAGCTAACAAACAAACTGAACAGGCAGTAAAGCTGCTAGAGGATGTGGTTGCAGTTGCAGAGACAACACTAGCAGAGGACCACCCAAATTGACTGTTGTCACAAGCAGCACTCCGGTATTCTTATAGTGTTTTACATAATTCAAGAAACTAAGGGGCCTATAGCCTTGAGTAATGTACAACATATCTTTCTTAGACACCCTCATTGGACCATACACACCCATCGTGATACCAGTGCTATGCTACTTCGTGTCGACTGTGGCCTGTCAGATGGCTTGGACATACTTGGATAAAGACTCTGGATTATCGTGATCACACAAACGTCTGCAGAATGGTCGATTTTCTTATTCAAGCCTTGCCATTGAACCAGAATATTGTCTTGCCTGTGACTTGAGGTCGTCTATCCAGCTGTGGATTTGTCAGAGCAGCTCATCGCGGATGTTGGGCATGCCTGTTGGGTCATATTCTTCAGCGTGAGAGTCGAATGAGGTTCCTTCTGCAACTGGCAGCTGAGTGAGAGTCGTTCAGCCATCGACATTTCAAAGGATCATATTAAATCGGGCCCCCGGGTTACTTCACCGATGTCTGGTCACTGCTCAATGCTCAATGCTCAAGAAACAATTTCTCTGCAGCGCTCGAGTTTTCGGATGGTTTTCTCAACATCTTTACTCTTGGCCGGCCATCTGAGTGCGCGCATCAAATCGGTCCATTACCTTTCGGCGAGGTAAAATATGGTCGCTCAAGGCTGGAAACCCTCGAGCAGCAGCAGCTCCAACCTCCTCAATGACTAAAGCGCCAAACGGTGAATTGCCTACGACGGAAACCTGCATCACGGTTGTAAACCTGCTATTGGGGCACCAACCAATCGCCATTACCATAATCGCCTACCAATCATGGTCAACGAAGGCTCAGCTGCGCCTCAGCCTCCATGAAGATGGAGGCCTCAAAGAAATGAGGGGTATTCCAACTTTCCCATGTCCTTCCATTCTATCGATCATTAGATGTGAACTGCGACAATCATGGAAGGACTCGGAGTCGCCGCCAGTATAATCGCTGTCGTCGACCTCTCCACCAAAGTCGCAACGCTGTGCTCTCGGTATTCCAAAGATGTCTCTAGCGCCCGAGCGGATATCGAGCGCATCCGCCAACAGGTCGAACAACTAACAACTGCTCTACAGGCCACGCAGCGTCTAGTAGAAGGGAATAAAGGCTCATTGCTTTCTGCATCCCAGGGACTCCTCGGTTCATTCCGCAGCTGTATTGCCGACCTTGAGCGACTGGAGAAAAAGCTCGATCCAAATCCCGTACGTACCGCTATGCGGCGCTATGGCATTCGAGCACTCAAATGGCCATTCAACAGCAAAGAAGTCGATCAACTTCTGGCCGGTCTTGACCGTCATGAGAAAACCATCTTACTCGGACTCCAGGTTGATCAGACGTGCGAGCACAGACAGATTCCCCTATCGCTGCCAAAACTAATATGTTAATAGGGACATACTTATTGACATACATAAACGGGTCAGACAACTGAGGCTTCAGCCGACCGACGATGCCTCGGTTTCTCGTAGGCCCCATCTCATGGTGCCGTTCACTCCCGACCCGGACTTTGTCCACCGTCCTGTGATTGAGAAATGGATGCACGACCAATACAATAAACCCAATCAGCGAATGGCTTTGGTCGGCATGGGCGGCTTCGGGTAGTAAATCCTCGCTGTTCCTCTACGATGGAACTAACAGAGTAATAGGAAATCCCAGCTGGCCATCCAGTTTGCACACCACATATATACGAGCGAGTCCGGAACCAGTGTATTCTGGGTGCATGGCAGCAGCAAGGCGTCATTTCAGGAGTCGTATCATGCTCTTGCAGATGTCCTTGCCTTACCGCGTCGGCACGAACCAGATGTCAACGTGCTGGCACTCGTGCGTGACTGGCTGCAGAGGGATGATATCCATCCGTGGCTGATGATTGTAGACAATGCCGATGACGTCAACACATTCTTTCTCGACAAAGGACACGATGATACCTTGCAAGATCGCCTTGCTTCATATTTGCCCAAATCAACCAAGGGCAAGATTCTCGTCACGTCGCGCAGCCTTGACGCAGCAGAAAAGTTAGTCGGCAGTATCCAAGCAACGCAGCAAATCCCCATCATGGGAGAGGAGCAAGCTCTGGAACTTTTGCAGAGAAGGCTGGAAAACAAGACAGACGAAGTTGCAGCAAACGATCTCGTCCGCACACTTGATTGCATCCCGCTAGCGGTAAACCAGGCAGCAGCATACATCAATCGACGGAGCCCACGAGTCACTATCAAGTCATATCTGAGTGAATTTTACAGAAGTGAAAAGAGAAGGGACAGCCTTCTTCGCAGCGATAAAGGAGATCTTGGCCGGCAAGATGGTGTTTCTAACTCCGTTGTGGTGGCGTGGCAGGTGACGTTCGAGCAGATTAGGCGGGAGCAACCGCGCGCCGCCAATCTTCTATCGCTGATGAGCAGATTTCAGGCTCAAAATATACCGGAGATCATGCTTCATAGCTACGACGACGGCACCACGTCGGACGAGGAAAACGATATAGACAGCATGGACACTGGAAGCGAAAGCTATGATGGAAGTGATCGTGGAAGCGAACGAGTAGCCTTTGATAACGACATGGACGTGTTGCGAGGCTATTCCCTTGTTAATATTCAGACAGCGGGGCTCTGTGAGATGCATTCGCTGGTCCAGTTCTGCACTCGCTCGTGGATCTCGGAATTTGGAGACCCAGCAAAGTGGAACCGGCTGTTCATGAAGCTAGCAGCAGACCATTTTCCTTCTGGCGAGTTCGAGACGTGGGCCGTCTGCCAAAGTCTTCTTCCCCACGTCGAACCCCTGCTTGAGAGAAAGCCGAAAGAGGAGACTATTGCTGCAAACTGGGCTGAAGTATTGGAAAATGTATCTTCATACATGCGACTAATTGGCGAATACTCGCGAGCAGAGATGCTGGGAAAGACGGCTGTTCAGACAAAGACACAAATCCTAGGACGCGATCATCCCGATACACTAAGTAGTATAGCCAACTTAGCAGCAACCTGTTGGAGACAGGGCCGGTGGGATGAGGCAGAAAGACTGAAGGTAGAAGTAGTGGAGGCGTGCAAAGTGAAGCTTGGGGTCGATCACCCCAATACGCTGGCCAGTATGAGCAACCTAGCAGCAATCTTTTTGAGTCAAGGCCGGTGGGATGAGGCAGAGAAGCTGATGGTAGAAGTGATGGAGACCTATAAAGTGAAGCTTGGAGTCGATCATCCCGATACGCTGACCATTATGAACAACCTGGCGTTGACATACCATAATCAGGGCCGGTGGGATGAGGCAGAGAAGCTAGGGGTGGAGGTAATGAAGACCCGCAAGCTGAAGCTTGGAGTCAATCATCCTAATACGCTGCTCAGTATGGCCAACCTGGCGTCGACATACAGTAAGCAGGGCCGGTGGGATGAGGCAGAGAAGCTGATGGTAGAAGTGATGGAGACCCGCAAGCTGAAGCTTGGAGTCAATCATCCCGATACGCTGCTTAGTATGGCCAACCTGGCGTTGACATACAGTGACCAGGGCCGGTGGGATGAGGCAGAGAAGCTGATGGTAGAAGTGATGGAGACCCGCAAGCTGAAGCTTGGAGTCAATCATCCCGATACGCTGCTTAGTATGGCCAACCTGGCGTCGACATACAGTAAGCAGGGCCGGTGGGATGAGGCAGAGAAGCTGATGGTAGAAGTGATGGAGACCTATAAAGTGAAGCTTGGGGTCGATCATCCCAATACGCTGACCATTATGAACAACCTAGCATACACCTGGCACAGACAGGGGCGACTTGAGGATGCTCTTACTTTAGTGCAAAGTTGCGCTTGTCTGAGTCAAAAGAAGTTGGGTCACAACCATCGAACCACTCAAACATCAGTGGCAACACTGCATTTATGGCAGGCTAGTTATCTCGCATTGCACAGTATCACGAGACATTAGCAAGCAGTAATGATTAGTTCTTTGAATTTGAAATCGAACTTGGTTTGAAAGATATAAGAGCAGCTCTACCAATCGATCGAAGTGGGTTGCCACAACCCAGCGCGAAATCTCTTTGCCAACAACATGCCTGCTTGATTTACTGCAATACGAGGAAGATTCCAAGATCCACACAATGACTTATGGCTCAGAGGTGTCAATGTCAGTGGTTTCGTAGTCTAACGGTTATGACTGCGGATTCTGATTCCGCCAGCGAGGACTTGACCCCCTCCGAGACCTTTCTTTTGCAAGTTGTTTTTGTAGTAGTAAATACTTTTTTAAAGTATCTATGATCTATAAAAGAATCAACAAAATTGAAAATGTAGTTATAGAGCTTATCCATTGCAGTAATTTGACTTGGAAGTCGTATGCACAGGTTCCGTCAACCAAATATTTGCTCTTTACATATGTACAGCAATATGAGGCCATGGGATCAAATGTAAAAATTCAAGATCTCCGCAACGGACTAGACTAGACCCTCATTGCGGTATGCAGCTTCGGCACGGGCCGGGGAGTGGGGTAGACTATAGTTAATTAATCCTTCTAACATCTCGCTAGTGCGTGGGTTCTGGCCGATCCGATTCTATCTGCTATTGCACTGAGGTTAATTCGGCGCTATGATCATGCTTATGTTTGTTTGATCAGAGGTCGCAGAGCAACTGGCTAGTCGCCAGCAATATAGCCATTTAGGAGAACGCTGACACGAGCTCAGCTCCTCACGTGACAATGTAAGGCACCAACACGAAGCCCCTCAATTGCGTCCACTTTGTGCCTTTTCCATTCTTCCACAACCACACAACCATACAACTACAGAACTACGCCATGGCTTCTCAAGGACCACCTACCGACCGCAAAAGCTTCCGAATTGCCATTATATGCGCTCTACCTCATGAGGCTAGCGCCGTCAGCCTGCTGTTCGATCACTTTTGGGACAAGGAGCGCGGTCCCTACGGCCGAGCTGATGGCGACACAAATCACTACATCACTGGACGAATCGGAGAACACAACATTGTTCTGGCTGTTCTTCCGAGTATGGGCACCAACAGCGCAGCGGCTGCAACCGCTAGCTTGCGATCGAGCTACACTGGCCTGAAACTCGCACTCCTCGTCGGCATTTGTGGTGGTGTCCCCAGCGTTGCCAATTTGGATGCATATCTCGGTGACGTTATAGTCAGTAAAGCTATCATCCAATACGACTACGGTAGGCAATATCCCGGCCATTTTGCCGTGAAGAATACTGTCGAAGACAGCCTTGGAAGAGCCAACAAGGACATAAGGAGTCTGCTTGCAGTATTCGAAACAGAGCCCGTGAGAGAGTGGCTACAGGACGATGCGTCGAAGTATTTGAAGGATTTACAGGAAGCCGCCAAGAAGAAACGACGCCAAGCCAATTACCAATATCCTGGAACGAAGGAAGATAAGCTATATCCTGCGACATACGCTCACAGACATCGAAAGTTGTGCAGCGTGTGTGCTGATGACCCTGACGCCTTCTGCGAGTTAGCCTCTAAGGCTTCGTGTGCTGAAACCGGATGCGACTCCGTCCATCTAACTGTCAGGGAGCGCCTGAAGGAAGTTATTCCGGGTGGAGATTTCCGCCCAGAGGTGCTCATCGGTCGAATTGGGTCGGGTAACGCAGTCATAAAGAGTGGAGGAGATCGAGATCGAATCGCCGCGCGGCATAACCTCATTGCGTTCGAGATGGAAGGTGCAGGGGCATGGGACGAAGTTCCGTGTATCGTTATCAAGGGGATCTGCGACTATGCCGATAGCCACAAGAATAAAACCTGGCAAGACTTTGCCGCTGCTACTGCCGCCGCTGTGGCGAAGGCTATCCTGGGACAATATGCAGCGCAGGATGGAGACGAAAGTTTGACCCAGAAGAATGGTACGCTGTCGCGTATAAGGATAGAATCAACTACTGACGATTCACCAGGTACAGCTCTTGAATCATGTTATTGCATCCCGTTCACCAAAAATAAACGTTTTACCGGTCGTACAAGTGTTCTAAAAGCACTGGAAGACGTTTTTTTTGGCCAAGAACAAACTCAGAGGATAGCGCTTGTCGGGCTAGGCGGAATCGGCAAGACTCAAATAGCCTTACATTTTGCCTACCAGGTGAAAGAGAAAAGGCCAGAATATTCTATCTTTTGGGTTCCAGTCCTGAGTGATGAAACTGCAGAACGTGCGTATGAGCACATTGTCAAGAAGCTTGGGTTACAGAAGAGCAGCGAAGACGACGATGTGAAGGATTTAGTCCTCCAACACCTCAGCTCAGATAAAGCTGGCAAGTGGCTCTTGATTGTAGATAACGTCGACGATCAAGAGCTGTTGCAAGGATCTGTCGATAAGCCAGGCTTAGAAGAACACCTGCCCGAGAGCGAAAATGGTATAATTCTACTGACGACGCGGTCTAGACAAGTCGCTGTAGAGTTTGCTCAGTATGACGTGATTGACGTTGAGCAGATGAATGGAAAAGAAGCAATGAGCCTCTTGAAGACATCGTTGGCTCAGAAACAGCTGCCTCAAGATGAAACAGCGACCATTGAGCTGCTTACATACTTGACGTTTCTCCCATTAGCAATCACCCAAGCTGCCGCATACCTCAATCAGACTAAAGCGCCTATACGGAAATATTTGAGCCTCCTGAAAAACGCTGAGGACTATAGTGCGAGTGTTCTTGAGAGAGAGTTTAAAGACAGAACCCGGTACAAAGCGTCCCAGAATGCTGTAGGAACAACATGGATTGTGTCGTTCCGGCAGATTCAGAAGTCAGACCAGCTTGCCGTTGACATGCTGTCCTTTATATCGTGTATAGAGCCAAAGGCTATTCTACAGTCGATGCTACCTGATGCTAAGGCTGATAAGTTGGAATGGGCTATCGGTATACTTTGTAGCTACTCTTTTCTGGTTCGTAGGGGAGAGAGCGACGTGTTCGATATGCACAGTCTTGTACACACAGCAACACGAGTTTGGCTTGAAAAGGAGGATAGGCAGAAGCAGGTGTCGAACGATGCAATACGCCACTTTGCAGCGAGGTTCCCCATGATTAACGATGCTCACTATGGCTTAAGAAGTGAGTATCTTCCACATGCGATGCGGCTACTAAACCGAGCCCACAAGGATGAATTAGTGGAAGTCTATCAGCTTTTCAAAAAGGTTGGAGACGCTTTTAATGCAGATAGACGATTCAAAGAAGCGATAAGGTGTTTCGAGGAGGTATGCCGGTGGAGGCAGGGCTGTCAGCCTAAAACAGACTATGGTCGACTTTCATCAGAGCACGCACTTGCAAGCGCATACCTTGATGACCGACGAATTCAGGATGCAATTCAGATGCTCAAGCATATAGTAGAGGTTGAGAAAGAGATACTAGACGAGAAGGACCATGATCGACTGGCATCAGAGCATGCGCTTGCAATCGCATACCTTGAAGACGGACGGATTCAGGAAGGAACTCAGATGCTTGAGCATGTGGTAGATGTTCGGAAAGAGACACTAGACGAGAAGG